>OY811992.1:1811299-1860871 GCA_963681505.1 Eunapius fragilis
AGGCAGAGGGAGGTGAGCTCAGGCAGAGAGAACACACCGCTGGGTACACAGGTGAGCTGGTTGTGAGAGGCATCCAGCTCTGCCAACCTTCGGGGTTAAAAACAGAGCTGCTTAAGTAATAGTTAATACTATAATCACTAATAATCCTGGGTAAAAAATTCACAGCAAAGCTTACTTGATGCACTGCCATTGGACGCTTTCAGGGCAGATATTGGTGAGACGGTTGTGGGATATGTCCAGGATCTTAAGGGACGGCATCTTGAATATCTCGGTCGGGAGGGACTCGAGGTAGTTTGAACGCAGCTCCACCTTTGTGAGCGTGGTGGCGTAGCCGGCAAAGAAGGCCCAGGGAGCCTCCGTCAGTCCCAACTCCTTCAGCTTGGCGTGGTAGAAACCAAGCTGGTCCTTCCCAGCCGGCTTGAACCGCTCCTGGATGAGCCTCGTGATGATGCCGGGGAAGCGGGAGGCGATGGTCTTTGTGATGAGGGCCCCCTGCTGCACCAGGTAGCTGGCCATGTCCACCTTGTTCCTCTGGCATGCCAGGTACAGGAGCGTGTCCTTGCCGTCAGCCTTGGCAGCGTCTTCGCCGTTCAGAGACATGTGGATGTCGAACTGCATCTCCTCCATCAGGTACTTGACGATGTCGACGTGGCCGGACGAGCAGGCGGTGAAAACGAGCGGCGGGTTGTCGAAGAGGTTGAGGTTGGCGCCGTGCTTGACGAGGTAGCTGAGGACGCTCAGCTTCCCTTCGACGCAGGCGACGAAGAGCGGGCTGAACCCGCCGCGAGTGTTCTTGAACTCGGCGTGGTGGTCCACGAGGAGTCTGACTATGTCCACGCTGCCTATCTTGGCGGCAGCGAATATCGGGGTGCCGAGTGGGGTACAGACGTTCGGGTTGATCCCAGCTTTGAGGAGGTATCTCACGGCGTCGTATTGACCCTTCATGCAGGCGTTGAAGATGGTCTTTTCGACGATTCTCTTGGCAATCGGTGCGTCGGGGTCCTTCGTTTGGTCGAGGAGGCTCTGGGCCGCAGGTTCGGAGTCGAGAAGTTTCTTGAGAGCTTCCGCGTTACCTGAATTGCAGGCTGCGAAGAGTTTGGCCACAACGTCTGCGAAAGAGGCGATATGATTCGTGTTTTGAACGTGGAGGGGGAAGGATGTGGGGGGACGCATGGAGCTAGTATGTCACTTGTACGTGTATGCGTGTGCGTGCGTGCATGTGGTGTGCGTTCTGGAGCGTACAGAACTATACGTACAACTTGGTCGTTACGAATAATGGTTACTTACCTTGGTTATCGTCAGACATTTGGATACTAATGTCTGCAAAGGGAGACGAGAGAAGGGGAGGAAGTGTGGGGAAAATTTCAGGGTTCAAAGGAAAAGAAGAAGAAAAAAAAAAAAACAGTTCAAACGAATCAAATAGGGTTCGAATGCATTGACTTAAAAGCATGCACGTGCTAGAGCGAATCGCAACAAGAGCCTTTACCTGCAAAAAGCCTGTACTAGAAATATAAATCATTAAACCAATGTGGTTGTCGCCATATTCGATTACAACATATTTTTGGAAACGCCCATTTCAATATTCGCAGCAATATGATTATTTTTTTGCGATTGTGTATATACGTATCCAGCGGAGCACGCGAGTAGCTATGGCGCTTGGGCACTAAAAATTCTCTTCTGGCAGCTCAGTATTTTTTTTTAATAGCAGAAGAGCGCGGTCGTTTTTCTTCCACATCCCGTCTGTAAGGAGCCCTGCCACTAGCGATGTCGAAAAAACCTCCCCAACCAGTTCCGAGAAAACCGGGTAAGTTTATAAATTCCTCATAGTATTACTTTTAAGTGCGGGCGGCTGTTTTACAGTAACGCCAATTCATGAGTACGGTTTGTGTAATTTTATACTGGCCCCTAGGTCATGTGGAGGTGATGAGAGCTATATACCCCTACAGGGCTCTGCACGTACGTTATTGTATTGTGGGGGGGAGGGGAGGGGGAAGGAGCGGATGAAAGGGTAGGATTTTGTACGCTAGCATCCTTCTTGGGAGAAGAGTGTGGAAATTGTTTTGTGCATTCTTTCGTTTGCGTTGTTGATTCTGGCGGAGATTTTTAAAATGCATTATTTACAAAAAAATAACAAACCATTACACACTATGTCTCACCAGCAAGACGAGTTGTCTTTCGAAGAAGGTGACACACTTTATATAATTCTGAAGGTGAGGACCCACTGCGAAAAGTGTCATAACCAACCAGCGTTACCTTACGTACCCAGCAAGACGACGGATGGTGGCGGGCTAGGTGCGGGAATAAGGAGGGTCTTGTGCCTTGCAATTACAGTGAGTGTCTGATATTTGTGTGGACCACGTGATGCCACCTCTGTGCCTTCTGCAGTTGAGGGGAATGCAGAGTCGATTGAAAACCCACTTCACGAGGCAGCCAAGCGAGGTGTGTGTGTATGTGTGTATGTGTGTGCGTGTGTGTATGTGTGTGCGTGTGTGTATGTGTGTGTGTGTGTGTGTGTGTGTGTGTGTGTGTGTGTGTGTGTTATTTTAGTGATACTATCCACATCACCTTTATTCATTTCACTAGGAAATCTACCCTTCCTGCAGGAGTGCCTGTCAAACAGGGTTAGTAAGCGTTGGTTGGTTGGTTGGTTGGTGTGTGTGTGTGTGTGTGTGTGTGTGTGTGTGTGTGTGTGTGTGTTGTGTTGTGTTGTGTGTGTGTGTGTGTGTGTGTGTGTGTTTTGGATAATTGTATGTGCATGTGTGCACATGTGGCTTGTACCGTTGTGGGGGTCATTGTGCAATGTTCACTCACCCTCCCCTGTGTGTGTTAGGTATCCGTTAACGGCTTAGACAAGTCAGGCTCAACCCCACTGCACTGGGCAGCTAGCGGAGGACACTATGGTGAGTTTTTTTTAAATCCATCCTTGTAATCATAATGCTTGACCCCGAGATGATGGCCTGTTGTTTTTTGTTTGTTGTAACCAATCAGAGTGTGCCAAGACCTTGTTGGAGATTCCCAATTGTCAAGTGGATGTGAAGGCATGTGTGACGCCTTTATTCCCCAACGTTTCAATTTAGTAATTTTTTTTTATTTTAGAACAAATTAGGAGACACTCCTCTCCACAATGCGGCATGGAAGGGGTACGCATCTATCGTTGAGCTACTGCTGGAAAAAGGTTTGAAGGCCTGGGGAGGAGCATGTGCCCTACCCTCACTGCGTATTTCTGGGGTGTGTGTGTGTGTGTGGTCGTTGGGCCCAGGTGCTGATAGGACTATTAAGAACAACGAGAAGCAGACACCCTATGATCTGTCTGCAAAAAATCCCGAAGTGGGTCGACTGCTAATGATACACACTGGCAAGTGATTGAAAACGTTAAAAATTGGCAGTTTACATCTGCCCCCCATCCTACCCCCACCACACCCCCTTTAGCTGGAGAGGCGGACTATGGAGAGGATGAGGAGGATGGGGATGACTGACAGCCACCTCCCACCTCACCCCCTCAGAGTTGGATCATTCCGTCCCGGTTAAATCATTATGTAGGGAAACTACTGAACATTCTTATCAAATATCGTGCTGTGTTTTTTTGAGTGTTTTAGTAAGAAAAATTTCTGTCTTTGTTGAATGCACAGCAATCAGTAATCAACCCATCAAAGTGTTTTAACCCTTCACTCTTTCTTGGCAAGGTGTGTGACCTTTGGGGCCCAAGGTGGTGCTCCCCCTGGCAAGGTCTGGGGTCAAGGTGGTGCTCCCTCTGGCAAGGTCTGGGGTCAAGGTGGTGCTCCCTCTGGCAAGGTCTGGGGCCAAGGTGGTGCTCCTCCTGGCAAGGTCTGGGGCCAAGGTAGTGCTCCTCCTGGCAAGGTCTGGGGCCAAGGTAGTGCTCCTCCTGGCAAGGTCTGGGGCCAAGGTGGTGCTCCTCCTGGCAAGGTCTGGGGCCAAGGTGGTGCTCCTCCTGGCAATGGCTGCACGTTGAGCCGTTATGGTGGCCCTGAAGCCCTCCAATTGTGTGTCGATGGTGGCACGATCTGGAGACCACGCCCTTTTATGCCGACCCTGACTGCCTTGGGATGAGGCTCTTGCCTGTTCCCCCTCGCCTCTCTGCAAAGTGTAACGTTCGTCGGCATCAGCGTAGAACTTGTCCCTGGGGGGGGAAGGGTCACATGTGCTCTGCTCAGAGCATACCAGTGTGCCAAAAACCTTAGCTTGTCGTTGAGATAGTCCCTCGTGCTAGGAATTTCTTTAGGGCGCTCCAGAACATAGTCCGTGATGGCTGCCTTGTCAGAGGCCATTATTGTGGTCCTGATGGCACGCCCGGTCCCCAGCCTGCACACCTCCGCCCGAATCATTCCAAGTGCACTGTCTTCCACGTGGGTTTCGTATCCTAGCTTCTCTAGTACCCCACAAGCCTCCCTATGTGTGTGCGTGGGGGGGGGGGGGGGTGAGGGAGGGTTGAACATGAAGCAGGAATGCAAGGTATATTGCCTAGTGGTGAAAGGCCAACACAAAGCCCTCCAACCTCACCTGATGACCTGGGTGTCTTCCTCAACTATAGTCATCTCCTTCAGGGACGTGACTACTTTCTCCTGCTTCACTCCCAGCGTGCCCAGCGCATGGCAGGCTTCGGCCCTCACGGCACCTAGCTTCTCGAACCTTGCAGCCCAGAGAAGCTGGTCTATGAGGGCACCATCGTACCAGCCTATGTCCCCAAGGGCTTTGGGAGGGGAGGGGGAGGGGGGGGGGGAGAGAGAGAGACAGTGCGGGGAAAGGAGTCAACAAAAAGAAATTGTTGTATGGGTTATGTGCCAACCTCTCAATGTGTGCACTTTAACCTTCCAGCAAGGGTCACTTAGCAGGTCGACAAGGACGCCAAGGACATTAGCATCAGTCAGCTTCAATGCGCCTGCGATCTATCCCATAGTACAATAAACAGGGTGGTTCCTCCTTCCTCCCTCACCCCCACACACACTACAATTCTCCCCATCTCCCTTCATACCATGCACATATCATCACGACTTAAACGTCATTTACCATTATGGCTTCTATCCTGATAGAGATGTGGTCATCCTTGAAGCACAGGAGGTAGCCAGGTAGAAGCTGAGGTGTCATCAGCTTTAGGGAGCCCAGCTAGTGTGCAAGTGTACACACATTGCACAAATGTGTGGTGTATGTGTGTGTGTGTGTGTGTGTGTGTGTATGGGTGTGTGTGTGGTATGTGTGGTGTGTGTGTGATGTGTGGTGTGTGTGTGGTGTATGTGTGTGGTGTGTGTGGTGTGTGGGTGCGCGGTGTGTGTGGTGTATGTGTGTGTGTATGTGTGCGGTGTGTGTGTACGTGTGTGGTGTTGTATGCATGTACAGGTAAACACATAAGTTGTTAGTTTACTGTTACATATGTACTTATTGCAAATGCACCACAAACGTAATAACAGACCATAAAAATTCCCCATGGGTATGCTATTAAGAAACGAGGCTAGCGTTGTACTATAAATAAACAGGACACACGTACACACTGTCACACACACAAGCATACCAACAAGAACATTGCCTGACATACCATCTTAATGGCAGCAAGCCTCTTGGGACCAGAATCTGTTGACAACCTCTTTTGGATCTCATCACAAATCATCTGCAGGAGTAAGAGAAACAATGATATAGCTAGCACCTCCCCCCCCCCCACACACACACACCCAAATTTCATTGCCCCCCCCCCCCCTTCCTTCCCTCCTTACCTTGGCTTCTCCTGCCTTCCCCAAGGCACGGGCTGCAGCCATCTTGACTTCCCTGGAGGGGTCCTCCCACATCAGGAAGGACAGCCTGTGGACCAGGTCCCTGCTGAGGGTGCCATGGAGACGTCCCATCACCAGGCAACCAGCCACCCTCTCCCTCCACCCATCACTGTTGAGAAGCACAGATGCCTCTGCTGCCACGAGCGGCTGGATGGGGAGGAGTAAGGCCAGTTAATGAGTTGTAAATTTTTGGCGTTTGTAACTTATGAAGTACACAGGTTATAAAGGCTGGCTGGTTATTATAGTGCTGTATGAAGGCTGTTATTAATGAGCTGACATCAAACATCAGGAACAAGACAGGGGTTGGGGGGTGTGGCATACAATCTATCACTAAAAAGTGTAACCACCAAGCAACCATCGCAGTGATGATTACAAAGGGGGTTACCATAACAACCAGGTAACTACAATGACCACACATCAGTGGACGTTGGGGTTAAGGCTAATGTCTACTCATCACTCATCAGTGGAACATTCAAAACATAGTGACAGAAGGTAGTGATGGTGTGGTGTGGCTTGTGGGGGGGGGGGGGAAGCAAACGCATATGTACCATATAATCATCAGTAAACTAGAAAATACTGAGTAGTATACAAACGTATGCGAGTTTGTTCCCCTTCTCCCCCCCCCCCCCAACACGGCCACTGACAGAAGACTGGGGAAGAGGGAGGGAAGGTCACTTTGCCTTAATAACTTACTGTCCCCCAGCTCAGTGATGCAAGCAACTCTATGGCTCTATCAGACTTGGATGGGTCCCCAGTCCCCACCAGCGTCCCCACCAGTGAGCGTATGACCCTGCCATGGCAGACACCAGCCATGGCCAGACACTGCATGGCTGCCCAACCCTCTGGCTGGCTCTTACTGCCCAGTGCATCCAAGAGGACCTGCTGTGCCTGTGGGGGAGTGGAGGGGAAAGAGGGGAGGATGAGGAGAGGAGGGAGGGAAAAGAGAAAGCAAATACATGTGTATGTATGAGTAGCAGCACAGAGGGTAGGAGAATAAAATAAAAGAGGAAAGGAGAGACGGAAGGGAAGAAGAGGGGAGGAGAGAGGGAAGGAGAGGAGGGAGGGAAGGGAAGGAGAGGGGAGGAGGGAGGGAAGGGAGGAAGAGGGGAGGAGGGAGGGAAGGGAAGGAGAGGGGAGGAGGGAGGGAAGGGAGGAAGAGGGGAGGAGGGAGGGAAGGGAAGGAGAGGGGAGGAGGAAGGGAAGGGAAGGAGAGGGGAGGAGGGAGGGAAGGGAAGGAGAGGAGAGGAGGGAGGGAAGGGAAGGAGAGGAGAGGAGGGAGGGAAGGGAAGGAGAGGAGAGGAGGGAGGGAAGGGAAGGAGAGAGGGAGGAGAGAGGGGAGGAGGAAAGACTAAGGTTCCAATGGCTGCACCTTTTCAATGTGCATGTCCATGCAGTAAAGAGCCATCCCTGCACACACCCGAACCCTCTCGGTGTCACTCGCGAGCAAGCGGCACAACTCCTCCACCACTCTGTGTCCAACGGCCGGCGTTGCCCCTCCCACGGGAGGCGGGGCCCTGGCCATCACGACGGACGCCACAATGCCACACACCTGGTCAGCGTTACTGAGCGACAGAAGGCTCCTCATGCAGGAGACCTCAGTGAGCTCCAGGGAGTCCAAGAGGACATGCCACAGCTGGCACCACTCCTTTACTAACAGGGAACCACACATTGGTACTATATATCACGAGGGATATATTTGGGGGTCTAATTTACCAACTCTAAAATACTTGTCTCCATCAGTTGTTGCAGCTGGTTGTGTGGGAAGGTTTGCGGCTGGAGTAGTACTATTGCATTCATCAAGCTGTTGACACGTCCATCTGAGCACCTCGGGTGGCTATTGGAGGAGGGGGGTGTGGAAGGGGGAGGAGGGAGAATTACACATGTGCACGGGAGGAACAGCGATACAAAGGAAGATCAAGACATGTGAGGTGCTATGTATATGTGGTCGGTGAAGTACCTCTGAAGGTTGTGGCAGATCGGTCCAGCGTTGAACGCCCCTCGTGCACGCCCTCGCCACGTGCGGTGCGTTGCAGCCTGGGCACCACCGCTGGGGGGCGTGCGGGAACCTGTCCTGGAGCACTTTGTCGTACTTGCTCCTGTTGTCGAGAACGATCGTTGTGTCGGCGCAGTGCGGGCTGTGGACCGGAAGCGCTCCCGACAGGAACTCGGCCAAATAGCGGGCGGTAGTGGCCGGTGTCGAAGCCGCCTTGTTCCGGTCTCGAGACTTCTCGTCGGCTAACGAAGGCTTCGCTGCTGGCGTTTCCCGCCGCTCTCGTGACGTTGGCGGGACAGCAGCAGCAGCAGCAGCGGTAGTGGCGGGCTCAGCTTCAGGCGGGGTCAGGTCGTGACCGTGCTGTCGTCGGAACCTTCGAGCCGTGGCGCTGCTCAGACGTAGCAAGGTCTTTGCCTCCCATTCTTCCGACGGAACAACTGGGAACACCTCTGGGGCAACGCATGAGTTCGCAATTGGCGTTGAGTTTTCCAAAGCCTCGAGAAAGAGCCGCGGCGCTGTGGTAGTTAATAATTTTGCGTCCAGTGGAAGGCTTTGGCTCCTCAGATGACAAGGCGCGTGCCTTTTAAGCTCTCCCCTGCAGTTATGCCTACCTAGAGCCAGTGGCCGTGTGCGTTCGCGTTCGCGTGTGGTCCCAGGGATGAAGCCACCGTTAAGACCAATTTCGAGCGCTTTCTTGTAGCCGAGGCTCTGGGGACATCGCGAGAGCACTACCTCCTCATCAAACTTGAGAGCTTTACCCAGCTCGAACACGTCGCTTGACGGAGTCCCGTGCAATTGAGGACGGCAGCATGTGGTCTTTGTGTTACCGCCACCAGCTTTGTTCTGGACCTTGGCGCCCTTCTGGGCCCGTGCAGCAGGCATGTACACTCGGGGGGCACACGAGTACAACTCTGAGCTCGCTTGCAACATCGTTGGCACTTTACAGATACATGTTAGACTATTATTGGTTGCCACGGTTACGTACACTTTTACAAACCATGAGAAAATGGATGCGGCCCGAAAGGGCAAGCATGCGACGCAGAACTGTTCAACGACACGAACGACGATGAAAAACGTAGCGAGGAGGGACGACCAACTGCTCCAGGTGTCTGAAAAGAAAAAGGCGGCGAGACGGAGTGAGAGCCAACGTGATGGCGATATATCAATGGTGCGAACTGGCGACGTAAAAACGTACGTCAGTTCTGAAGAGGCGCGCTCACACGCATACAACAAATGGCTGGAACGAAAACAACACACACCGGAAGTAAAACAGAACGAAACGACTGAGCATAAGGTGTGTGTATGTGTGTGGAGGGATGGGGTGAATTGGCCTACTGGTATGTTACATAGTCATTTTATGCTAGCCTCCTGATGTGAAGCACGGGAACAAAGCCATCCAGGCGTGGACTGCAAGTAAAGAGGTCCTTCTGAAAGAGAAGATACAGAGGGAGAAAGAGTTGGCCAAGATGGAACAGGAGTTGCTGAAAGAGAAGGAAGCAAAGAAGGCAGAGGCTGAGAGGGAAGCCGAACGCTGGCGTGAAAAGAAGCAGCTAGAATTGGTACAAAGCTATCAAGAAAGGAAGCAGAGGGAGAAGGAAGAGGAGGAGTGCAGGAAACAAGAAGAGGCCAACAGGAGCCGGGCCACTGAGGCAGCCTTCAGAGTATGGTAAGCACCTCTGTTGCCATGACGCCTACCTCATCTATCTGATGTATTCAGGAGGGAGAAGAAGGCAGAAAGTCTGAGAGCTAAACACAAGCAGGAATCCGAACAGAAGCATTTAGAAGTGCTCGAGATGACTGAAAAGGCTAAAGCAAGACTTTCTGATGCAGAGAAAGCGTTTGAGGCTTGGAAGAAGAAAAAAGAGGAGTCAGTTTTGGAAGAGGAACAGCAGCGCTCCTATGCAGAGCCTCTGCACGATAGAGCATGGTGCCCAGCGCGGAGCATTACACATAGCTACCCATCATCAGAAAAAGCCGCAAGGAATTCCCGTCAATCACTGTCCAGAAAACCATCCCGGTCACACGATTCAAGTCTCTCAGGATCATCAAAATTATCCAACCTGTCACAGTCACGTCAGTCCACCACACCCTCCCCATCAAAGCCTCACGGGGCAACCGACTCACCAGAGCAGCCAGCAACCAATCACGGCACAGCAAAGAAGAAAAGTATTCAGGTGTGTTGTCAGACCCTTGAGTACTGGTGCACTTGCAAAGATGATTAAAACATGTATGTTTCTGGCATACGGGCTTGCAATACCTAAAAATGCACATGTACACACTGTACATGATGTCTAAATATACCAGGTTTACGCGTTTAGGGTATACACACAAAAGGTCCTCAACTTTAGCTCTTCTTTGGTAATCCTACGGTCTCGCGATGGTTCTTCAATGCCTCAGCGTACCACGCAAGTTCCTCTATGAGTCTGTCCGCACCGCTGTCCAGAGACGTGTCGTCCTTGTCGGCCGGCAGTCCCTCGGGCGTGAGGGCCTTGTAGACCACCGGGATGGCGAAGATGGTCCCCACGGACGGAGAGCTCAGTTCCCCGAGGAAGGCCCTGGCTTGCATGGCCGCGCGCACGCCGGCGTAAGGACCTGCCGAGTAGCAGACGATGCCCGATGGGCGGTGCTTGTAGGAGAAGAAGTGGTCCATCATGTTGGTCAGTGCCGGGGGCAGGCTGTGGTTGTACTCGGCAGCGAGGACCACGTAGGCATCCGCCGCTGCAATGATCTTGTTTGTGTCCACGAGGACCTGCGGGACCACCTCCCCCTCGTCGTAGTGTTGGAACGCCTTCTCCAATAGGGGCAGCTTCAACTCTGCAGGGTCTGGGGAGGAGGAGAGGGAAATAGCCAGAGGTGATGGAAGTGACAAAGCTCAACGATATATGGTGTACATGTATGATTTTAATATGCGGCTCCAGTCTAGTCATAGTGGCAAGGCCGGCGGAGGTGTTACTTATGAATTTAATTAAACTTAGCCTGGATTGCATGCATGCATGCGTTGTTTTATACGGCGACCTTACACTTGTCGCCTAAAAACGTGTGGTCATGTTCGAGTGTTGTGTACTTGCGCCGCGCCAGCCATGGTCTGCGCTTTGTCGCAGTTACGCGTGATAGATGTATTATGTGCCAAACCGTACCGAAAGGCATCGTTGTCGTGAATTAATATTAATTAAATTTCTTATAATTCTGAAGCTTAATGGTACGGGACTTATGGGCCGATGGGGGAATTACAGC
This sequence comes from Eunapius fragilis, assembly GCA_963681505.1. Classification (NCBI taxonomy): domain Eukaryota; kingdom Metazoa; phylum Porifera; class Demospongiae; order Spongillida; family Spongillidae; genus Eunapius; species Eunapius fragilis. The sequence continues at coordinate 1,822,307 of OY811992.1, forward strand.
GTTCCTCCATAAGGCCATACTAGTACCCCCTAGCTGGCCTAGCTGGTCACCCCCCCTCAAAAAGAAATGCGGGAAATCCTGGATCAGTCATGGCTCTGATGTAAACTGAATCCCTACCATCGGTTCGTCAGAGAGGCATGACACTTTTTTTATGTTACCGTGCTCTGTGAACCTATTCGCCTTCGATATAGGCCTACGTAGACCTTGCTTTTTTTCGCCAGCGTTTAAGTACGGAGGCGCTTATTAAAGTGACAACGGGCCTCTTATTAAAGTGACAACAGGCCTCAGCTTCAAATGAGCTCACCTAACAATGTAACGGAGTGACCTTTAGCTTCCAGCTTCCTCAAGATGAACTTCGCTACTCGTGACCCGAAGTTATTCTCGCGAACTGATCCCAAAAACACCACGAACTTCAGAGCTGTCTGCTTAGCCATCTCGCGGAAACTCGAACTGACTATATTATTATGGGATATATAAAGTTTAAATTACAAAAATGCTTAGTGTAATATACACTTAATATATAAAGTTTTAAAATGCTGAGTGTATACATATAGTGCAACACCCACCCCTCACCCCACCCACCTAGCTGAGCGCCCGACCTGGACGTTCTGTACCACCCACACTCGCTATCAGATGATGTATAGGCTTGATACCCGACCTTCCGCCAAAACGCGAAGGTCGGGCTACGCCCAACTACCACCCAACCCGCTGTAGTTTTTTTTAAACTACAACGAATCCCGCCTTACCCCGATTTCAAAACCGAGTTCAAAACTAATGTTCTCGTACCCAGGCCCAGACTAGCGTTTTTATAGTTCACCGCGATGAAGTTCTGCACTGGTCACTTTTTAATAACGTACAGTATCGGGCGTGGTTTAGGTGTGGTTTATCGCTGCGACGTCGCATCGCGTCGCAAGAATAGAAATTTTTTCTACTGCGACGTACGTACGTACGACGTACGTGGGTCTTGCGTCAATTTGTGAACTAGGCTTTAGTAATAAGATGCATTTGGCACAAGCGAAGTGATGGCGTGCCAGAATGCTTATGATTATTATTATTATTTGCCGTTCAAATCTTTGCATTTCGTGGCACTATCTAAAGTGGGCTGGGTCCTCATACTTGTCAGTCGTACATGTTGCCAACCATGCATAATTCATTTACGGCTTTTACGCAAAAAAAGAAGTAACAAATGTTGGTTACCCCAGTTTATTATTAGTGGCACCCACTCCAGATACATTGCTTCAACGTATAGATTGCAATTGTGGAGGTGGGCAGACGGGCAAATTGACTCCCTCCCCCACACCCACACACCACACCCACACACATTTCCCTCTCTCACATAGATATGGTATACTAATGATGGTATAACAGCTTTCAACATTGATACAGTACAGTGATTCAATGCACACTTCATGACCACCCTTGGTCTGTAGTCCTCTTTCCATTGTGGTGCATGGATTAGTGGGTCCGAAAAGGGGAGGTTGGGGGGGGGGGGGGGGGGGGGGGGGGGAGCTAAGAGATTTGAATGCATTGTTAGCAGGACAACTTCGGCAATAGCCTCATGACAATTGAATGTACAGCAGCTTTACTACAAGCGTCAAGACCAGGACACACTGGAGGGTCATTGTGAAGTTGAGCATTCATCTAATAAATAGAACATGTCTTCTAATGTGCAGACGCACATACACATGTACATCACTACAGGGACCATGTGCACACCTACATCACTACAGGGACCATGTGTACACATACATCACTACAGGGACCATGTGTACACATGCACATCACTATACAAGGACCATGTGTACACATGTGTATCCACTACACATGTACACATATGTCTTGGGAATGCCACAACTGGTGCAGTTTACCAATAGCTATGACCCCTCACAAATCTCTGGTCACAACATCATAATAATGGGAGTCCTTCACTCATTGTAACCCCTTCCTATGTCTGCCTTACATAACTGTCCTTTTAACCCTCATGGTGTCTGCTATTATCCTTCCATCTTAACCCTGCTGGTATGCATGTAGCCCTGACATGTCAATCTCGTTTGATGGTGCTACATTGTGCAGGCAGCTCTGCCATTAAAATAATAAATTTGGCAAGCTACACATAACCCTTACAGAGAGTAATTGGCAGCCTATGGTATGCAGCTAATCGGAAAATATATGATGAAATTGGCTGGTATGCGTAAATATCATTTTTGAGCTGTCGACTCCATTTTAAAAGGACATACGATATCTAAGGGGGACACCTCAATCTGCTTCTGGAAATAATAAATGACAGAAAGTCAAATATCTCGAAGAAGGTGAGACTACTGCACTGGTACATGGTTTGGATTTTTGGAATTAACCTTGCGCATGCGCGTAATTTTGTTGTAATTAATAGTCAAGCGTTGTAAACACACACCCGAAGCAGATGCTATGTCTGTGAAAGGAGGTAAAAGGACTGCCGGTAAGTCTGCACCAGGTAGCGTTGCGCGTGCGGGCCTTAAGCTGCTGGGTGCTGAACGTTCGATAGTAAGAAGCGATGCGCTTAAAAGTGTGCAAGCGAGCTGGCTTTGTTTACGAGAATACGTTAGTACTCGAGCTCGGATTTCTTATCACAGCCTCCGAGAAAGAGAAAGACATGAGTGCTGCGGCGGTGGAACTACTACTAGGTCAGTGGTCCTCTTATTCGTTATATAGCGCACCACCACTACTGCACACAACCGTGGCTCCAGGAGAGATCATCGTTGGACAAGCGGCAGACGTGAGGCAGCTCATCTTCTTCACGGAGACGTCAGTTCAGCCGTGCCAGTACGTGAGCGGGTCGCTCGTCTGTACGAACTATAGACTGTCGTTCAATCCCGCCCCCGGTGCTGTTGAAAAGGTAACCAACCACCTGCGCCAGGGACTGGAGTGGCGGGGGAAGAGGGGAGGGATTCAGGGCGGGAAGGGAGTGAGGATGGAGGTGAAAATGTTGAGGGTGAAAGTGAGTAGTCTAGTGTTCTTCTTTGGGCTTTATGGTATTACATCACACAGGCTGAGGGTACTGAATGGCTTTTCTTCGCTCTCAGTTCAAGCAGCTCCATTCCAATGACATGCGTGGACCAGATTAGCTTGTGTAAGTCTGACATGTCCCGATGTTGGTGGTACAGGGGTCCCTCCTCAATGTTTGCGGTACAGGGGTCCCTCCTTAATGTTGGTGGTACAGGGGCCCCCCCTCAATTGTGGTGGTACAGGGGCCCTCCTCAATGTTGGTGGTACAGGGGTCCCTCCTCAATGTTGGTGGTACAGGGGGCCCCCCTCAATGTTGGTGGTACAGGAGTCCCTCCTCAATGTTGGTGGTACAGGGGTCCCTCCTCAATGTTGGTGGTACAGGGGTCCCTCCTCAATGTTGGTGGTACAGGGCCCCCCCTCATTTGTGGTGGTACAGGCCCCCCTCAATTGTGGTGGTACAAGGGGTCCCTCATATACAGGGAGTCCTAATTTTAGCCATGCAAGCTTATTACTAATGCTAGTGATATGGGGGCTCTCCCTAATGTTCAGTCAGAGGGCTGTACGATGTAATTAATGTGTATGTATGGAGGCCATTCCCTTCATTAATGGGAAGAAGTCCCTTCTTTGATGGCATGAGTCTCTTCATACCAAGTCACTTGATGGATTCATTTTGTAGTAATTGGTGGACGGAGAAAGACACTTGGAGCCAATGTCTCTCTTCCTCGTAACATCACTGAAATTGAGCTTACTTGCAAGGTATGGGGGGAGGGGTGTGTGTATGTGAAGGTGTTATCAAGGAAGAGTATGTGTGTGTGTGATGTGTGTAAGCAAAATTACTGTTACCATTCACAGGATTTGAGGAGATTCCTGTTTGACCTAAAGAGCTGCAAGAAAAGTGATGCCTCAACGGTACTGAGTGCAGTGTAGCACTGAGAGGGATGGGGGAGGTGAGGTCTCTTCATTCTGATTGTTGCCCACCACTTCAGGTTACGACCGCAATAGCCAGACACAGCCAACCAGCAACCTTACCACTCCTCTATGCCTTTGAGTATGCCCATGCCATTAGGGATTCTTCAAAGGGAGAGAGTTATGGCAATGGTGGGTGTGGTCCTGTGGGTTGGCACTGCTGTGAGACACTTCTTTTCATTTTGTTCCAACTACCTACCCTCCCACTACCTCCTCCCACTACCCCCTCCTCCCATCCCTCCCACTACCCTCCTCCCATCCCTCCCACTACCCTCCTCCCATCCCTCCCATTACCCCTCCTCCCATCCCTCCCACTACCCTCCCACCCTACCCACTACTTCCTTCCATCCCTCCCACTACCCTCCCACCCTACCCACTACTTCCTCCCATCCCTCTCCCGTTACCCCTCCTCCCATCCCTCCCATTACCCCTCCTCCCATCCCTCCCACTACCTCCTCCCATCCCTCCCACTACCCTCTCATCCCTCCCATTACCCCTCCTCCCATCCCTCCCACTACCTCCTCCCATCCCTCCCACTACCTCCTCCCATCCCTCCCACTACTCCCTTCTACCCCTCCCACTCTACCCACTACCCTCATCCAATCCTCCCACTAATATCCTCCCATCCCTCCCCTACATTGTCACAGACACCAGCACAGTGCCCACCTTCCTGAACCCACATGACTGGGAGAAGGAGCTCCACAGACTGTGCATCACTGGGGACCAGTGGAGGGTGACAGAAGCCAACAAAAGGTTCAACATATGTCCAAGGTGGGAATATGGTTGAGGGGATGAATATGGTTGAAGGGATGAGAGCTATCATTCACTTGTGTACTCAATAATGTTTCATGGGGAAGTTATCTTTTCAAAATGTCTGTTTACTTAAAAGTTATACCATATCATGAGTCACTCAGGTCCCCAGTGGAACCTTATCATCACAACATCACCTCAACCTCACCATCCCTCATCACACCATTAAATCTTACCACTGTGTATACTCCCTCACCATCCCTCATGTCCCAGAAGTCATCATATCCCACCATCACCTTATCACACCTCACAACCACATAAGTCATCATATCACACCACACCTCACAACCACCTCATCATCTCACCCTCCCTCCCATCACCACTCCTCACACACCTCCTTCCCCACCATAGCCTCTGTCCATACTTTGTGTGCCCCACCAACATCAATGACACTATGCTGGAGTATGCTGCCACCCTACATATCCAGAACAGGTTACCGGTCAGTGGGTGTGGCTTGAACGGTGTGGGCGTGTCTACTTCACAACTCCTCCCTCTTTTGTGTCAGGTCTGGTGCTGGTCCCACCCCCAGACTGGTGTGAACCTAACGAGGGCGTCCATGCCTATTGTAGATGAGCAGGATGAGGCACCTGACCCAGGGTTAGTTGGAGGGGGAAAGGGAGGGACATGGTGCTAACAGTGTGTTCACATGCACACATGTTTATACACACACACACACACACACACACACACACACACACACACACACACACACACACACACACACAGGTTAATGTATGCAATCACAATGGCCCGGCAGATAGAGAAGCAAATTGAAGCCAGGAGGATAGAACGCTACTACATCAATGCACACTGCGGGTCAGTGAGGGATGTGGCCAAGTCTTTCTCCAAGCTTCAGGAACTCTGCATGCCATGTGAGACCTCATCCCCAGTCCTGTCCTCCTCCCCAGTCCACACACATAGGAACTAACCTTTGCCTCACCTCACACTTCCTTTTAATGCTCACCTTTCTGTGTAGTCTCCATGGCAAACTTGTATGAGGTGGATAAGCAATGGCTAATGAGCTTAGGGGACTCCAAGTGGTATCACATGGTCTCTTCTTGTCTTGATCTGGCCAAGAAGATTGCCTCAATGTTGTGCATCAACAAACGGAGTGCAATGATGTTTGGTGAGAGGGGGAGGGTGGGTGGAGTGATGGTGGGAAGGTTCTGTTCTAGAGTGATGGAGAAGTGGGAATGTGATGTTCTGTGTGAAGGGGAAGGTGGGAAGGTTGTGGTGTGGTTCTTTCACCCTCCCCTTCACACAGAACCACACCACAGGCTTCCCACCCTCCCCTTCACATAGGTTATGGTGTGGTTGTGTGTGAAGGGGAGGGTGGGAATGCTCACATCCTCTGATTTATGGTACACACACTATACCATGACATACATATTGTCACATGACATCAGTCATCACTCACACTGATGATTCAGTTATTCATGTGCATCACTTTCAACAATCGAGCACACACCTCATTCATCTTTTTGCTGGTAAAGGTGACTGTTCCCTCCTTACCTCCCCCTCCCCTCCCCACAGAGGATGAGGGGCGTGACCTTAGCTGTGTCATATCATCTCTGGTTCAACTCATGGTTGACCCTTACTTTCGTTCCATACCGGGATTTGAGGCCCTGGTTCAGAAGGAGTGGGTTGCCATGGGTTACCGTTTCACCACTAGACATCACCTTGTGCTAAGCAGTCCATCAGCTGAGGGAACAGAAGACATGACGGTACATGGAGCCTGTGTGTGTGTGTGTGTGTGTGTGTGTGTGTGTGTGCGTGCGCGCGTGTGTGTGCAGATGTTGTACACAGGGTGTTTTCAGTGTGGGTATTTTAAACCTGTAGTGCATTTATAGGACATCCTGCAATCACAGAATGTTATTTAATAAACAAAGGGATCCTTGGTAATCCTGAATGATCCCTGGTAGGACAACAGGCCTGATCCCTGGTAGGACTATGTACAGGCCTGATCCCTGGTAGGACAACAGGCCTGATCCTTGGTAGGACAACAGGCCTGATCCCTGGTAGGACTACAGGCCTGATCCCTGGTAGGACTGCAGGCCTGATCCTTGGTAGGACTACAGGCCTGATCCCTGGTAGGACTACAGGCCTGATCCCTGGTAGGACTACAGGCCTGATCCTTGGTAGGACAACAATGTGTCCATAACATTCAGTGTAACTAGATCCCTTGAAATACCAGTAACTTTTTTTTAGCTGTGCACTTGGGTGTACAATGGTACCTCTGATGGTCACTTATAGGACAATAGACATTTGATGTTGAGCATTCCCCAGTGTAATGGTGTCAGATAGTGTGGATAGATATTTAATTCCACAAACTTTGCAGCACCCAGAAGTACCCTACAACCCTTTACATGTGGGGTACCCTGTAATTTAGTCATTTGCATTTATGTGTGCATGTAACAGTATGCACTGATGTTTGTACCTACTTCAATATTACCACCTTTTAACCCACACAGTCCAAACAGGGTCCTGCCCCAGTCTTCCTTCTGTTTCTGGACTGTGTCGTACAGATGTCCCGGCAGTTTCCCTCCGCATTCGAGTTCTCAGAGAGCTACGTCCTGCGCCTCAGTGACCTGACCAACAGCTGCCTCTATGGAAACTTCCTGTTTGACTCTGTGAAGGAGCGTGTAGCGGCCTCCAACCAGGCCAGGGCCAGCAGCATCAGCGGGGACGAATCCCTGGACACAGTGGACGAATACGAGGGTCCCCTCCTCTCCGCCTGGAGCAACTGGAGGGCGGGGCTGAGCAAGGAGGACAACGAGTGCCTTCTTAACCCTTTCTACTACATCTTTGGCAGCAGTGACGCTCCTTGTGACTGCAAGACCACTGGGCTTCCCTTTGAGTCTGCTCGCTTCAACGGTGCTTTTGACACCGCTGCCCCAGACCTCACCCTCGGGGGCAACCTTGGTCTCTATGGCAACAAACTCAGAGCTCAGTGTCCCCACCCACCTGCTGGGGAGCCCCCCCTACTCCTCCCGAAGACCTCCCTCTGCCTCATCCAGGTGTGGGCGGGGTACTTTTTCCGGCACATCCCGGGTCTGTACCAGGAGGGGGAGCATCACGCGGTCCAGGAGCACTACAGCCGCATGGTCCGTGAGGTGAGGAAGCTGAAGGACCAGCTGAACGGGCGGGAGATGGAGGCGGGGCTCTTTGCCAGCGACCTCGCCACCATCATAGGCGACGCCCTCAGGACCAGGGAGTCTGAGGTGAGGAGGATGAGTGCCTCGTCCGTTGCTAGCGGTGACGACCTGAGTGCTACCAAGGGCAGGCCTTGCGCGTCACTGTACCAGGAACCCCGCGATCTGGCGGTGGAAGCTCCTACGTACAGCGACAGGTCCAAGTCTCTTCCGTCAGGGTCCATAGCACACTTCTCCAGCATCCTGAAAAACAGCGAAGAGAAGGTCACTGGGCGGAGTCCACGGACACGCTCCACCCACTCACCTGGTCCCACGGGGAGGAGCCCTATATCGAAGACGAAGCTCAAGGTGACGCGTAACCATGGGAGCGGTGAGTCTCCAGCGGCGGCCATGATATGGCTGAGCAGCAAGCCCGCCTCGTCAAGTGAGGGGAGTGGGTCCCCTCCACGTGGGGGGAGGAAGCTGGATCGGCAGAACAGTGACGCTGTTAGCATTGACATAGCTAGCCAGCCAACGATGAGTGAACTAACAGAGTTGTAAGAGGATGGCTGGATTTAGCTCCAGTTTTGCCCCCTCACTATGTCTAATTATGTACTGCGTCCCAGCTGGACTGGCATGAACCCCACACCTGGTGGGAAAGCGACGAACCTAGATGTGGAGTATTTCAATACCCAGCAGATGTAGCTGTGTGTGTGTGTGTGTGTGTGTGTGTTTGTGTGTGCGTGTGTGTGTGTGTGTATGTGTGTGTTTGTGTCCTAGTCTCAGGTTGCTGTTAATCTGTACACATGTCATAATAAACATGGAAAAATTTGTTGCCCACTATCATGTGTAGCCAACCAATTGTACCAAAGAGATTGGCCATCACCTTAAGCTGAGACAAAATGTGATTGCACTTGTTATATGCCTGTTAATTTGCATGCTATAATAACTATGAGCAAAGGGTGGTTATTAAAAGTGTTTTCTCACAAGCACATCCAAGCAACTACAAGCAATGGCATCCAGAGGCAGCCAGGATGATTAAGGTCAAACAAAGCTTGATAGCTATCACCTGTAATAAAAGGTCAGGTTAGGCCATCCATACATACAGAGCTGGGATGAGTAGAGACAGGATATCCCAGTGCATGACTGGGAAGAAACACAAAATCAACCTACTGGTCCTGTTCATTAATTGTTGATGCGTATATTACATGTGGGCCATATCATTCTTGTAGCCTACTAGATCATGTGATCTGTGTGAGTGTGGACAACATCATTTGACCTTTACTGGGTGTAACAAAGAATAGAGTAATAACATTAAATGGGTTCACAGTGTGTGTTGGGCCTCAGCCTGTTAATATTTCCTTTTCTTAAGGCGTGCAGTTTGTTCATCTTCTTCTTCTGGTTGTTCTCTGTGATATTTCTTTTGTGTAAAGGAAAATGGTTAGTTTGTTCACGAAGATATCATCATGGCCTACCTCTTTTCTCCCTGTGTCTGTTTTGCGTTGCTTTGGTGGTGGTGTTTCTGAGACATTCCGTTCACTGGAATGTGCAAGCAAAAAATAGTGCACACACGTGTGTGTGTGTGTGTGTGTGTGTGTGTGTGTGTGTGTGTGTGTGTGTGTGTGATTAATAATATGAATCCTATAACAGCCATACCTTTCCTTAGCAATATCAAGTATTGCCTCAGCTGCTCCATGATACTTCAGCTCCATCAGTACATCATATAGTTTTTATAAGTAGCTTCACTTCCACTTCTGGCTATCCATTTTCTCACAAATGATTTTGCTTGCTTTATAACTCCCTTGTTATTTTCTTCAATCTCCTCTATGGCTACTATTCCAAAGTCCAGCTTTTCTGCAACACCTTGCCAGTCTGTAAGGTTTTCTGCTACCTTTGGTATGGTTGCAGTATCAATTTTTCCTAAAAAAAATAAGGTCTATTAAGTGCACAGATTTAAATTCCCTCAACTCATGAATCTGTGTACCGTAGGTAACGTTACAATTAGAAGTTGCAGTAGTATAGAAATGGAAATAAGGAAGCCAATACCACCAAATACAAACATATTATTCTGATATTTTTGTGTGTGTATGAAGACAATGAACTATAGTCTCATCTAAATATGTGCCATTTGCCAAGGAATTAGAAACATAGAACATATAAACCACAGAGCTTACCAGTAATACTTAGAGCCGGCAACAGAGGTACAAGACTGGTTGATGGGTGTGGTTCAACTTGCATCTATACAGCATGTTGCCCAGGAACCATTCCATGTTGTTTTGATGTCAGCATGGTGTCTTGCCTCTCCTCCACAGTCACCATGCCTGCAGTATATAGCATCAATGATGTCTTCCTCTGCACACCCGATGGGGGAGCTTACAGCGCTCCCCCATACCCCCTAGCTGGGCGGGAGGGGGGTACCCTCCCCGGGGCGACGCCGCTCACTACTCTGCCTCACCTATAGCCACACCTTCCATTGTGCCCCCCCCCCCCCCCCCCCCCTCCCAAATCCTGGATCCACCACTGGGGTGAGTGGAGTGATGGGGGGAATGTTCTGTTCTGGAGTGATGGAGAAGTGGGAATGTGATGTTCTGTGTGAAGGGGAGGGTGGAAAGGTGGTGGTATGGTTCTTTCACCCTCCCCCTTCACACAGAACCACATCACAACCTTCCCACCCTCCCCTTCACATAGGTTATGGTGTGGTTGTGTGTGAAGGGGAGGGTCACATCCTCTGATTTATGGTACACCCACTGTACCATGACATACATATTGTCACATGACATCAGTCATCACTCATACTGATTACACATTCAGTTATTCATGTGCATCACTTTCAACAATCCAGCACACACATAACACACACACACACACCTCATTCATCTTTTTGCTGGTAAAGGTGACTGTTCCCTCCTTACCTCCCCCTCCCCTCCCCACAGAGGATGAGGGGCGTGACCTTAGCTGTGTCATATCATCTCTGGTTCAGCTCATGGTTGACCCTTACTTTCGTTCCATACCGGGATTTGAGGCCCTGGTACAGAAGGAGCGGGTTGCCATGGGTTACCGTTTCACCACTAGACATCGCCTTGTGCTAAGCAGTCCATCAGCTGAGGGAACAGAAGACATGACGGTACATGGAGCCTGTGTGTGTGTGTGTGTGTGTGTGTGTGTGTGCGTGCTTGTGTGTGCGTGTGTGTGCGTGTGTGTGTGTGTGTGTGCGTGTGTGTGTGCAGATGTTGTACACAGGGTGTTTTCAGTGTGGGTATTTAAAACCTGTAGTGCATTTATAGGACATCCTGCAATCACAGCATGTTTTTTAATGGATCCTTGGTAATCCTGAATGATCCCTGGTAGGACAACAGGCCTGATCCCTGGTAGGACTACAGGCCTGATCCCTGGTAGGACAACAATGTGTCCATAACATTCAGTGTAACTAGATCCCTTGAAAAACCAGTAACTATTTTTTAGGTGTGCACTTGGGTGTAATGGTACCCCTGATGGCCACTTACATGTAGGACAATAGACATTGATGTTGAGCATTTCCCCCAGTGTAATGGCGTCTCGAATAGTGTGGATAGATATTTAATTCCACAAACTTTGCAGCACACAGAAGTGCCCTACAACCCTTTACATGTGGGGTACCCTGTAATGTAGTCATTTGCATTTATGTGTGCATGTAACAGTATGCACTGATATTTTGTACCTACTTCAATATTACCACCTTTTAACCCCTTGGTACCACACAGTCCAAACAGGGTCCTGCCCCGGTCTTCCTTCTGTTTCTGGACTGTGTCGTACAGATGTCCCGGCAGTTTCCCTCCGCATTCGAGTTCTCAGAGAGCTACGTCCTGCGCCTCAGTGACCTGACCAACAGCTGCCTCTATGGAAACTTCCTGTTTGACTCTGTGAAGGAGCGTGTAGCGGCCTCCAACCAGGCCAGGGCCAGCAGCATCAGCGGGGACGAATCCCTGGACACAGTCGACGAATACGAGGGTCCCCTCCTCTCCGCCTGGAGCAACTGGAGGGCGGGGCTGAGCAAGGAGGACAACGAGTGCCTTCTTAACCCTTTCTACTACATCTTTGGCAGCAGGGACGCTCCTTGTGACTGCAAGACCGCTGGACTTCCCTTTGAGTCTGCTCGCTTCAACGGTGCTTTTGACACCGCCGCCCCAGACCTCACCCTCGGGGGCAACCTTGGTCTCTATGGCAACAAACTCAGAGCTCAGTGTCCCCACCCACCCACTGGGGAGCCCCCCCTACTCCTCCCGAAGACCTCCCTCTGCCTCATCCAGGTGTGGGCGGGGTACTTCTTCCGGCACATCCCGGGTCTGTACCAGGAGGGGGAGCATCATGCGGTCCAGGAACACTACAGCCGCATGGTCCGTGAGGTGAGGAAGCTGAAGGACCAGCTGAACAGGCGGGAGATGGAGGCGGGGCTCTTTGCCAGCGACCTCGCCACCATCATAGGCGACGCCCTCAGGACCAGGGAGTCTGAGGTGAGGAGGATGAGTGCCTCGTCCGTTGCTAGTGGCGACGACCTGAGCGCTACCAAGGGCATGCCTTGCGCGTCACTGTACCAGGAACCCCAGGAGCTGGCGGTGGAAGCTCCTACGTACAGCGACAGGTCCAAGTCTCTTCCGTCAGGGTCCATAGCACACTTCTCCAGCATCCTGAAAAACAGCGAAGAGAAGGTCACTGGGCGGAGTCCACGGACACGCTCCACCCACTCACCTGGTCCCACGGGGAGGAGCCCTATATCGAAGACAAAGCTCAAGGTGACGCGTAACCATGGGAGCGGTGAGTCTCCAGCGGCGGCCATGATATGGCTGAGCAGCAAGCCCACCTCGTCTAGTGAGGGGAGCGGGTCCCCTCCACGTGGGGGGAGGAAGCTGGATCGGCAGAATAGTGACGCTGTTAGCATCGACATAGCTAGCCAGCCAACGATGAGTGAACTAACAGAGTTGTAAGAGGATGGCTGGATTTAGCTTCAGTTTTGCCCCTCACTATGTCTAATTATGTACTGCGTCCCAGCTGGACTGGCATGAACCCCACACCTGGTGGGAAAGCGATGAACCTAGATGTGGAGTATTTCAATACCCAGCAGATGTAGCTGTGTGTGTGTGTGTGTGTGTGTATGTTTTTTTGTGTGTGTTTTTGTGTGTGTATGTCCTAGTCTTAGGTCGCTGTAAAAATATGTACACATGGCATCATACACAGAAAAATTTGTCGACGACTATCACCAACCAATTGTACTAAAGAGATCCGCTATCACTTTAAGCTTAGGCTAAATGTAAATGTTATTGCACTTGTTATATACCTGTTAATTTGCATGCAATAATAACTATGAGTACTGGGTGGTTATTAAAAGCGTTTTCTCACAAGCACGTCCAACCAACTACAAGCAATGGCATCCAGAGGCAGCCAGGATGATTAGGTTAAAGCTTTTTTGCAGGTTTGGCCATCCCTACATACAGAGCTGGGGTGGCTGTGGACTTGTCCTGCAGTAGTACCAGTGCATGATTGGGAAGAAACACAAAATCAACCTGCTGGTCCTGTTCATTCATTGTTGATGCATATACATTACATGTGGGCCATATCACTCCTGTAGCCTACTAGATCATGTGATCTGTGTGAGTGTGAACAACATCATTTGACCTTTACTGGGTGTAACAAAGAATAGAGTAATAACATTAAATGGGTTCACAGTGTGTGTTGGGTCTCAGCCTTTTCTTAAGGCGTGCGTTATGTTCATCTTCTACTGTATGTTCTCTGTGACATTTCTTTTGTGTAAAGGAAATCGTTAAGTTTGTTCATGAAGGTATTTTCATGGCCTACCTCTCATCTTCATGTGTCTATTTTGCTTCACTTCAGTGGTGGTGTATCTGAGACATTCTGTTTACTGGAATGTCCAGCTCTTTGACCCACAAAAAAAGTGCACACATGTTACACACGCGTGTGTATGTGTGTGTGCGTGCGTGCATATGTGTGTGTGTGCATGTGTGTGATTAATAATATGAATCCTACAACAGCCATACCTTTAATTATGTGACATTTTAATTGCACACACAACTTTGAATGTTACTTCCTGGAAAGCATCACAGGTTCCTTTTCTCCGCCTCAAACCCAACAGCCATACCTTTCCTTAGCAATATCAAGTATTGCCTCAGCTGTTCCATGATCCTTCAGCTCCATCAGTACATCATATAGCTTTTTATAAGTAGCTTCACTTCCACTTCTGGCTATCCATTTCCTCACAAATGATTTTGCTTGCTTTATAACTCCCTTGTTATTTTCTTCAATCTCCTCTATGGCTACTGTTCCAAAGCCCAGCTTTTCTGCAACACCTTGCCAGTCTGTAAGGTTTCCTGCTACCTTTGGTATGTCTGCAATATCAATTTTTCCTAAAAATAAGATCTAATTAAGTGCACAGATTTAAATTCCCTCAACTCATCAATCTGTGTACCGTAGGTAACGTTACAATTAGAAGTTGCAGTAGTATAGAAATGGAAATAAGGAAGCCAATAGTTTAAAGACCACAAAATACAAACATATTGTTGTGTGTGTATGAATACAAAGAACTCTAGCCTCATCTAAATATGTGCCATTTGCCAAGGAATTAGAAACATACATTTACTCCACAACACCACTAGAACATATATACCACAGAGCTTACCAGTAATATTTAGAGCAGCAGAGGTACAAGACTGGTTGATGGGCGTGGTTCGACTTGCATCTTTACAGCATGTTGCCCAGGAGCCATTAAATGTTGTTTTGATGTCAGCGTGGTGTCTTGTCTCTCCTCCACAGTCACCATGCCTGCAGTATATAGCATCTATGATGTCTTCCTCTGCACACTGGTAGCCAAGGTGTTTACATGCACTCATGATCCCTCTGCGGACATCTGATAGCACAGAGGAGTGTGGAGATGGACAATCATCATGGTTCAGCACAATGTGAACTGCAACATACTTAAGGTTATCAATGATGGTAACTGTTGCTGGGAAATCTGAGGCTGAAAAGGCAACTGAATTGCTATACAGACATTTTGGCTTCCCCTCTTTTGTGCACACAGTCCACTTCACATCACTGAGGAGGAAGGCCACAAGGAAGCAAAAGACTCCATTTGGAAAACATCCTTCCTTGTACCGTATCAAGAGGGGATCACCTGACAGCAGAGGCCCTAGGGGATCCTCCGATGGGAGGGGATCACCTGAGAGAAGGATAGACTGACAGCCTCTGAGGCATAGCTCAGGAAGAAGGGCAGGCATCAAGTATTCTCCATTGCCCACTGGAGCCATTATTGAGTGACTGGTGAACAGCTTGATGAGGTCAGAAGATGAGAACACACCATCATAGTAGTGTCCAGGAAATTCATCTAGTAACTTTTGGGTAATGTATGCATAATCTTTGAACCTTTTCCAATCACCACTGGTTGATTTGGTTAGATCTGGATGTTCCAGTAATTTATACCGACGCTGAACCAGCTCAGTAATGATGCTAAGAAGAACTTGTGGATTGCAGAATACCACATCTGGAAGGACATCTGGGTAGTAAAGAAGGATATTACAACCCACAAAATAGTTCAAAGCAGCAGTGAATGCATCATCCTTCAGTTGAACACGCTCAGCTGCTTGCTTGCACTCCTTAACACTAAGTGCCTCTCTTTTCTTTTTCTGAGCCAGGTCATGAAGTATCACCTCCAATCCAAACCAGGCAATGGGCATCTTCTTGGGTTTTGGAGTTAGATTAGATATTTCTCTACGTAAGACCTTAGCAACTTCTTTGTCTTTCTTAACAGGTTTTTTGCAGTTGACACCAAAGATCACCTCTTTCATGTGTTGTCCCACATACAATGGTGAGCACCTTTCATTTAATTTCAGAGATTCATTAACTTGTTTGTTCTTATCTTCCCTTGTTTCATCACATGTACTTTCACAGTCCTGATGAGTGCCTACCACTATAATTAGTGGACCATTTGGCTCACATGGACCATCTTTACCAGCTGGACTGGACTGGAATGCCTTCAATGAACGCTCCATTACTTCCTTGTGTGAATAACATGTTTCATAAGTCCCTCCAATCATCTCTCCATCACTTCCATAACACTCTATTTCCCGTGTCTGATCAAATTTTTCAGACAGCTTGAGGACAAACAGCACTGCAGACAGGTTACCAACAAAGAATGGAAGGAGATGATGAAACTGTGGCTGGCCACCACTGTCTATCAAGTGGATCCACTTCATGCTTAGATGTTCCCTATTACCTACAGACAAGCAAAGATATTGTAATTATCAATAATGCAGGAAATAGCCACTGCACAATGAAACTTTTATAATTCACAAGTACAAAAATATAATTAATTAGCGGCCTATTATTACTGTTTACCTGTAAGTTGGTTAATAATATTAATAAAGCTTTCCTCCACAGACAGTTGGTCTGAGGTGTTGTCTGGTTGAAAGATATCAGGAGCAGACGGAGCATTAACTGGTGGGTGGATGTCTTTTGTGTGCATATGGTGTTCATCTGGTGGTACTACCACATCATGTATGTGATTGCTGGGGACTGAAAGAATTGTCACATTGCCATCTTCCCTATATCCACTTCCTGAGGGTCCTGGGTGGCTTGAATGGCTAGGAGGCTCTACCACACTGGGGTCATCCCTCTTGGGAAGTGGTACCACATATCCTTTGATCATCTGGCTCACTGTACGCATGAGGTCATAGTCTCCATCAAGGACATGCCAGTCATCCTCATCTTGCTTGGACACACCCACTGCAGACAGGGTCACAGCCCGAACGGGGTTATCAGCGATCCCTGTGCTGGTTCTAAGCTCAGGAGGACGCATTTTGAGGAGAAGATGTTTCACATGTGTTTTGCCCACCCCAGCTGATCCATGGATAAGACATCTGATGGTTGAACATTCAGCATACCCCTTCTCCATGGCCTCATCATACAGCCTCCTGGCCTGCACCTTCTGTTCTTCATGATCAGGTGGCACTATAATTAGACAGTTCAGACATCATCATTATTAAATTCAATACACCGCAATTTGTGCTAGAATAGCAATTCTGTTCTAAGGTACCTACCAGGTACAGCAGCTTGAGGTTGTTTGTTAATAATTCTGCTGACTAAGGATGAGTTGTCTCCCCACAGACCAGTAAGAAGGCAGTCCACCAGTTCTTGCCAGGAAGGTGTAACCTTATCACACTTCAGCCATAGAGCAACCACCTTTGTCAGACAGTCTTTGGGGGTGGTGCCAGATACCTCCTTCACCACTAATGAGTCCAGCTTCAGAGCCAGGCCAAGGGCCTGCCATTGGTCCTTCAGCTCTGATATGGTATCAACCACCTCAAGGAGTGAGTGCTCACCTGTTGGAGCAATTTAATAACTGATTCAAATAGATATTCATGACTAACTCACCTAGTTTTTTATTGCTTACAGACTTTCCTGCAATATAACACACAATACACATCAACACAATGAACAGAAGGCATGACTGCCATCAATTGGCAACACTTTACAACACCTCTTGAATCATGTTTTGTTTTAAATTTAATGAGGAATAAAACAATGGCATTTAAACCAAGGAAGTGTTGTTTCGTAACTGGCTCATGCGTTAATATAATAAATTCACTGCGGCTTTTCTGTGGCAGGTAATTCTTGAATTTATATAGCCATATACAGAGAACAGCATGTACATGTAGCAGTGATAGACATGTTGGTACACATTCTATACAATCAGCTTGTGCTGGCAGTACTGGTCTGAGAAGTGATTGTTAGGTTCGCTAAGGTGAGCCAGGCCAGCAACCTCATGGTTGTATGGCCAATGAAGCCAGTTTTCTAATTTTTATGCGTAAGTGGATTTCAAAATTGAAAATGCTCTTGCAGGCTAGGCTCCTCCCCTTCGTAACTGCATGTAAATAATAATAGCTTGCATGATGCAATGTGTGCACACCAAGATGACATAGCTGTAATTAGTATAGTCTCACACCTGTAGGTCACAAATCTTAATGCATAGTGTCTCACACATACTGGATCATCACACGCTACAATAAGATGCTCCCTACCACTGGTATTGCGTCTTGGCACAGGATGGGACTGCTGCAATGCTTTGGCCACCCTCTCCATTTTGATCTGTGCAATGGCTTTGATCAGGTGACTCCAGGTGGGGAGACTGCTCAAATTGGAGTTCAGCTTCAACCACTCCACAACAACTTGTTTCAAACATAATGTGGCAGAAGTGTTGTGGGATTTAATACCATCCAGAGCCTTTCTGTCAATTTCTAGCTTAAGCCCAAGGTTGTACCACTTCTTACAAGACTCTCTGATCTCGTCACAAACAGTACTGATGTGCTGCATCCCTATGAATAGCATATTATAGTAGCAAAAGTTATGTAATCCCCACTAGGTGTCTTCAATTCTGTTACAAGCTTATCTTAAGCTTCATGATGTGCAAACATGTAGGGTACTACTGCAATGTGTCAATGTACATGTGACCTTTGGTAAATCATGCACTTTTAATCCTTACGCTAACTATTTTCACAGAACCTAGAGTTCATGATTTACAAGCATGTAGGGTACTACTACAATATGTCCATGTATGGTAATTAAGTCATGGACTTTTACTAATTATTTTCACAGAAACAAATTGAACATACCAATGAACCTTCCATCTGCAGGAGCTAGGTGAGATAATGCTATTTCTTCAGCCAGAGAAACATTGCTCCCCCCAGCAGGATGGGCAATGGCCTTCACCAATGGTTTCCAACATGGCTCCATGAAGTAGTCAAACATGTGTCTATCCTCCCCTAGCCACCCCCTCATGATCCTGCTCATCTGACCCGAGGGCAGATCCTTCAGGTCCTCCAGGTGGGACATCTTTACCCCAAGGTAAAATCCAACACCATACCATGAATTGTTGTGAATGCTATCAACACCTCCCAGTCCTGAAGCACCTAAAATTAAATAAATAGTAAGCAGATAACAAATGCATAGCACATACCATCTTTGCTCATGTCCATCAATTGAAGATACTTCATTCCTATTGTAAAAGAAACATTTGCATTTCCTTAATCTAAAATAAGCCACTACAATAATAAAAGATCAATTGCTTAATGTATGTATATTAACTGAAATGGAATTACAACACTGAGTAATCAACAAAGTTATAATATATCACAAAGGTGTACACAAGTTAATAATTTGATCATTTTCCTTTTGCTTGCAGTACAAAGCCATGGACACAGAATTAAAAATATGGTCTCACATGATTATTATCCCACTTGTGACAAAGAATAGAATAGCCAAGAATAAATACAGAACTTATTGTTTTGTTGTTGTATGATTCAATGGCTTCATAACCTCAGTACCAAATGATGTTTACGGATATGGTTTATACCCTGGCAATACAAAATCCACTATCATGTGAATATCATGTAACATAATGTGAGATAAGGTAAAGATAAGATTCTCCTGATCAGAACCTGCGGAAGCTAGGTTATATAGGTTTCTAATAATGCTGTTTTACAAATTTGTAGAACATTATGCTGTTTGTGTGTGAAATAATTACATTCACCCTTATTATTAGACTGTTGCTTCCATCCTTTTTACACCGAAATTGCTTTCCAATCCAACTTTCTCATAGTAAATATCAACAAGAAACTCCTTTAGAATAAAATACAATAGTACGCATCTAAATCAAATTGTACATCATACTGCACATTCATAACCAGTTACTTCTAAAATAACCTCAAACATAACATACCTCTCCAATTCTTCATGAGGTTGTCTATAATCATTGTACTGTGTTTTGAAGATGGAAATTGCAGTTTACGACAAACACTAGGGTCACATCCATATTTTAATACCAATGCTCTCAACAGAGCAATGTTGCCTAAACTAAAAGCATATTGAAGGATATTCCTACCATTAGAGTCCTTGGTGTTAATGTCGCAGTGAAAATCATTGATCAGTAGCTCCACACACTCCACACTGCCATCTAAACCAGCAATTGTGAATGACGTACCACCATTTGCATCTCGAGCATTGAGGTCACAGCCATACTTGGTAACCAGCAGTCTCACCAGGGGAGTGTGGCCTTCGATACAAGCTTTATGAAGGATAGTCCTACCAATAGAGTCCTTGGTGTTAATGTCACAGTGAAAATCATTGATCAGTAGCTCCACACACTCCATACTGCCATCTAAACCAGCATATGTGAATGGTGTATCACCATTTGCATCTCGAGCATTGAGGTCACAGCCATACTTGGTAACCAGCAGTCTCACCAGGGGAGTGTGGCCTTCGATACATGCATAATGAAGGATAGTCCTACCATTAGAGTCCTTGGTGTTAATGTCATAGTGAAAATTATTGATCAGTAGCTCCACACACTCCACACTGCCACCTAAACCAGCATATGTGAATGGTGTATCACCATCTGCATCTCGAGCATTGAGGTTACAGCCATACTTGGTAGCCAGCAGTCTCACCAGAGAGGTGTGGCCATTGTCACATGCTTTATGAAGGATAGTCCTACCCTTAGAGTCCTTGGTGTTAATGTCACAGTGAAAATCATTGATCAGTAGCTCCACACACTCCACACTGCCACCTAAACCAGCATATGTGAATGGTGTATTACCATCTGCATCTCGAGCATTGAGGTCACAGCCATACTTGGTAACCAGCAGTCTCACCAGGGGAGTGTGGCCTTCGACACATGCATTATGAAGGATAGTCCTACCCTTAGAGTCCTTGGTGTTAATGTCACAGTGAAAATCATTGATCAGTAGCTCCACACACTCCATACTGCCATCTAAACCAGCATATGTGAATGGTGTATCACCATTTGCATCTCGAGCATTGAGGTCACAGCCATACTTGGTAACCAGCAGTCTCACCAGGGGAGTGTGGCCTTTAACACATGCTTGATGAAGGATAGTCCTACCCTTAGAGTCCTTGGTGTTAATGTCACAGTGAAAATCATTGATCAGTAGCTCCACACACTCCACACTCCCACCTAAACCAGCATATGTGAATGGTGTATCACCATCTGCATCTCGAGCATTGAGGTCACAGCCATACTTGGTAACCAGCAGTCTCACCAGAGAGGTGTGGCCTTTGTCACATGCATTATGAAGGATAGTCCTACCCTCTGAATCCTTGGTGTTAATGTCACAGTGAAAATCATTGATCAGTAGCTCCACACACTCCACACTGCCACCTAAACCAGCAATTGTGAATGGTGTATCACCATCTGCATCTCGAGCATTGAGGTTACAGCCATACTCGGTAGCCAGCAGTCTCACCAGAGAGGTGTGGCCTTTGTCACATGCATTATGAAGGATAGTCCTACTCTTTGAGTCCTTGGTGTTAATGTCATAGTGAAAATCATTGATCAGTAGCTCCACACACTCCACACTGCCACCTAAACCAGCAATTGTGAATGGTGTATCACCATCTGCATCTCGAGCATTGAGGTCACAGCCATACTTGGTAACCAGCAGTCTCACCAGAGAGGTGTGGCCTTTGTTACATGCATTATGAAGGATAGTCCTACCCTTTGAGTCCTTGGTGTTAATGTCACAGTGAAAATTATTGATCAGTAGCTCCACACACTCCACACTGCCATCTAAACCAGCAATTGTGAATGGTGTATTACCATCTGCATCTCGAGCATTGAAATCACAGCCATACTTGGTAACCAGCAGTCTCACCAGGGGAGTGTGGCCTTCGATACATGCATTATGAAGGATAGTCCTACCCTTTGAGTCCTTGGTGTTAATGTCACAGTGAAAATTATTGATCAGTAGCTCCACACACTCCACACTGCCACCTAAACCAGCAATTGTGAATGGTGTATAACCATCTGCATCTCGAGCATTGAGGTTACAGCCATACTTGGTAGCCAGCAGTCTCACCAGAGAGGTGTGGCCTTTGTCACATGCTTTATGAAGGATAGTCCTACCCTTAGAGTCCTTGGTGTTAATGTCACAGTGAAAATCATTGATCAGTAGCTCCACACACTCCATACTGCCATCTAAACCAGCATATGTGAATGGTGTATCACCATTTGCATCTCGAGCATTGAGGTCACAGCCATACTTGGTAACCAGCAGTCTCACCAGGGGAGTGTGGCCTTTAACACATGCTTGATGAAGGATAGTCCTACCCTTAGAGTCCTTGGTGTTAATGTCACAGTGAAAATCATTGATCAGTAGCTCCACACACTCCACACTCCCACCTAAACCAGCATATGTGAATGGTGTATCACCATCTGCATCTCGAGCATTGAGGTCACAGCCATACTTGGTAACCAGCAGTCTCACCAGAGAGGTGTGGCCTTTGTCACATGCATTATGAAGGATAGTCCTACCCTCTGAATCCTTGGTGTTAATGTCACAGTGAAAATCATTGATCAGTAGCTCCACACACTCCACACTGCCACCTAAACCAGCAATTGTGAATGGTGTATCACCATCTGCATCTCGAGCATTGAGGTCACAGCCATACTTGGTAACCAACAGCCTTACCAGGGAGGTGTGGCCTTTGTCACATGCTTTATGAAGGATAGTCCTACCCTTAGAGTCCTTCGTGTTAATGTCACAGTGAAAATCATTGATCAGTAGCTCCACACACTCCACACTCCCACCTAAACCAGCATATGTGAATGGTGTATTACCATCTGCATCTCGAGCATTGAGGTCACAGCCATACTTGGTAACCAGCAGTCTCACCAGGGGAGTGTGGCCTTCGATACATGCATAATGAAGGATAGTCCTACCCTTTGAGTCCTTGGTGTTAATGTCATAGTGAAAATCATTGATCAGTAGCTCCACACACTCCACACTGCCACCTAAACCAGCAATTGTGAATGGTGTATCACCATCTGCATCTCGAGCATTGAGGTCACAGCCATACTTGGTAACCAGCAGTCTCACCAGAGAGGTGTGGCCTTTGTTACATGCATTATGAAGGATAGTCCTACCCTTTGAGTCCTTGGTGTTAATGTCACAGTGAAAATTATTGATCAGTAGCTCCACACACTCCACACTGCCATCTAAACCAGCAATTGTGAATGGTGTATTACCATCTGCATCTCGAGCATTGAAATCACAGCCATACTTGGTAACCAGCAGTCTCACCAGGGGAGTGTGGCCTTCGATACATGCATTATGAAGGATAGTCCTACCCTTTGAGTCCTTGGTGTTAATGTCACAGTGAAAATTATTGATCAGTAGCTCCACACACTCCACACTGCCACCTAAACCAGCAATTGTGAATGGTGTATAACCATCTGCATCTCGAGCATTGAGGTTACAGCCATACTTGGTAGCCAGCAGTCTCACCAGAGAGGTGTGGCCTTTGTCACATGCTTTATGAAGGATAGTCCTACCCTTAGAGTCCTTGGTGTTAATGTCACAGTGAAAATCATTGATCAGTAGCTCCACACACTCCATACTGCCATCTAAACCAGCATATGTGAATGGTGTATCACCATTTGCATCTCGAGCATTGAGGTCACAGCCATACTTGGTAACCAGCAGTCTCACCAGGGGAGTGTGGCCTTTAACACATGCTTGATGAAGGATAGTCCTACCCTTAGAGTCCTTGGTGTTAATGTCACAGTGAAAATCATTGATCAGTAGCTCCACACACTCCACACTCCCACCTAAACCAGCATATGTGAATGGTGTATCACCATCTGCATCTCGAGCATTGAGGTCACAGCCATACTTGGTAACCAGCAGTCTCACCAGAGAGGTGTGGCCTTTGTCACATGCATTATGAAGGATAGTCCTACCCTCTGAATCCTTGGTGTTAATGTCACAGTGAAAATCATTGATCAGTAGCTCCACACACTCCACACTGCCACCTAAACCAGCCATTGTGAATGGTGTATCACCATCTGCATCTCGAGCATTGAGGTCACAGCCATACTTGGTAACCAACAGCCTTACCAGGGAGGTGTGGCCTTTGTCACATGCTTTATGAAGGATAGTCCTACCCTTAGAGTCCTTGGTGTTAATGTCACAGTGAAAATCATTGATCAGTAGCTCCACACACTCCACACTCCCACCTAAACCAGCATATGTGAATGGTGTATTACCATCTGCATCTCGAGCATTGAGGTCACAGCCATACTTGGTAACCAGCAGTCTCACCAGGGGAGTGTGGCCTTCGATACATGCATAATGAAGGATAGTCCTACCATTAGAGTCCTTGGTGTTAATGTCACAGTGAAAATCATTGATCAGTAGCTCCACACACTCCACACTGCCATCTAAACCAGCAATTGTGAATGGTGTATTACCATCTGCATCTCGAGCATTGAGGTCACAGCCATACTTGGTAGCCAGCAGTCTCACCAGAGAGGTGTGGCCTTTGTCACATGCTTTATGAAGGATAGTCCTACCCTTAGAGTCCTTGGTGTTAATGTCACAGTGAAAATCATTGATCAGTAGCTCCACACACTCCACACTGCCACCTAAACCAGCATATGTGAATGGTGTATTACCATCTGCATCTCGAGCATTGAGGTCACAGCCATACTTGGTAACCAGCAGTCTCACCAGGGGAGTGTGGCCTTCGATACATGCATTATGAAGGATAGTCCTACCATTAGAGTCCTTGGTGTTAATGTCACAGTGAAAATCATTTATCAGTAGCTCCACACACTCCACACTGCCACCTAAACCAGCATATGTGAATGGTGTATCACCATCTGCATCTCGAGCGTTGAGGTCACAGCCATACTTGGGAACCAGCAGTCTCACCAGAGAGGTGTGGCCTTTGTCACATGCTTTATGAAGGATAGTCCTACCCTTAGAGTTCTTGGTGTTAATGTCACAGTGAAAATCATTGATCAGAAGCTCCACACACTCCACACTGCCATCTAAACCAGCAATTGTGAATGGTGTATTACCATCTGCATCTCGAGCATTGAGGTCACAGCCATACTTGGTAACCAGCAGTCTCACCAGAGAGGTGTGGCCTTTGTCACATGCATTATGAAGGATAGTCCTACCCTTAGAGTCCTTGGTGTTAATGTCACAGTGAAAATCATTGATCAGTAGCTCCACACACTCCATACTGCCATCTAAACCAGCATATGTGAATGGTGTATCACCATTTGCATCTCGAGCATTGAGGTCACAGCCATACTTGGTAACCAGCAGTCTCACCAGGGGAGTGTGGCCTTTAACACATGCTTGATGAAGGATAGTCCTACCCTTAGAGTCCTTGGTGTTAATGTCACAGTGAAAATCATTGATCAGTAGCTCCACACACTCCACACTCCCACCTAAACCAGCATATGTGAATGGTGTATCACCATCTGCATCTCGAGCATTGAGGTCACAGCCATACTTGGTAACCAGCAGTCTCACCAGAGAGGTGTGGCCTTTGTCACATGCATTATGAAGGATAGTCCTACCCTCTGAGTCCTTGGTGTTAATGTCACAGTGAAAATCATTGATCAGTAGCTCCACACACTCCACACTGCCACCTAAACCAGCAATTGTGAATGGTGTATCACCATCTGCATCTCGAGCGTTGAGGTCACAGCCATACTTGGTAACCAGCAGTCTCACCAGAGAGGTGTGGCCTTTGTTACATGCATTATGAAGGATAGTCCTACCCTTTGAGTCCTTGGTGTTAATGTCACAGTGAAAATCATTGATTAGTAGCTCCACACACTCCACACTGCCACCTAAACCAGCAATTGTGAATGGTGTATCACCACCTGCATCTCGAGCATTGAGGTCACAGCCATACTTGGTAACCAGCAGTCTCACCAGGGGAGTGTTGCCTTCGATACATGCATTATGAAGGATAGTCCTACCATTAGAGTCCTTGGTGTTAATGTCACAGTGAAAATTATTGATCAGTAGCTCCACACACTCCACACTGCCACCTAAACCAGTATATGTGAATGGTGTATCACCATCTGCATCTCGAGCATTGAGGTTACAGCCATACTTGGTAGCCAGCAGTCTCACCAGAGAGGTGTGGCCTTTGTCACATGCTTTATGAAGGATAGTCCTACCCTTAGAGTCCTTGGTGTTAATGTCACAGTGAAAATCATTGATCAGTAGCTCCACACACTCCACACTGCCACCTAAACCAGCATATGTGAATGGTGTATCACCATTTGCATCTCGAGCATTGAGGTCACAGCCATACTTGGTAACCAGCAGTCTCACCAGGGGAGTGTGGCCTTTAACACATGCTTTATGAAGGATAGTCCTACCCTTAGAGTCCTTGGTGTTAATGTCACAGTGAAAATCATTGATCAGTAGCTCCACACACTCCACACTGCCACCTAAACCAGCATATGTGAATGGTGTATCACCATCTGCATCTCGAGCATTGAGGTCAAAGCCATACTTGGTAACCAGCTGTCTTACTAGCGAGGCATGACCTCCAAAACATGCTGCATGAAGCGCTTCCGTTCCGCGGCATATAGCGTTGTGAGTCGCTATCAATGTCTCCACGTCTTCTGTATTACCGTTTAAAACTGCCACCATAACACGATCTTCGATCGTTGCTTCACACGGAAGCCGCGTGCATAGCCACGCCTATTTGTAAATGGGCTACATGTATTCCATTATTTAACCATAAATTTGTAACCGGAACGGTATATTAAACCACCCATGGACACCCCATGGGGTTCAGCGGCGGATACAGGTTTTAGGGGGGGGGGGGGGGGGGGGGGGGGGGGGCACGGATGGTGGGTGTAGCTGGGGGTAGACACACGCCCACACCATTCAAGCCACACCCACTGACCGGTAACCTGTTCTGGATATGTAGGGTGGCAGCATACTCCAGCATAGTGTCATTGATGTTGGTGGGGCACACAAAGTAGGGACAGAGGCTATGGTGGGGAAGGAGGTGTGTGAGGAGTGATGATGGGAGGGAGGGTGAGATGATGAGGTGGTTGTGAGGTGTGGTGTGATATGATGACTTATGTGGTTGTGAGGTGTGATAAGGTGATGGTGGGCAGTGGCGTATCCAGGATTTCAGCGAGGGGGGTGCTTCAGCTCAGGCCCGATACGAAAAGCGGGGGGGGGGGGGGGTGCTGTCGGTTTCTGGCCCGGTACGATAAGCGGGGGGGGGGGGGGGGGGGGTGCTGTCGGTTTCTGGCCCGGTACGAAAAGTGGGGGGGGGGGCGGTGCTATTGGTCTGGCCCAATACAAGCGCGTATCTAGAATGTGCTGGAGGAGGGTGCTGAAAAGCTTGCGCGCGCGAAATTTTTGGCAACCACGCCCATTCTTGAGACGGAGGGGGGTGCCCGAGCCCCCTGAGCCCCCCCCTAAATACGCCTCTGGTGGGATGTGATGGGACATGAGGGATGGTGAGGGAGTATACACAGTGGTAAGTTTTTATGGTGTGATGAGGGATGGTGAGGTTGAGGTGATGTCATGGTGATAAGGACCTGAGGTATTAAATTATAACTTTAAAGTAAACAACATTTGGAAAAGACTTCCCCATGAAACGCACTACACAAGTCACTCCCTTCCTCCTCTTCCCCCGCCCTTCCAGTCCCTGGCGCAGGTGGTTGGTTACCTTTTCAACAGCATCGGGGGCGGGATTGAACGACAGTCTATAGTTTGTACAGACGAGCGACCCGCTCACATACTGGCACGGCTGAACTGACGTCTCCGTGAAGAAGATGAGCTGCCTCACGTCTGCCCCTTGTCCAAAGATGATCTCTCCCAGTGGCGAATCCAGGATTTCAGTGAGGGGGGTGCTTAAGGTCAGGCCCGATACGAGAACGCGGGGTGGGGGGTATGATAGCGTATCGGGGGGCCAGGGATATAGTACAGTACTAGTAGTACAGTTCATGCGTACGGGTATCGCATGCTATCATAAAATGCGGCCCGTATGAAAGGATCTATGGCCGAGGGGGTGCTCAAGCACCCGGAGCCCCCTCCCCTGTAAGCATGAGATGCAAGTAACTATTAAGCGCGTGAATTAATGTTATTTAATAATTTCATACTCGAGACGGAGGGGGGTGCCTGAGCCCCCTGAGCCCCCCCCTAAATACGCCACTGCAACTCCTGGAGTCACGGTTATGTGCAGTAGTAGTGGTGCGCTATATAACGAATAAGAGGACCACTGACCTGGTAGTAGTTTCACCGCTGTAACACTTTTCTTTTTAACTTATCCTTCTCGGAGGTGTGATTAGAAAGCCGTGCTCGTGTATTCTCCCAAACAAAGCCAGCTTGCTTGAACACTCTTAAACGTATCGCCTCCCAGTACCAAACGTCCAGCACCCAGCAGTTTAATGCACGCAGGCGCAGCTAGCATTACTTAGCACATAGCGGGTATGTTTACACATTATCAAGGTTATTGTGCATCATTTTAAGTTTAGACGCCATATAGGCCTACACGGCATCATGAAAATGACATTGTTCTTGTTGGTATTATTTCTATCACAAAGATCGTATGTCCTCTAACAGGGAGTCCACAGCTCACCACCTCATGCTCACATCTCCGCCATCACAGAACAAAGTACACGTTGCCCATTGATAACCTGCACACTTCTTGACCTACTGTATATTTATCCCAGTGTTCAAAATAAGGGAATTATTTGATGGGCGATTGCTAGAACTGTAATTAATAATACTTTATAATGTTAAATAGTCTTAGTGCAATAAATTTATTAATGTTGAGAGAGTACATGGTAATGCACACAGATACTGGGCAGCAATGGTGGTATATGGGAAAGGTGAAGAGGGGGGACATGTCCCCCAGCTGTCAGGGACGTTGAAGGTGGCCTTCACAACTATTTGCTTTGAGTGGGTTATCTGATATTTGATTGCATTTGGTCGGATCATCTTTGGATGATGACATCATCAGAGGAACAAAATACAATATCCTTGATGTCACTTTACCTCATGTAACAGTAGAGACTGCATGATAGAAATAAGAAGAGGAACGGATGGCCAGTATTGTTCATATTTTAGGGCTACATCATTTATGTTTATGTCACATGTGCTCTGTGAGTTGTGAACATCATTAGATCTTTAAAATTACTGAGTTAAACATTCTTCACGTATCATTTAAGTAACAAAAGTTTGGGTTGTGCCTGTCTATTTCATTTTTTTATCAAAATGTGTGATTTGTTCATCTTCTGCTAGTTGCTCTCTGTGACGTTTTTTTTGGTATAACGTCTATAAAAAGAAAAACGTTAGGTTCGTTCAAGAAGGTATTTTAGTGGCTTACCTTTTTATCTTCTGTGTCTGTTTCTGTTTTTATACGCTTTGGTGATGGAGTATCTGAGAGGTCCTTTGCAACTCTATGGGACACAGAAAAATACACACGTGTGTGCATGTGTGCGTGTTAGTGTGTGCATTTAAAAATATTGTACATGGGATCTAGGCAGCAAAAAGGACACAGCATATATTCTAAGAGACTGCAACATCTCTCTTACACACTTGGAATTAGACTGTCCATCATGGATTTAGAGTAGCCAGAATGTTTAATTATGTGACATTTTAATTACACACATCAACTCTGAATGTTACTTCCTGGAAAATTCCTTTTCTCCGCCTCAAACCCAACAGCCATACCTTTCCTTAGCAATATCAAGTATTGCCTCAGCTGTTCCATGATCCTCTAGCTCCATCAGTACATCATATAGCTTTTTATAAGTAGCTTCACTTCCACTTCTAGCTATCCATTTCCTCACAAATGATTTTGCTTGCTCTATAACTCCCTTGTTATTTTCTTCTATTTCAGCAATGTCTTGTGTACCAAAGTCCAGGCTTTTTGCAAACATTTGCCAGTGTAATATGTTCTCTGCTATCTTTGATATGTCTTCATCATGTATTTGTATTTTGCCTGCAACAATATTAAAAGTAAAAGTGTAGATCTACCACTTTCACATGCAGGTATATACTTATCTTCCTCACACATCCATATGAAAATATAATAACTCCCAATCGATAAAGAGGGTTAATAAATCAAACTACCTATTTCGAATTGAAGGTGGCCCTGCAATGTTTGTTCGAATGAAATGATTTTTCACGTTGCCACACAATCATCACACAAAATTACAAAGAAAGGCGATTTCACTCTTATTAGTAACTATTCAGACACAACTGGCATACTAAATGCAACAAGGGATCAATGGCTTCTGCAACTAACAAACTAACAAGAAGGTTGGCCTGTGGCTATGGATAATAGTGCTAATTTTAACAAAGGTAACCCACATCATACTGTTACAAGAATAATTATTAATTAGTATCATTTTGCACGAAGTAAGCAAACTAAAGAACAATATCACATTACCTGTTCTGTTTGTTTTTCTAGAAGTTGAGGTTTCTTTTTTTTCTAGAAGTAAGATACAAATACATGCTCAAAATAGCATGCAAGTGAGAAAAAATGGCTATCGATAATTACTTATTTCTCATTGTGCAAAATGATCATGGTACACATATTCTTGTTGTCATATGCCATACAATCATCAAACAGAATGACAGACCAATCTAATGAATCAGTAATTTCTTTTTGTCAAAATCAACATTACCTGATCCTCAGAGCAATGTTATGGAACGTAGCAAGAGCACTGCAGATGGGTCTACCCTAGGCCGTGCAGGTTAATCTATATCAGAGCTAAAAGTTTTAACCACAAAATAACCAAGATGATCACCAATGTGGGGACAAATTCATGTTTATTATCTAGTAACCCATTCCAAAAGATGTGCATGGGATCCATTGAAATATTAGCACTCAAACGTAACCTCTATTTCCATTCCAATGCTAGACAAACCTGATCGTAGTATTTTAATTGTGATTGTGGTACAATAGTCTCCAAAACCCACTGTTTTGGCCCTCACACATATGGTGTATAGGCAGTCAAAAATAAAGAAGACTTGTAATCACCATTATTGGGTAGGTTATAGCTCTGAGAGAATAGAAGACTACTTAGGCATGATTTTTGTGATGGGGGGGAGGGGGCATAAAATTGATCTACTGTGCTTTCCTACATAACCAAAAGAAGCACTTTCTGCCAAGCACAATATGTGATGTCTGGAAAAGGCCATCATCTAGACACTTGGGCAGCATTGGAACAGTAATGCCTTTATTCATGTGCCAATTGGCGAAGTTATAAAATATGATGATGGCCAACACTTGTACCACATGTAAATTTGCATAATTATTATCAAGTAGCCACACCGATGTGACAGAATTGGGAGTGGGTCCAAACATAGGGCCAGGGAAACCAGTCTCTTGCCAAAACCTTCCATGCACCCATTGTAACAATAGTCTATATAAATGAAGTCTCTGGACACTGGACAACTCTACAGCAACATATTCAGAACAATAATAGCACTTCGTTTCTAAGCTTCTTACCAGGTACAGCAGTCTGAGGTTGTTTATTAATAATTCTGCTGACTACGGATGAGTTGTCTCCCCATAGACCAGTAAGGAGGCAGTCCACCAGTTCTTGCCATGAAGGTGTAACCTTATCACACTTTAGCCATAGAGCAACCACCTTTGTTAGACAGTCATCAGGGGTGGTGCCTGATATCTCCTTCACCACTGATGGGTCCAGCTTCATAGCCAGGCCAAGGGCCTGCCATTGGTCCTTCAGCTCTGATATGGTATCAACCACCTCCTCAAAGACAGACAGCTCATCTGTTAGAGAAATATATTAACCGATGAAAAATCAACCTCCAAAACTAACTCACCTAGTTTTACAGTGCTCACAGAATGCCCTGAAATGTAACATACAATGTACATCAGTAATACGAACAGGGAGGTATAACTGCCAGTAATTAAGAATGGACAAGTAATCTGATGATTTATAATTGCTGAATTGATCAGTAGAACAAATGCTAATGCAGTTAATAACATGACTTAAATGGGTCTTTTGTAGACCAAATCGCTCACACATATTGGATCAACACACATTACACTAAGATGCTCCCTACCACTGGTATTGTGTCTTGGCACAGGATGGGACTGCTGCAATGCTTTGGCCAGTTTCTCCATTTTGATCTGTGCAATGGCTTTGATCAGGTGACTCCAGGTGGGGAGACTGCTCAAACTGGAGTTCAGTTTCAACCACTCCACAACAACTTGTTTCAAACATGATGTGGCAGGAGTGGTATGGGGTTTTATACGATCCAGAGTCATTCTGTCAATTTGTAATGCAACCCCAAGACTGTACCACTTCTTATAAAAAGGTTTGAGCTCTTTACAAACAGTACTGGAGTGCTGCATTCCTATCAGTAGCATAGCAACAGCTGATAATACTGTATGAGTGCTCCTACTGTGCTAATGCATAAAGGTATAATCCCTTAATATGTGTGTCTCCCATCCCTGTCAATGCGTCTATACTAGGTGACTATAACAGTTTGCCCGTAAGGGGTCAGGCAGCAACCTGTGCCCATCTGACCAAGTCTGGGACCAAGGTAGCGCTGGTTTACTTAGGGTGTGACACTCACTGCCATGACTTGGTCATGTGAGTGGTAGGCCCTCATCGCTTGACCGATCTGGTCATGATGTGGTCATGGGACTAAAGCGATTGGTCTAGGTAAACAAAAAACATGAAGTGTGCTGCCTGCCTAATGATGTATGGCATGGAAATCAGTGTACAAAGTAGAATCAATGTACAAGTGAAGTGGTGGGTGGGTCAGCAAAATTCATGTTGTCGATAGGCTGGCTAAGAGACCATACTTACCTGGAACCAGACAATGTGCAGGCATGTTAGGTACCACAGTATAACCTTTACAATGTACATGTTTATATGATGGACAATATGGCCTCATAATCCATGTACCCATGTTTAAGTTAATTTGCTCCACACCAAAAAACGTACCAATGAATCTTGCATCTGCAGGAGTTAGGTGAGATAATGCTAATTCTTCAGCCAGAGAAACATTGTTCCCTCCAGCAGGATGGGCAATGGCCTTCACCAATGTTTTCCAACATGGTTCCATGAGGTAGTCAAACATGTGTCTATCCTCACCTAGCCACCCCCTCATGATCCTGCTCATCTGACCTGAAGGCAGACCCTTCAGATTCTCCAGGTGGGACATCTTTACCCCAAGGTAAAATCCAACACCATACCATGGTTCAATGTTGGGAAAGTTATCAACACCTCCCAGTCCTGAAGCACCCAAAATTAGGTAAATAGTAAGCAGACAACAAATGCATAGCACATACCATCTCTGGTCATGTCCACCAACTCTAGACACTTCATTCCTATAGTAAATTTAAGAATTGCATTTCCTTATTTGGTCTGAAGTAAATACTAGATCAATTATTGGATGTATGCTGTAGGTTAATCATTAGTTTCATACAATGGAATACTAAAGTAATTAACACAGAAATTATCAAGTTGATCATTTTCCTTCTAATGGAATAGTATACGAGGGAGCATGAAACAATTGGTCTTATACAATTGATTTTAATGAATTGCACAAATATCAGATTGAAACACAGAGTTAATAAGTGAAATGTTCACTACAAAAATCACTACGTTCGATCCAGAACTGGTTTATGCAATGGTTCATGCCCAGTAATGATCTATTTCAATATTATCTTATACACCTAAAATGCACCATTATGTAAAAATAATTGGAGGTACATATAGAAGCAAGAAAGAGATTCCCCTTAAAGTACATATCATGGAACACATTGCTCATTCATGCATAGATATCAAACAGCTTACTTTCAACATACCCATCAAATGTGACATACCTCTCCAATGCTTCTTGAGATTATTTACTATTCTACTGTCTATTGAAGCTGGAAAAGTCAGTTCATGGCACACTTTGATATCACAACCATATTTTACAACCAATACTCGCAATAGAGAAATGTTGCCAAAAATAAAAGCAATTTGAAGGATACTTCTACCATTAGAACCCTTGGTGTAGATGTCACAGTGAAAATCATTGATCAGTAGCTCCACACACTCCACACTGCCACGAAAACCAGCAATTGTGAATGGTGTATAACCATATGCATCTCGAGCATTGAGGTCACAGCTATACTTGGTAACCAGCAGTCTCACCAGAGAGGTGTGGCCTTTTCCACATGCATTATGAAGGATAGTCCTACCATTAGAGTCCTTGGTGTTAATGTCACAGTGAAAATCATTGATCAGTAGCTCCACACACTCCAGAATGCCACCAAAACCAGCAACTGAGAATGGTGTATTACCATCTGCATCTCGAGCATTGAGGTCACAGCCATACTTGGTAACCAGCAGTCTCACCAGAGAGGTGTGGCCTTTTAAACATGCATTATGAAGGATAGTCCTACCATAAGCACCTTTGGTGTTAATGTCACAGTGAAAATCATTGATCAGTAGCTCCACACACTCCACACTGCCACCAGAACCAGCAACTGAGAATGGTGTATCACCATCTGCATCTCGAGCATTGAGGTCACATCCATACTTGGTGACCAGCAGTCTCACCAGAGAGGTGTGGCCATTTACACATGCATTATGAAGGATAGTCCTACCATAAGCACCTTTGATGTTAATGTCACAGTGAAAATCATTGATCAGTAGCTCCACACACTCCACACTGCAACCAAAACCAGCAACTGAGAATGGTGTATTACCATCTGCATCTCGAGCATTGGGGTCACAGCCATACTTGGTAACCAGCAGTCTCACTAGAGAGTTGTGGCCTTTGTCACATGCATTATGAAGGATAGTCCTACCCTTAGAGTCCTTGGTGTTAATGTCACAGTGAAAATCATTGATCAGTAGCTCCACACACTCCACACTGCCACCTAAACCAGCAACTGAGAATGGTGTATCACCATATGCATCTCGAGCATTGAGGTCACAGCCATACTTGGTAACCAGCAGTCTCACCAGAGAGGTGTGGCCTATTACACATGCATTATGAAGGATAGTCCTACCATTAGAGTCCTTGGTGTTAATGTCACAGTAAAAATCATTGATCTGTAGCTCCACACACTCCACACTGCCGCTAAAACCAGCAACTGAGAATGGTGTATTACCATCTGCATCTCGAGCATTGAGGTCACAGCCATACTTGGTAACCAGCAGTCTCACCAGAGAGGTGTGGCCATTTACACATGCATTATGAAGGATAGTCCTACCATAAACACCTTTGGTGTTAGTGTCACAGTGAAAATCATTGATCAGTAGCTCCACACACTCCACACTGCCACCTAAACAAGCAACTGAGAATGATGTATTACCATCTGCATCTAGAGCATTGAGGTCACAGTCATACTTGGTAACCAGCAGTCTCACCAGAGAGGTATGGCCTTTTACACATGCATGATGAAGGATAGTCCTACCATAAGCACCTTTGGTGTTAATGTCACAGTGAAAATCATTGATCAGTAGCTCCACACACTCCACACTGCCACCTAAACCAGCAATTGTGAATGGTGTATCGCCATCTGCATCTCGAGCATTGAGGTCACAGCCATACTTGGTAACCAGCAGTCTCACCATAGAGGTGTGGCCTTTGTCACATGCATTATGAAGGATAGTCCTACCATTAGAGTCCTTGGTATTAATGTCACAGTGAAAATCATTGATCAGTAGCTCCACACACTCCACACTGCCACCAAAACCAGCAACTGAGAATGGTGTATTACCATCTGCATCTCGAGCATTGGGGTCACAGTCATACTTGGTAACCAGCAGTCTCACCAGAGAGGTGTGGCCTTTTAAACATGCATTATGAAGGATAGTCCTACCATAAGCACCTTTGGTGTTAATGTCACAGTGAAAATCATTGATCAGTAGCTCCACACACTCCACACTGCCACCTAAACCAGCAATTGTGAATGGTGTATCGCCATCTGCATCTAGAGCATTGAGGTCACAGCCATACTTGGTAACCAGCAGTCTTACCAGAGAGGTGTGGCCTTTTACACATGCATTATGAAGGATAGTCCTACCATTAGAGTCCTTGGTGTTAATGTCACAGTAAAAATCATTGATCAGTAGCTCCACACACTCCACACTGCCACTAAAACCAGCAACTGAGAATGGTGTTTTACCATCTGCATCTCGAGCATTGAGGTCACAGTCATACTTGATAACCAGCAGTCTCACCAGAGAGGTGTGGCCTTTTACACATGCATGATGAAGGATAGTCCTACCATAAGCACCTTTGGTGTTAATGTCACAGTGAAAATCATTGATCAGTAGCTCCACACACTCCACACAGCCACCAAAACCAGCAACTGAGAATGGTGTATTACCATCTGCATCTCGAGCATTGGGGTCACAGTCATACTTGGTAACCAGCAGTCTCACCAGAGAGGTGTGGCCTTTTACACATGCATTATGAAGGATAGTCCTACCATAAACACCTTTGGTGTTAATGTCACAGTGAAAATCATTGATCAGTAGCTCCACACACTCCACACTGCCACCTAAACCAGCAATTGTGAATGGTGTATCGCCATCTGCATCTCGAGCATCGAGGTCACAGCCATACTTGGTAACCAGTAGTCTCACCAGAGAGGTGTGGCCTGTTACACATGCATTATGAAGGATAGTCCTACCATTAGAGTCCTTGGTGTTTATGTCACAGTGAAAATCATTGATCAGTAGCTCCACACACTCCACACTGCCACCTAAACCAGCAACTGAGAATGGTGTATTACCATCTGCATCTCGAGCATTGAGGTCACAGTCATACTTGGTAACCAGCAGTCTCACCAGAGAGGTATGGCCTTTTACACATGCATGATGAAGGATAGTCCTACCATAAGCACCTTTGGTGTTAATGTCACAGTGAAAATCATTGATCAGTAGCTCCACACACTCCACACTGCCACCTAAACCAGCAATTGTGAATGGTGTATCACCATTTGCATCTTGAGCATCGAGGTCACAGCCATACTTGGTAACCAGCAGTCTCACCAGAGAGGTGTGGCTCTTTACACATGCATTATGAAGGATAGTCCTACCATAAGCACCTTTGGTGTTAATGTCACAGTGAAAATCATTGATCAGTAGCTCCACACACTCCACACTGCCACCTAAACCAGCAACTGAGAATGGTGTATTACCATCTGCTTCTCTAGTATTCAGGTCACAGCCATACTTGGTAACCAGCAGTCTCACCAGAGAGGTGTTGCCTTTTACACATGCATGATGAAGGATAGTCCTACCATAAGCACCTTTGGTGTTAATGTCACAGTGAAAATCATTGATCAGTAGCTCCACACACTCCACAAGGCCACCTGAACCAGCAATTGTGAATGGTGTATCACCATTTGCATCTTGAGCATCAAGGTCACAGCCATACTTGGTAACCAGCAGTCTCACTAGGGTAGTGTGGCCCTTTCCACATGCGTTATGAAGGATAGTCCTACCCTTAGAGCCCTTGGTGTTAATGTCACAGTGAAAATCATTGATCAGTAGCTCCACACACTCCACACTGCCACCTAAACCAGCATATGTGAATGGTGTACCACCATCTGCATCTCGAGCATTGAGGTCACAGCCATACTTGGTAACCAGCAGTCTCACCAGGGGAGTGTGGCCCTTTCCACATGCATTATGAAGGATAGTCCTACCCTTAGAGCCCTTGGTGTTAATGTCACAGTGAAAATCATTGATCAGTAGCTCCACACACTCCACACTGCCACCTAAACCAGCAATTGTGAATGGTGTATCACCATCTGCATCTTGATTATTGAGGTCATAACTATGCTTGATAAATTGCTTGGTAGATGAATTATGAACCTCATTCTTAATGTTCACATCTGCACCAGGAGTGGAAAGGAGAAGTTTTACACAGGATGTCTGACCTTCCCTTGCAGCAAGGTGTACAGGTGTATCACCATCCTGGTGTAGGGTACAATAATACATCATTGTGCTGGGTAAAATGTACACTTGCACTACATTATATGTGAAGAGGTTTATTCCATATGATTGGCTTCATTTACATGTAATGAGGGTTAAGATAACTTGGCACTTTGTATGCTTACATGTAATAATTTACAGTAACATCTACACACAGACATACAACAAATCAATAAGATGGTGGCATTAACCTGGTTAGGATAGAAGTGGCATTTTCCCTAACCAGTTGTAAGTTAAGACGGCCATAAATGTCATTTGTAATTTACAGACTTAGGTTTGCTGCTCAGGGTGGCGATACTTGAGGCAATTGTGGAAAACAGTTGCATGTCTTCTTTTGGGATGGCCAATATTTCCTTTAAGAAATGTTTATTTAATGTTCATTGTCACTGTTGCAACATTTTGTCCCTTCCAATGTATCAATTTCAGGATGGTCATAGGAATTGCATAAGGGGGATTTGATAATGAAAGGGGGTAAATTAGTAGTAGCTCGAGATGCTTACAATTACTATTTGCCTGCATAGTATTAAACGAGGGGGGGAGGGGGGAATTAAGAAGATTCACTACTGAATGTGATTAATTATACAATACGCATTCTCCACTAACATACTTGTTATTGTGACACTTGTACTGATCATGAGCACAACATTTCATTGCCAAAATAAGTCTGTTTCGCATATCAATATCCCACAACGATCAGGAACTACGATAGCAGTTCCTATATAGGAATTGACCCGGGTCGTGAATATCATTTTAAAAACGCGACCAGCGTATAACTCGCGTAGTAAGAAACTTTAAGAGAACAAAAAAGTTCGTGTTTTACCTCGGCCCCATGCCAATTCTTCTCCG
>OY811992.1:1861071-2038571 GCA_963681505.1 Eunapius fragilis
CTCCTCCTCCTCCTCCTCCTCCTCCTCCTCCTCCTCCTCCTCCTCCTCCTCCTCCTCCTCCTCCTCCTCCTCCTCCTCCTCCTCCTTCTTCTTCTTCTTCTTCTTCTTCTTCTTCTTCTTCTTCTTCTTCTTCTTCTTCTAATTCTCGGGTGAGTATAACTCCGGATAGGAATGGTTTCAAAGAGCGCCAATTTTACCAATCGCTATAGAATCTTCTGGAAGGCCATCTTCAAGTATAAGATGTATGAATAGAGCATAAAACTGACATACGTAATCATTACGTAATGCGTAGTGTTAAATAGAAGCGTTCCCATGGCGACATTTACGTATATTTAGAATTGTGCAAACAAAAGAGGAGAGCAGACGACGTGTTAGAATTCTCCCGCATTCCTTACAGTGATCCCAAACAAAAACAAAAGCGGGCGTCTGCGCGTGACGGTAATTGAAGCGGAGGGGGGGCACTTGCCAGTATTAATAATCGATAAAAAATGATAATTAAAAAATAGAGGAAACAAGTAAAGAAATATGGAACGCCAAATGAGTCATAAATGAGTGATAAATTTATCGACTGCTTTTGATCATCGATCGACATCAATCGACAGCTTTTGATCATCGATCGACAGCTTTCGACCATCGACAACTTTTGACCATCGACAGCTTTTGACCATCGATCGACAGCTTTGGACCATCGATGATAGGTGGATCGATGATCGATGCATCGATGATCGATACATCGACTATCGATGCATCGACTATAGATGCATCGAGTATCGATGGCTGATTGATCGATGGCGATCGATCAATCACACATCGATCGACAGCTTTTGACAATCGACAGCTTTTGATCATCGATCGATCATTATGAGATGTGATTTTTATTCTAATTCAACGCAAGAATTACATATAGCAACAGCCTGATTATTCTCTATACGTGTAACGTGTGTACTGTAGGCTGCCGTACTTTAAAGGTTTGGCTGAAACCAGGGTGCACTTGCCACATTTGGAGACGTCGATGTCGATGGCTGCTATGCTGCAATATATGGTCCGAATAAGAAAAATGAAGCAACTGGTTGGTCAAGTACAACAATAAATATACTTCTCAAGCCACCATGCATATAATAATTTCTCCAACAACACATACGTATACGTACAGATCAGACATGCAAAGTACCTTCAATTCGATAAACGAGATCCGTCGATGCTTTTAGAAAACCTGTCGCTATATACGATTGCTGTAATGGCTATGCAAATGAATTAATTAACACAAAAAGGTTGGCCGCTACATACTGACACTCTATATGCATACCACCACCATTAAAAAGTGGCGTACGGGTTGTTGACCAATAAAGGCTTTGAACGATGTAAATTGTTGACCAATCAGCTGTTTCATTTTCATTATTCGGACCATATATTGCAGCATAGCAGCCATTGACATCGACGTCTCCAAATGTGGCAAGTGCACCCTGGTTTCAGCAAAAACCTTTAAAGTACGGCAGCCTACAGTACACGTATAGAGAATAATCGGATACGCCTATGCTGTTCTTCGCCCGCGCTATATGTAATTCTTGCGTTGAATTAAAACAAAAATCACATCCCATAATGATCGATCGATGATCAAAAGCTGTCGATTGTCAAAAGCTGTCGATCGATGTGTGATTGATCGATCGCCATCGATCAATCAGCCATCGATACTCGATGCATCGATAGTCGATGCATCGATAGTCGATGCATCGATCATCGATGCATCGATCATCTATCATCGATGGTCAAAAGCTGTCGATCGATGGTCAAAAGCTGTCGATCGATGGTCAAAAGCTGTCGATGGTCAAAAGTTGTCGATGGTCGAAAGCTGTCGATCGATGATCAAAAGCTGTCGATTGATGTCGATCGATGATCAAAAGCAGTCGATAAATTTATCACTCATTTATGACTCATTTGGCGTTCCATAATTTATGACTCATTTGGCGTTCCATAAAGAAAAACATTCTCTAACGAGAAAGTTGGTGGGATATAGGAATTGGAGGCAATGGTGGTGTTAAAAGGAAGGGAACAAGGTTTTGAGAAAAGGGTAATGAGACAAAAATCCTATATTGAGCACGTGTAAATGTAACAGAACCAAAAGAAGTGCTAAATATAGGATTTTTGTCTCATTACCCTTTTCTCAAAACCTTGTTCCCTTCCTTCTAACACCACCATTGCCTCCAATTCCTATATCCCACCAACTTTCTCGTTAGAGAATCTTTTTCTTTACTTGTATAGATATATTCCACAAGAAGACTTGTGCAGTCACTAGCCAAATCCAGCATTACATAGATCAGTGTGGATCTTGGTGAATTGCCACAAGCTGAAACACCTGGGAATATGATTAGGGCACTGGTTCAAGAATCCAGGCCTGGCAAGCCAGATGTAAGCCAGAGGGCTCTGCCTGTCACATATCAGGGCAAATGCTAGTCATCCATGGAAATAAGTTTTTTAATGGTATTAGAGCATGCTTATTAAAACATACACTGACAATAAACGCCTGTTGCAAATACTGAGGGCGCAGATGAGTTAGGATGCATAAACAAGAACGAGTGAGAGATTAGAGAAATCATCAAACCTTAGACTTAGAGGTGTAACCTGTCTGCTAGTAAACCTACTCACCTTATTCTTAATGTTCACATCAATACCAGGAGATGAAAGGGCTTGCTCCAGATAAGAGACATCACCTCCTCTTGCAGCACGGTGTAATGGAGTATCTCCATCCTGGAGTGCATGAGTACAATTGACAACATGGTTAGTGGAAGTGAGGTTGTAAGTGGAGAGAACCATAGTACATCAATATCTTGGCACAACATGAAATATGTTAATGTTCTGTTTTTACCCATATACACTACGGCAATTGGAACAATGGTCCATATATTACATGGTCACACAAGTACAAGCACAAGTACAAGCACAAGTACAAGCACATTTTAAAAAATAAATATGGCACAAATTCAATTCTATTACACACATGTTCATTGTACATAGCATCAATCCCAGTATTTATAGAAAGCTGCTAGCGCAGTTTCCACTTTAAAGGAAATCCTTCCACCCTCTCTTGCACACCATGGACCTCTCTCAAGAAAAAGAGCATCCACCTGGATCTCAGTTCTATTGCTTGAAGAATATGGCTTTGCCTTTAATAAGGGAGCCTTTCGCAATGCATTTGCTCTATGTTATGGCTTGATACCTACCAATCTCCACTATATTGTGCTTATGGCAATCAGTTTACCGTTGAGTATGTGCTATCATGACCAAAGGGTTATCCATCAATTAGATACAATGAAATCAGAGCAGCTTTGTTAACAGAAATGTGCCACAATGTGTCTATGGACTGGATATAGCAGCAGATGGCTTTTGGGAAAGTTGGTTTGAGGGGGAATTTTTAAAGGGCCTCTATTACATTTTAGGGCTAGACTTTTCTTTGCGTCCATACACATTTATATTGGAATGTACGCTGCATGTG
The DNA here is from genome assembly GCA_963681505.1 of Eunapius fragilis. Lineage (NCBI taxonomy): Eukaryota > Metazoa > Porifera > Demospongiae > Spongillida > Spongillidae > Eunapius > Eunapius fragilis. The sequence goes on from OY811992.1 coordinate 1,864,562, forward strand.
TTGTAATTTACATCCTACATCTTAACCCAATGCACTGCAATAAATATCCAATGACAACAATGTATGTATGATGTAGTGGAATGTTGACAAACCCTCATGCAGATCAAACTTTGCATCCATATGTGAGTGCATATACATCATGCCTATGGTAGATGTAGATGTGTATACCACTGTGTAAATTGTGAAGCTTGTGCAAGTAATTTCAGTGCACAGGGTCAAGGCTGAGAGAATGCAAAAAGTATGATTACTGGATATGCATTCAGGTATCTGCCGGCATGTGTATCCTCCATACAAGGATGTAATAGGTTGTTAAAATAATTAAGCCTGCAGCATCTGCTGCAGCTACAGTTGCTATTGCTTGTTGACTAGCTAGTCAACTGTAGTTAATTATGATTAATCAATATAGTAGAGAAAGGTGTGGTACAGTATATGAGATTGCAAATAGCCTCGTCCCCAGGCCGTCAATTAAAGTTTGGGAAAAAAGACGGCCTGGTCTCATTGCATGCAACTCTGTTAGTGCGCATGCGCTGGCTGGCCATTACAAGAAAAAGTGGTAATCGTATATTTTACTAACTCGTTACCGGTCTGCCTCGTTCTAAGTGCCAGGCTTTTAAAATAAAAAACATAGCACACGTGCACAAAATACATTAGCTACGCATAGAATGGCAACGACGTCAAAGTCTTGCAGGATTTGTGGCAGTGTTGTGTCTCCTACACATTGTATTGCACTCTTTTCAAGGGAATCTTTGGCTTCAGATCTTGCAAACAGGCTTAACAAGTTTGCCGATGTCCCAGTGGCTCCAGACGATGGTTTGTCCAGGTTCATGTGCAGGTCTTGCAAAATCAAACTTGTGTCAATAGAGTATATTAGAACAACAGCCAAGGCTAGCTATGAAAAGAATAAAGTCACTCTCATTGCCACTGGTAAAATTCTGGCACTTAGAACAAGGCAGACTGGTAACGAGTTAGTTTACGGACTGAAAGGTTTAGAAGCAAAATATACGATTACCACTTTTCTGGTAATGGCCAACGCATGCGCACTAACAGAGTTGCAATGGAGACCAGGCCGTCTTTTTTCCCAAACTTTAATTGACGGCCTGGGGACAAGGCTAGATTGCAAGGCAATGGTGATGAAAAAAGCAAGGAAACAAGGCTTCTGACTGAAGAGATAAAATAAATCTATATTAGCACACCCAGTTCAAATATACCTTTTTCAGTTAGAAGCATTGCTTCCTTGTTTTCTACTTCATTGCCTCTAACCTTATATTATTACCACCAACTTTCTCTTAGAGAAGGCTCTCATTCTAAAGTATGTCTATGTCCCAGTGAAATGTAAAAAATCCATGCATTTCTGCAACCGCTTAAAATGCAAGTGGTGGAAGAGGCACAGCATGTAATAACTGAACTGATCCATGTTTAGTCATAATACACTACTTGGAACAATGGTTAATTACATTACATGGTCACCTAATTACATGCAAACCCAATACATATCAGTTTGAAGTTTAGTGCTGCTTACATGATACAGCTTATAGTGGTAGTCCTTTGTTGTAATCTCTGACACACCAAGAGTGGTAAGATCTTTGCACTGCTCTTCATTCAAGGGGAATATTTCAGCATATATACAGAGTGGTATGGAATACACCAACTCCACACATCCATCAGCAAAGGAGCATAATTGCAGAACATACTCTTTAATCTCAAACAATGTCATTATGCGTGCTGTGAAATGTTGGATTTTATCTGCAGTGAACTGCTTCTCATCAGGTAGCTTATCGCTTATTAACTTTAATGTGAAATAGGTTTTTCCCTGTGTAGGTGACATATCTAATGGTTGAGGACAAGCAAAGATGCTTCGTCTGCAATATTTGAGCATCTCCTCTGTGTAAGACTGAAGGCTAGATAAAACTTTATCTGGATCTTTATTGGTTAGCTTTTTAGCGGTTGTTAGTACTTCCGTTAAAACAGAGCAATTAAACCATGTATAATAATCAGAGAGAAGTATTGAACAGTCATAGTGATCAGCTGTCTTTATCTCCTTCCCTTTGTCTTTTAACAATGGTACATCTTTCTTTAAAGTACCAGGTATCTTACAAAGGATATTCCTGTAAACCTCGATAGATATATTATCTTTCATCCAAGCATCGAATTGATGAAGCATATCAGTATAGTTTTGATCGATTGTATCTGCATCTTCCTTAAGCTTCAGTAGTAAAACATCTTTTTCATTTTGAGTAAGTGTTTTATGGTCAAGGCACACAAATGGACGTTGAAGTGCTTTGGTACATCCTTTGTTTATAAGATTTTTGAAATCACATTCATTGCAGCCACAATTAGCCTTCACTATATTATGATGGCCTGGAAGATAGATAGCACTGGTAATTCACAAACTCAGAAATGAAATCTTTCATCCTAAACAAATATGTATGCCAAAACATCATTTATGTGTTAGGGTGCATAAATTGTATTGAAACTGGTAAAACTAAATACGTTGCAAATTCAACACACACAGTAAATAACATTGAGTCCCCAGCATTTATTGATGGGAATAGCCAAGCCAACAGTTTACATATATGGTCATGTTACATATTATACGTTGAATGATAATACAAGCACAGCATTCGCTGCTCTTAACTATAACTGAGTTGCTAGGGTAATTAATTGCCTATGCAATACTTGAGCAATTGAACCTCTGATGAGCATCATTAAAGGGGGACTGTCATGGGAAAAAAAGTTTTTCGATTATAAGTAATTTTGTTACGAAACTTAATGTAATGTAGCAAAACATTTTGGTTTCCATTATTAATTTCAAGTCAAAATCAAGTAAAGTAGTAACTATTGGTCATGTTTACATTGACGTAAATCATCATATTAAGTCACTGGTGGATAATAGAAGTGAAGGAATACTGCGGAATGTCTTTCCATCTATCAAAATGTATTTAAAAGTATCCCACTGTTGTGGGCTTCCTTCATTTCCCATGTGAAAACCCTCAGCTTCTGAATAAATCAAGCAAGAACCCTTTGAGCTTGATCGAGTGTGCTCGAGTTTCGTTTAGGTGTACCCGTTTACATCCTCCCAATTTTAGTGGCTGGGTAAACTTCAGATAACTGAAACTCCTTTGTCAGGGTGTGGGATGTGTATTAAACGTTTCACCATGTGCAGAAGAGTTCATTCGACCTGTATGAGGATTTGGACCAGCCAAAGCAGCAATTATAAAAACAATGCTGTCCCAACTAATTCTTTTTCTTATGACAAGCCCCGAAAATGCTGTTGATCCTGTGAGGTAAGAGACACCATGATGAGCCACAAAATACCATAATGCTAGAAAATCCAATGCATTAGTTGGAAGTGGCTCGACCACCATGTTGCATGGTGGATCACACCCAACTTCCAATGCATGTCATATAGTTCATGAGATCCTCCGGGCACATTAAAGACAGCAAGCCTGGAAGTGCTGAACTATAGTTAATAGACATGCTAGCCAAATTTGGGATAGTTTATGATGGTACTAGGTCATTTTCACTGAATTGTATAACTGAAATAATGGCACAGCTCCTGCCCAGTCAGGCAGCAAAAAAATTCAAGCTCCGTCAAAGGTGGCACAGAATTACATGCAGCATGAACACCAAGAAATATTACCAATACGGTTTGCTACATTATCTCCTATCACAGCGTCGGTTATCACTAGCGTTGTCTTCATCGTCAGAAGATAAAGTGATTGAACCTATAGACTCAAAATGGCTGGTGCATAAACTCGGTTCTTCGGTTCATTCTTCATCGACAGAAGAGGATGCATAATCCTCACTCCAAGGATCAATACAGTAGGTGCTGGACCCAGTTCTTCATAACAACCAGTAAGTGGTAAGGAGTCAATGACTCTTCAACAACCTTCTTGAACAGGTTTTTGTTGATTGCACCATCCTTTAAAATAATCCACCTCAACAGGGTGCCCTTTCTAGGCTAAATCACTTGGATACCAATGAACCAATCTTAGCATATGGCTCCCTTCTCACTTGCATAAGTTCAGGAAGTTGATTGTCCACAATTGCTGTGTGAATACCATAAGGCATTTGGTGATAGGCATGCAATTCTTACGGAATTTTACAATTTCGACGGAGCACTCTTTGTGGGAGACCATTCATAAGCTGCTGCAATGATGTGGTTGAGGTCACAAATAAGCCCACATGGCCTAATGATGCTTTCACATACAAGTGATCCTCTTCCAGTATGCTCAAACTTGGATTAGGATGTGCAAAGCTCTGCTCTTGCTGCTCGATACGAGTTTGCAACAGTAGGGAACTGAATAGAAATTTAATAGAATAAATCAACCTGGACTTTGCTTTGGTGTAACATTCAAATGCCTCGTTGAGATCGTCTCCCCCACATATGATGTCATGTACTTAGATGGATCTCTGAACGTCTGAGCAAAGCTTGAGTATTGATTTATGTACTGTTCAATGTGATACTTAAGGTTGCATAAGCAGACCTAGATGCTGAAACTGATTTGTTGCATAAACGTGCATGGTGTCTTCCCCTGGCAATGGTGACACTTTAGGGATGAATGACATAAACTCTTGACAATGTGTGATGCCACTACTTCAACAGCCTTCAAGGTTTAAAGTACCTCCTCCATATGCCTGCTGATGATAGGTTGAGTGCTTCCAAACCGTTTCTTGAGGACCGCTATTGCTATGAGAGTCCAGAAATTGCCTTACCTAATGAGTGTTCAAGGAGGGAACTCAAGTACAATTGCGCAGATCAGATGAATGTTGACTGGAATGTAGTCCACATGGCAAAGTTGCCATCAAAATATTTTCACCCTTTGTCTAGTTCCATTGCTTGCCTCAGTTCTTCCAAGTTTCAATTGATATGCACATTACAAAAAAAGACTGATCAAAATACAAATATCCCCATTAAAACGAGTGTGGAAAAAAAATCATGATTATATTCAAACCTAGCAGAGTTTTTAAATATATTTAAACCCAAAAATTACCATCAATTTTGTCACTGATTTCAGTGGAAACTGTGTGACCCTTTCTGCAAATTCAGAAATCGCACGTAATTTGCAACATATTACTGCTGAATATACTGTGACAGTTGATAACTGGTTCTTTTATGAGAAAGATATTTTGTTTGCAATATCCTCTGTGTAAGATTGAAGTCTAAATAAAATATCTGCTGGATCTTTTTTGTTAGATTTTTAAGACGTTGCAGTACTTCTTTTAAAATAGAGCAATTAAATCAAGTTGTTCTGAACAGTATTTGTGATTACCTTTCTTGGTCTCATCCCATCTGTCCTTTACCAGTGGCTTATCATCCTCCATATTACCAAGTATGCATGAAAGGAGATCCCTTAATCTTCAACTACATTTTCTTTCATCCAAGCTTTAAATTGCTGAACCATAGTATAAAGGCATTGTCAATAACATCTCATATGGAGAAATCACACATATATCGACAGTCATTTTGTGTTTTATGTCAAACTGAATTCTTAATGACCTTAGAAAAATTAGTCTAAATTCGAATTCAAAATTTCACAATGCTACAATCAAGGAATTTTAAATAAAGATCAAGACAAAGTTTAATGACTTATCACATGCAATTACGAGTTTAACTACATAGTTCTTGTTATTTTTGAACCTTAGGAAGTTAAAACAGCTTTTCCGATTATATATTATCTACACCATCTCAGCATCAGTTCTAAGTTTCAGCCATTGAATAATAGGCAGCCAGATGCCTTTGATTTATTTTTGTGAACTCAGACATGTTTAAAAAGACAAATGCACATACAGGATAAACAAGTATTTAACTAGTAAACTATGTAACTATGTATGAGTCAACCAACTAAGTAGAGGTCTGAGACTTTAGCACGGGGACCTGCCCTTGCAAGAAATGCTCTGGCATTCGAGCGCACAAGGGAAAGGTTTAGTCTGGAATAAATGCTGTCCAGAGTGGTGGAAGTGGAGGAGTTAACCTGGACTGAAACACGGGAAGCAAGTTTCTTGAATGTGTTAGAGGCTAGTTGGCCCCAGGCCCCGAATGATTCAACAACAAGGGGTATGCAACTCCAGCCTAGTTCTTCACAGATCCCTGAATTTTTTTTAATAATTGAAATTATAGTGCAAATCTATTAATAGCTGGCAGTACACATATACTACCAGAACAAATGAAATTACCATTCAATGAAGCTGTTGGTGATAGCTGTAGGGTACCCAAGTCTGCCGAGGCTTGCTGGTCCTGCTGACTATCTACATGGAGATGTTTATGAAAATACTGTTAAGACTTTCATTATAAGAATATGTTATAGCTCGGCCATGCAAGCAAAACAGGCCCAGGCATGGGAGTGGGGAATAGTAATAGTGGCATAATGTCTCCAAGACAGCCAAGCAATGTGTACTTCTCTTTTCATCAAAGCCACATTATATTATCTCACACTAATTAGTACAGAAACTATTATTTGTTGATGTGAGCAGTGTAACACAATGACAGCACTGACCTACCTTCAGCTATCGGTGGTACCAATGCCTTCACTACCTCAGCTGCTTGATGGTTCATAACTTCTTCAAACACACCTATCAATACCCTATAAGTAGCCTTGGGCCCTTTGTGTTCCCGCCACTTATCAAACATTTTGTCTCTTTTTCCTTGTTCACTGCCCTCTTCCCTATCAATGTCTACAATGGCCTGCTCACCCACTAGACGTCTGCCTACAACCTTCCAGTCAAAGCTAGACAAAGCCACTTTGTTCATGTGTTCAACGCTGCACTGCAGGTCTAGTGGGTCTAGCAGAGTGAGTAGCTTATAAATTAGCAATTAATTGACATGGGGCGCCTAACTCACCCCGCTGAGTCGAAGGTCCGGGGTTCTCCTCTATATCCCCGGATTTCAGTAGCAACATCTGTCCCATCCCCGTCACATACGGCACCAGGCCCTCCACCATCGCCAATAGCTGGTCCCACCTGTATTTTTGTAGTAAAGTTCTTAAAGTTGATGTTTGACCCGCTCTTAATGCACACGCAACGTATGATGAACCGTTGAAATAAGGATAGGAGCCCGAGGTATTCCTGTGTGCCAAATATAGATTCTCATCAGTACCAGTGCAATGCCTATTTCTGTATTTCTTCGATGATGGCGTCATTAAGTAGCTGCCGCTATTCTTATTTCTTCGACAGACAAAGGCTCTAACGCGAGCCCTGTATACCAAGTCTAGGTCTAAACCCATTCTGTTTTACAGTCAGGGGTGAATCATTTTGGTTGAGTCACGTTTTTGTGTGGTAAACTTTTAAGCCCGCAATTCACACCAATATATTATAAAGTTTGTTTTTTAAAGGCGCTTCCGCTTCGAACCGCATTGGATCTATGAAGCGCCGTTTGGGACAAAATCTGTTACGGTGGCCCGGTAGGTCGCGCTCTCGAGCGATGAGCTTCGAGCGGTTTAGACGTTGTGCTAAAGACACAAAAGCTGTTAAGCTCAGACCTATGACGCAGTTGACTATGCCCAAAGCCACAGAGCAATGACGCAATGACTCAGACCGAGTTGGCGTTTAGTCCCAAAGGCGTTTAGTCTCAGCATAGATATTATACGGAATAATATTCCGTATAATATCTATGGTCTCAGAGCTCAGGGAGAACTATGGGATGGATAGGCTATATTACGTCATATTCATGTTTACTGTGTCACGTGACGGAAAGTTTAGCAACATGCTTCGAAACGATTCTAAAGTGGAACGTATGAAAAGCAGCTCATTGTTCGCGTACTGAGGTAGAGGCTATCATCCTTATCAACATGGCAGGTGGCCCGGTAGGTTGCGCTCTCGAGCGATGAGCTTTGAGCGGTTTAGACGGTTTAGCCTGCCAAGTTGATAAGGATGATAGCCTCTACGCGAACAATGAGCTGCCTTTCTTACGTTCCACTTTAGAATCGTTGCGAAGCATGTTGTTAAACATTCCGTCACGTGACACCGTAAACATGAATATGACGTAATATAGCCTATCCATCCCATAGTTCTCCCTGAGCTCTGAGACCATAGATATTATACGGAATATTATTCCGTATAATATCTATGCTGAGACTAAACGCCTTTGGGACTAAACGCCAACTCGGTCTGAGTCATTGCGTCATTGCTCTGTGGCTTTGGGCGGAGCGCTAATTGCGTCATAGCTCTGAGCTTTGGGCTTACGGCAGCATAGATATTAGAATAAAGGGATTGGAAACGGTATATAAATTTATGTGACGTGACGTCACGTTCCGTTACATGACCGTGCTTCGCATTGAATCTTCTAGTGGGCGTGTGAACTGTTGAGCATCCGTTCGTAAAGAGCTTCTTTAGTGTTGTTTAACCTATACCTGTGGGAGGACAGCCTTTTTGACACCCAAACATCGTTTAGCTATTCTTTTCCAGAAGTTAAGTTCAGTCAGCGAGCTGCCTCCTGATTGGAAATTGGTTGTGTGATTTTCCTGGACACAGGTACCATCAGGAAACCTTTTTGTGAGTTCTAGTATAGAGTACGTAGTGGGTGGTGTGGCTGTGGAACGTTTTGGAGCCTGTAAGAAGTGTTTTGGCGTTGTAAATCGGGAATTTGCTTGCTAATGACACCCGAAAAGCGTACGTTTTGTGTAATTTTCCCATAGAAGTGGTTAGGTTTGTAGAAAATTTCAGGATATATACTGAATCAGAGATGCATGTAGAGTGGCGTGATCAATATTTGTTGTATGTACTGCATGTTTATAGGAGCAAATAGCTCACAAGTTTCGTTTGGGTCGGTCACGTAAGAATGCTGAGAGAAAATCCCAATAAACAAAAAAATCTACATGCTTCGTGAAAAAAGGGAGGCCTACTAAGAAAGTGAGTTATAGAGTATAAAGTTTGTATTGTCTGTTCTAAGTATCGCAGTAGGCATAGGTGTAGGAAGTTCGAACACAATCATGCAATTTACGGTATCGCGAAATGCGGATGAATCCCGTAATCTTTACCGTTTCCAATCCCTTTATTCTATTATCTATGACGGCAGTAACGCTAACTGCGTCATAGGTCTGATCGAGCTTAACAGCTTTTGTGTCTTTAGCACAACGTCTAAACCGCTCGAAGCTCATCGCTCGAGAGCGCGACCTACCGGGCCACCGTAGATACTTTTTAAAATCGATGTGTACTTTATCAATCGTAGCGATCGCTTTTCCTATCGATCGATCTTATCAGAGATTATATTAGCAGAGATTATATTATCTCTGATCTTATCATCGATCTGGTAATAATTTGTCGCAGTGCTGATTTCCGTCGCTGCGCTATCTCCTTATTAATCCACCACGCGGTTAAGACACGCTAGTATCGAGGGTATAGCCGGCGATAGTATGGCAAGCCATCAGTAACAATATTTAAGGTGCATGTTGTACAGATATCAGTTTCCCTCCGCATTCGAGTTCTCAGAGAGCTACGTCCTGCGCCTCAGTGACCTGACCAACAGCTGCCTCTACGGAAACTTCCTGTTTGACTCTGTGAAGGCAGTGGCGGCGCGAGGGTCTCTGGCGCCCGGGGGCAGATTATGATATGGCGCCCCCCCCCCCCCCCCCCCCCCCCATCGCATCCGTGCAGTCTTAGTTGCTATCCTTGTGGAGGTACTGAGTCCCAGTAGTGGCGTATCCAGGATTTCAGCGAGGGGGGTGCTTAAGCTCAGGCCCGATACGAAAAGCGGGGGGGGGGGGGGGGGTGCTGTCGGTTTCTGCCCGATACGAAAAGCGGGTGGGGGGGGGGGGGGGGGGGGGGGGGGGGGGGGGTGCTGTCGGTTTCAGCCCGATACGAAAAGCGGAAGGGGGGGGGTGCTATGTGTCTCTGGCCCAATGCAAGCGCGTATCCAGAATGTGCTGGAGGAGGGTGCTGAGAAGCTAGCGCGCGCGAAATTTTTGGCAACCACGCCCATTCTTGAGACGGAGGGGGGTGCCCGAGCCCCCTGAGCCCCCCCCCCCCCCCCCCCCCCCCCCCCCCCTATATACGCCTCTGCTGACCGTGGAGATAACCTATAGCGGTATTTGCGGTATTAACACTTTGAAGTCGAGGAATCATTGTTTTCCCTTTGTTTTAATAGTAGGCCTAGCCTTTTATTTATTGGCCTTAGCAGGCGCCCCCCTTGTCCCGGCGCCCGGGGGCAATTGCCCCCCCCCCCCCCCTGCCCCCCCCCCTCCCGCCGCCACTGTGTGAAGGAGCGTGTAGCGGCCTCCAACCAGGCCAGGGCCAGCAGCATCAGCGGGGACGAATCCCTGGACACAGTGGACGAATACGACCTAGCTCCGCGTGGAACAACTGGGAGGATGGGGCTGAGCAGGTTGCAGGCTACTCTGTACATGTGTTCATCACAGCAATGCAAGTTTAGCGGGTCTAGCAGAGTGAGTAGCTTATAGATTACAGACATGCCAACCCTCACGCATTCGGCGTGAGACTCACGCATTTGAGGTTTCTCTCACGCTCTCACGCTTGAAGATTATATATCTCACGCCGGAAAGTATTCAAACTCACGCACAATAAATTCACAGCCAAATTGAAATTTATTGACCCAGATAGACCCCATGTATGCATCATTAGGCGTATTTGGCCCAACGCAAGGGGTTACCCCCCCCCCCCCACGGCTCGTAATTAGGGCAACGAAAGCGGGGATACCCCTCCCCCCCCCCCCCCCCCCCCCCCCCCCCCCCCCCCGGCTCGTAATTTGGGCAACGAAAGCGGGGATACCCCTCTTCCCCCCCCCTCCCCCCCCTCTCGTATTTGGCCCAACGCTAGGGGACCCCCCCCCCCCCCCCCCCGCGCTTGTTAGGATCGAATAATTAGTCATTAATTATTCATAATCTCACGCTTTACTCGCTTTAAAAGTTGGCAACTCTGAGATTAGGGATTAATGACAATGCGGCACCTAGCTAACTCACCCCGCTGAGTCGAAGGTCCGGGGTTCTCCTCTATATCCCCGGATTTCAGTAGCAACATCTGTTCCAATCCCATCACATACGACTCCACCATCACCAATACTTTTGTAGTAAATTAAAGTTCTTAAAGTTGGTGTTTGACCGGCTCTTAGTTCACACGCATCGTATGATGGATCGTTGGGATAAGGATAGGAGGTTTCGTGTGTGCAAACAGATTATCATCACTACCAGTGCAATCAGAGGCCTATTTCTGCGATGATGGCGTCTTTACATTGCTGCCGCTATTCGCACTTCTTTGAGGACAGACGAAGGTTCCAACGTGGCGTTTTTTTAATGACTTCATAATACGACATCCAATCCCATATGGAGCCAGGTTGCATATGGGATTCCGATTCATCCTTCCAGAATTCTCCTGCCTACATGAGGGTGACGTGAAGTGAATTAATAAATTTACATGTAGAAAACAATAAAGTATAACCAAATAGATACACCCCTGACCGTAAAACAGCATGGGTTTAGGCCTAGACTTGATTTACAGGGGCTCAAGGTCATGCCTAACTGGTCCACACTGTAGGTCATGGCTACCTGGTCTACGCTGTAGGTCATGGCTACCTGGTCCACACTGTAGATTTCAAATGATGTTAGTATAATATTCACATACTGTTAGTATCAAAGCTATGAAACATATTTTGATGTAGTGATCTATATTACATAGTAGTGAATAGAAGAACTAACAATTCTGTGGGAAGGGGAGAATAATGTTAGGATTCATAACACTGTTAAGTTTCACTGTCACATGCTCTCTACAAAGGCACACCATGCATGGGGCATTGCACCATAATAATATAATTCATTTGTGTGTCCTCTGATTCTCTCCATGTTCCACACTCCACAGGGAGTCCATTCCTCTTGTGCACCATGTTCATGTACCTCCTCGCTATTTTATCTGTGTCCTCCTCCCCAATGTGAAGGAGCTCCTACTAGGACCTGTGCTGTAGGATATACTTTAATTAATGCACACCATACTCCATTTAATGTTTAAAGACACTGCCCCACCTCCATGAGCACCCTACAGTACCTGTAGCCACCACCCCCTCCTCCATGGGAATGACCATGTTGGTCAGGTCCACTGTGGGTGGGGCCATCACCATCTCCCTTGGATGGGACAATGGGTGCATGGATATGGGAGTGGTATTGCTCCTGGTACTGATGAGGTGATGGTGACAGTGATGTAGTGATGAGGTTGGTGATGGTGTAGAGAACACATACCCAATGAGGACTGTGTCAGAGGTATCCATTGTGTAAGAGTGGTGAGCCTGGGGTCACAAGCTACTATAAATCTTTATTTGGTTTCTGGTGGAGACCACACTATCAGATGTGCAATGTCCACCCCCAAACCAGATCATTCCCCCACACCACTCACAGAAAATCATTGCTCTGGTACACAACATTGTGGCAATCATCTTGGCCAGATCATTAGCCACCTCACATTACTTACCAGGTGGGCATTTAAAGGAAGTGTAAGGTGAGACAAAGGTCAGTCCTAATACTTGTGTTCTATCTTCCTGGCTTCAATTTGCTTCCTCCAGCATGTACAACTCTGTTAGTTCACTCATCGTTGGCTGGCTAGCAATGTCGATGCGAACAACGTCACTGTTCTGCCGATCCAGCTTCCTCCCCCCATGTGGAGGGGACCCGCTCCCCTCACTAGATGAGGCGGGCTTGCTGCTCAGCCATATCATGGCCGCCGCTGGAGACTCACCGCTCCCATGGTTACGCGTCACCTTGAGCTTCGTCTTCGATATAGGGCTCCTCCCCGTGGGACCAGGTCATTATCATTCCAAAGTAATATATTCCATACAATACACGTTAATTAAAACAATTAGTACACACAGCACTACTAGCCGATGTCCTTTCAACCAGAGGATCTTTGAAGTTTTGTAATGGAGGCCATAAACATCACTGTTGTACAGCATGTGAGAAAGTTAATATGAGATAGGAAAGGGAAGAAGAGAGTTAGTTATTAAAAATAGCAGTGACATTAATTTAGAATTTAGAATTTAAAATTTGCTGGGGACCAATATGCATGTTCACAGGTAAATACAAGTATAGTCGCATGTAAGTAGAGCATGCATTTATGTACATGCATTTTGTAGACTGTATACTTGTACTTAGCTGCAATATTAGCAGTAATGATGTCAATTATAGATGTTATTATGGGTTTTCAGCAACAGTTGGAATGGCCACCTTTGGGTCATCTCCAAATATACAGGAGTCACCATAGCACAATCACTGAGGGGATATGAGTAGCACAGGCATCTGTTCGATGGGGTAATGGGTGGGGGTGCATTTGCCCCCTACCGCCTATCTCTGTGCATCCAAACTAATTAATATTCATAGCATTCATTTCTGCTAAAGTTCAGTATATTACAATGCCATAGGGTGCAGTTTGTTGGACTTAATTATAAGTAGCGTAGGTTTAACATGTGTCCCGTGAGCAGATATCTGAGATGATATGTGAGCTTGAGTTAAGTTACTGCTACAGATTGAGCCATAATTTAAGCAATGACATAAATTCATTATGCATGGTAGAAATTAAAAAAATTGTTTGATTTTAGTTGTAGGATGATTAATAATATCGACTAGCATGATGAAAAACAGAACGATTTTTAGTACACTTTAAATCTATTCAAAATTCAATTTGAATAAAAAGCAAGATATCGGCCATTTCTGGACATGCATGACCTTAAGTTGTAAATAGCACACCCCCCTGTAGATGGATCTTAGGGGGCCGGCTTGAAAATAACACACCCATGCTCAAGCACCCTCTCACCTCAGCTCTCACTACTCAATATTCTCAGCAACCAGATCCCCACAATTCACCATCACCTCCATGTCCCTCTGAACCAAAGCCTCAAAATAGCCCTTCTTGCATTCGACACAAGGCACCATCTTCTTGTGAGGCCCGCCTTCGGCTCCACACTTGGCACACTGAAGTCGTCCAAACAGGTGAGGAGCCATCTGTTTACACACTAAAATCTCACGTCGCCTCTGACCTGCATGCCTTCCTTGATGGTATTCATTTGACTTGATGAACTCTTTTGCCTTTTCTGTTTTTGCCTCAATTAACTCTAATTTCTGCATTGTCTTCAAAAACTCTTCTGCCTTTTCAGGAGTCATCCTATTGTTGCTGAACTTGTTATCGTCTGCCACTTTTGCCCTGCCCCTCATCACAATGCCAGTTTCTTGATGGGAGTAATTGCCTTGGATTCGGTTTCCTGCAATGTTCAACTTCTCCACACCCATGCCCACCATGATGCCACATTGATTGTTCTTCTTTATGTGGCAACCAGAGATGACACCATACGTTCCCATGCAAAACTGCACTCCACCCCAGCCGTTCAGAAAGAGTTCACAGCCTTCTACCTTGACCTCGATATCTTTGAAACCAGGGGCGGGATCAGCCTGGACAGTCACCCCAAAAAGCTTATTCCCAGTGACCTTGTTATGATGAAAGAGGACGCCCTGTGCCGACAGCAAGGCTCCTGAGCCTTGATTGTCCTGGATGACGTTATCTGGTCCAACAACTGTCTCTGCACTAGCATGTTGCCATATAAGTACACCAGAATTCTCGTTGCAAGAAAAGTGTGAGCTTCTCACATGAGCTCTGGCACCCATTCGCACCTCAAGCCCATTTTTGGAGTGACTAGCAGTGCACTGTTGCAGCTGCACCTGGGTGCGGGAACCCACACAAATAAATGCATTGCCAACACTTGATCTTGCGTTGCACAACACCATTGTGACTTCGATCTCACTAGAGTGTGCACTGTTCCCTACACATATTGCTGCACCTGTCGCACTAATAGCACTGCAGTTTTCCAGCACTACTGCTGTGCCTGCTCGTACATGGATGGCGTGACCACACAGTTCTTCTACACCGTCGTGATCCTTGGGACTCAAAAGATCCACCGATAACCCTGAGAGGGTTACATGATTGGCCTTCACTTGTATCCCAGCATACGACTTGATAACAACCTTCTCTTTACTGCTCTCTGCTCTTATGGTGAGGTGATCATGCTTAATGCAAAGACCTATGGTCTCCTTGTACGTGCCTCCTTTCATTGTAATCACTGTGCCAGTGGCAATGCATCCACTCCTGAGTGCTTCCCCCAATGAAAGGAATTCACCAGACCCTTCACAGTCCACCACAATATGCCGCATGCCCTTCTGATTCTCTCCCTGCTCTTCATTCACATTATCTTCCCTGCCAACACTGTCATCACTATCTTCACTTTGTATCATATTCTTTAGAATTTTAGCAGCATATTCAGACTTTGATTTTTCGCCACTCCAAAATGATGTGGCCATTCTCTGAGAGGCTTTCTCCCTCATGGTATGCAGGCTTACACTCGACACATGCTTCAGTTGCGTCTCAATATCAACAGTAATCAGGAGTGGATTTCCACACAGTTTTGTTTGCAGAGTGTCATAAAATAGATTTATCTCAGGATCATCGTTTCGCATACTTCCAGCCAGCTCAATTAGGGTTGCAATCACCAGCAGAGTCTTCTTAGCACCACAGTTGCTGGGTTCGTTGTAGATCTGAGTGCGCCTGATATCTGTCTCAATAGCTATCTCCAATCTGTGGCGAGCCTCCTGAAAACTCAATGAATGCACAGCCATAATGACCAGTTCGTACATCACATCAGAACGCTTTTTGTCTTCTGGCACCCCTTGCTTGATGTACTGCCACAAGTGCTTCTCTGCAGTCTTCATGATAAGCGACTTTTGCTCTGCGTCAGCTTCATTTGTTGACTTTGAGTGAATCATTGCATACCCAAGTGCATAGAGATTTATACGGAAGGCCGGGTCTGCTGCAATTCCCTGTTCGTGCCACAACATAGCGGCATCGTAATCACCTGTCCACAACAAGCTACTCCCAATATGGTAACAAACATCAGCTCGATTCCACAAGTCATCTCGTTTCAATAGAGGCTTCAAAGCTTCCCTAGCCTTGCCCCATGCCTGCATCATCACATACACATGAACGTGGACAATGCTGGCTGCCACTTGCAGACTGAGGCCACAGTGAGGTAAGACCTGCATCTCTGAAGAAACTTCTCTTTTCACCCGTTTAGCAGCAGCGAGAGCGAGGGCAAGTACCTTAGGCTGCAGTACAGTTTGAGCTGTTGCCAGAATGGAAGCTGTCATGCGGTCAAGGCCAATAACATCCTTACCCACACAGAGTGCATCATAAGCCAACACATACTGCAGACTAGCCCTCGTGTACATATCTCGCTGCTCTTTCGAAGGCATCTTGTCGGTCAGTTGCCTCAACATCAACCATGCAAGGTACATTCCATCCTTAAATTCTGATTTCCAGACTACATTGGTGATTTGTGGAGTGTAGAACTCATCTTCATTGGGCTCTGGGAACAGTTTTGCCATCCACGGGATGTCTTCCTCTTCTGAGGAGTCACTATCAGCTTCATCATGCGAATGCATGTAAGTCGAGAATGGGATGTCCATCTCCTCGCATGCGCCCATGTTCTTGGAGACGAAATCGGGTGTTTTCACTGGTCGGGCAAACACTCTCTTACCTTCCTTCCCAAATTTCGACACTCGTTCTGAGTCCACAACAACATCCTTCAACCTCAAAAGCAACTCTGCAGCTTCTGCCAATGATGATTGCTTTGCCCAACATTCTTCGGCAAACAACTGTGTGATGCACTCATGCCACATGCACTGCAGTTTTATGTTCGAGTTGTCAACTTGTGATGCAGCTGCCAGGGTATCCAGTGCTTCCTCCAGATTGCCAGCTCTTATAAACTGCTCTGCCCTGATAACGAAGCACGAAAACCTATACCGGGGAGAGATAGCAGACACACTTTGCTCAGCAGTTGGTGTAATATGGATGACTCTCTGCACAAGGTTGTGATCTCTTATGGCAATCAGGGTCTGCTCAGCCAGCCTGCTCAGGGGATGCCAATCCTGGATCCGAAGAAGCCCAGCCACGTTGTTCGTGGGATCGAAGAGATCTATCACGATTGGCCCATCATGGTTCTCAAACTCGATGCTATATTCAGGGTAGTTGTCAACCCAGTACAGCTTCAAATTGCCACCGATTACTTGCAATAGCAACTCAAGTGAAGTGATAAAACCACCGCGGACAGTTTTTCAGTGAGCTGTGAGGCATTGACTTTCTGAACTGCTGCTAGTGCAATGAGCTCCAGTAAATAGGAACGTGGTCTGCTGTGATGAGGCCAGTTCTCTGCACTTGCTCTCCACTTCTTTAATAGTCGTACAACAGCTCCAAACAGTGGGGGCTGTGCATGGAAGAAGGCGCACTCTTGAACAGATAATGAGGGCCTACGAAAGAAGCGTGGACGTGGTGGAAGGTAACACTGCGAAAGGGGCTCAATGTTGGGGCTGGCTAGCACCACATCAATCCCCACATCCTTGTATTTGAAGGATACAGCCAGTGGCTTATGCTTTATATCCACCTTGAGGTCTTCAAGTAGAGTGGCTACATGGCGCTGCAGGGACAGGTACATATCGCTCTCAAAGCATTTCGCAGTTATCGCCACCATGTCAAGGTCAGCACAACCACTTACAGCAGTGCCTTTTCCATAGGAACCACATACTTCCACCGAGGAGATCACTTTGCTGCGGGTCAGAACGTCTGTGATTTCCTGCACGATGCCCTGTAGCTGCAGCCGTTCGTCCGATGTTAGAGCCAAGCTCTCTGCTCTCAAAAGAAATGAATGATGCTGTGGAGTTGAACGGAAGTCACCCATGCTACCTCCATTGGTTGGTGTAGGATTCATTTGCATAATAAAATTCTCCGTTCCTTCAAAAGCGAACTTCAGTGTGTCAAACGTGTTATCTACTTCAGCACTCGCTGCACCCTCAGGTTTGGTTCCTCCATCACTTGGTTCCATCAACTCCACTACTGTTCTTAGGGACTTCCACCAGGCTGGAGTGGCATGTGTCCCAAGTAAGCTCCGTAAGGGGTGTATATAGATATGCAATGGATGCTTCTCTGATGAAATGTTGCGCCAATGTGCTTGTTTCGCTGGGTTCTTACGGAGCACATTCTTCCAGCCAGAACCATACCACTCACTCAAGGTAGCACATGCAGGGCCATAGCCTTCATCAGCAGCGTGCTGCAAGTACTTCCTTGCTTCCAGATCGTCTTGCGTGCAGCCATACCCATGATGGTAACAGAGATACAGCTCAAACAACGAAGGCCCATGCTGCCTCGCTTTTTTCCACCACCCAATTGCCTGTTTGTGATCTCCACGAGCTGACAATACATGTGCGACATTAAACATGCCAACCTGATTTCCGAGGCATGCAGACTCATGGTAGCAGATCCATGCTACCGAGCTAGCATCAGCGGTTGTGGAAGCCCAGTCTTCCATGGAGGTGAATGAGACGATTCACACGCTGAATGTCGGGCGGGAGCAACCCCTATTCAAGTGATTCAGAACATTATTGTTGGTGTGCATAGTTTATGTAATTGTTACGCACTCTCCATAGAGAGGTGTAAGGTTCTCAACCTTAGTCGCGTATAAATATGTACACGCTGTGCAATTGAGAAGAGAATAAGTTGAAGTATCCTGGGCGCAATACGGCGAGCGTCGTGGGCGCGATAACGGACTCTATCACATTTGGTGGCAGCGGTGGGATACGATCAGTCGAACAGTTGGTTGACAATACTACGCGGATCCCAATATTATCATTGAACGGTGGATGACCACGCGTTCCGGTAAAGAATATAAAAGTCCGACGATAGCAGAGGGTATGGAAGAAATTCTCAAGGCGCTTATGGAAGATCGCCGCCGGTACGAAGAGGACGAGCGAGCGCGACGGAAGGAGGAAGCGGAAGAGCGAACGCGACGTGACGAACTAGAGCAAGCGCGACGTAAGGAGGAGGCGGTAGAGCAAGCGCGACGGAAGGAGGAAGAGCGGAAGATACGGGAGCAACAATTCGTGTTGGAACGTAGGGAGATGCAGGAGCGCATGGAGGCACTAGTCAGACTTGTGAAAACTCCGACTGAGACGCCAGGAGGATCTAAGAACCCAGTGGGGTTAAGTGTGAAGCTGGCATCCCTTTCCGAGAAGGATGACATTGAGGCATATCTGGTCACATTTGAAAGAATAATGACGGCTCAGAAGGTTGATAAAGGCCGATGGTCGCAATTCTTGACACCGCAGTTAACAGGTAGGGCCCAGTTGGCATTTGCGGCTCTCCCGTCAGAAAGCGCTGCCGATTACGACGCTATCAAGGCTGCGGTACTGGCGAGGTATGATATAAACGAGGAAGCCTATCGGAAGAGGTTTCGCTCTTCATCACGGAGTGACGGCGAAACTAATCGCGAGGTTGCAGTTCGGCTGATGGATCTACTCCAGAAATGGACGAAGACGTGTAAGACAGTCGATGACGTGCAGCAGTTTATTGGAAAGGAGCAGTTCTTGGAAACACTGAGTAACCCCGAGCAGAAACTTTGGGTGATGGAGAAGAAACCAAAAACGAGTATCGCAGCAGGCGAACTGGCGGATGAATACGAGCAGGCGAGGCAGCCTGGTTTACAGAAGGCGCGGTATGGTCATCAGGTGGGTACCCAGAAACCCATGAGCCAAACCAATTTAACGCCGAGGTGCGATTATTGTGGCTTGCTTGGGCACATGGAAAAGGAGTGTCGCAAGAAGGCAAGCACGAGCAAAGGAGGTGCAGAAAAGGCAAGACTAAGGTGCTTCAACTGCAAGAAGCAGGGGCACGTATCTCGAGAATGCCCTGAAAAAGTGTTGATGTGTTTCGAAGAAGCCGATATTACACAGTCGGGACCATGGGTAGCAGGTTTAGTGGAGGGACGGAAAGTGTCCCGAATACTGTTGGACACCGGTTGTACCCGAACAATGGTGAGGCAACAGTGGGTTCCCACCGAGAAGATCATAGACGGGAAGATGGTGTCCATTCGTTGTGCTCACGGAGACACTAAGCTGTACAACCTAGCGGACTTGACCCTACACATACGGGGAGTCCCAGTTAAGGTCGAGGCGGCAGTGGCCGAACGTTTACCAGTTGACGTGATACTGGGGACAGACGTTCCCGAGTTGGGCAACCTAATAAGGGATCGGACTACAAAGCGAGACAAGGCTAAGCCGGCGTGGCCTCGACAAGAAGACGTAATGGTGGTGCTAACAAGAGCACGAGCCAGACACCAGCTAGAAGAAGAAATGGTTCGAAGGGCACGGCAGGAACGGTCAGGAGTACGGCCAAACGCTATTCCAGAGGATGGCCAGGAACAGTTTCGTTTGGCCGGGAAAATAGCAGAAGGGCAACGACACGAGGCTACCAACGTCGAAGCGGCGATTGGTCCAGCTAAGCGGCCGGACAGTACGGACCTGAACCAGATCGTGTTGACCCCAGATGCTCGAAACGAGGTACCAGGAGAAAAGGGCCTCAACATATCATCAAGGGATCTTGGTCGTTCACAACAGTGTGATCCATCGCTCCGGGAAGTGTGGGAGAAGGCTGAACAGTCTAACGGCCCTAATGAGGAGTTCTTCAAGAGAGATGGTCTGCTTTATCGGAGGTGGAGACCTCCAGGACGCAGCGAGGAGTATGAGTGGGAGCAACTGGTCTTGCCGAAGCAGTGCAGGAAAACAGTGTTAGAGTTGGCCCACGATATTCCTATGGCTGGTCACCAAGGCCGTGATAAGACAAGGCAGCGTATTCTACGCAGGTTTTATTGGCCGTCCTTACTCAAGGATACGGAAATGTATTGCAAGAGTTGCCGGGTTTGTCAGAAGTCATCTAAGCGAGGGGTAAAGCCAGCTCCGTTGGTACCACTACCGGTCATATCGGAACCATTCAGCAGAGTGGCCATGGACATAGTGGGTCCCCTGCCTCGCAGCCAAGCGGGAAATCGTTATATTCTGGTGGTGTGCGATTATGCTACGCGCTACCCTGAAGCCATACCACTGAGAACCATCGACGCGGAACATATCGCGGAAGAACTAATCAAGTTATTCGCTAGAGTGGGAGTGCCTAAGGAAATCCTCACGGATCAAGGCAGTAATTTCATGTCACAGCTGCTGGCGGAATTGTACCGACTGCTGGGGGTTAAGGCGATCCGAACTAGTCCCTACCACCCTCAGACGGATGGTCTCGTCGAGCGGTTCAATCAAACGTTGAAGGGAATGCTGAGGAAGACGGCACATGACGGAGGGAAATACTGGGACAAGCAAATCCCATATTTGCTATTTGCGTACCGCGAGGTGCCACAATCTTCTACAGGGTTTTCCCCATTCGAGCTATTGTATGGTCGAGATGTGAGAGGCCCCTTAGACATCCTACGTGAGACGTGGGAAGCGAGCCCCAAGAGCGAGGAAACGGTTGTTAGCCATGTATTGGAGACGCAGCGACGGTTGAAGGAGATGGCCGACATAGTAGAGGAGAACCTAGTGATACGGCAGGGAGCACAGAAACAGTGGTACGACAAGAGGGCACGTTTGAGGGAATTCAAATCCGGAGATCCAGTTTTAGTATTGTTACCTACGACGACAGACAAGCTCACAGCACAGTGGCAAGGACCTTATCAAGTGCTAGAACGGAAGGGCAAGGTGACCTATTCGGTTGATATGCACGACAAAAGGAAACGAACGAGAGTCTTCCATGTGAACATGCTGAAGGCATTTCAGGTGCGGTCGGAGGAGACATGTTTTTTGGAGGAAGTTTTACAGGAAGGAGTAGACGAAATTCCAGCATGGAAGGATGATACGGTGGGCGAGGCGCATTTCGGTGAACAGTTAAGTACTGAGCAAACCATACAGATGAAGGGAGTGATGGATGAATTTCAGGAGATCTTCAGCAATCGACCTGGTAGAACCAACTTGATGCAGCATCACATTAGGACAGTAGATGCTCGTCCTGTAAGGATGCGTCCATACCGACTACCCCATGCATATCGCGAGACAGTACTCCAGGAGTTAGAAGAGATGGAACAGCACGGAATCATCGAGCAGTCTACTAGCGAGTGGTCATCGCCAATTGTCTTGGTCAAGAAGAAAGATGGAACGATGCGGGTATGCGTTGACTATCGCCGACTGAATGCCGTTACACAGGTAGAAGCATATCCCATGCCCAGAATAGATGAGATCATTGACCAACTTGGAAAAGCGAGGTATATCTCAACGCTCGACCTTACGAAGGGTTATTGGCAAATGCCTGTGGCCGTGAAAGATCGACCTAAAACCGCATTCGTCACACCAAGGGGTCTATTTCAATTTCGGGTAATGCCGTTTGGATTGAATGGTGCACCGGCTTCCTTCCAACGACTCACGGATACTTTGGTGAGAGGCTGCGAAGCTTTTGCAGCAGCGTACCTAGATGATGTGGTGATCTACAGCAGTACATGGAGAGGTCATATCGAACATTTGCGAACGGTTTTGCAACGCATCAAGGATGCAAATTTGACGGTGAAGTTGGCTAAGTGTCAATTCGGGATGAAGGAATGTGTTTACCTTGGACATGTTGTGGGGAACGGTACAGTCCGACCGGAGACGAATAAGATCGGTGCTGTCGAATCCTTCCCTCGTCCTGAGACTAAGCGGGAGGTCAGAGGATTTTTGGGTCTTACGGGATATTACCGTCGATTTATCCCAGACTATGCTACGATAGCGTTACCGTTGACAGACTTAACTAGAAGGACGTCGCCAAACGTAGTAGAGTGGAACGAGGAGTGCACCAAGGCTTTTGAAACGCTTAAAAGATGTCTATGTTGTGACCCTGTTCTGAAGAGCCCGGATTTCACACAACCATTTGTTCTCCAAACCGATGCTTCAGATAGAGGAGCGGGAGCGGTCCTGAGCCAACATGGAGCTGATGGGGAGGAACACCCTGTTGCGTACTACAGCAGGAAATTTCTACCAAGAGAGGAGCGATACTCGACTGTTGAGAAGGAATGTCTTGCGATTAAACTCGCGATCGCGGCATTTCGAGTGTACTTGTTGGGACGAAGATTTACCATCCAAACGGATCATCGCTCACTCGAATGGTTAGATAAGCTTAAGGAGAGCAACCCCGGTTATGCAGATGGAGTCTCTCACTACAGCCTTATCTGTACACAGTGGAGCATAGACCTGGCAAGGCTAATGGGAATGCAGACTGTCTCTCACGATGGGCAACAAACAAGTTTGTTGTAGGAGAGGAGGAGAGGAGTGTGGAAGCCCAGTCTTCCATGGAGGTGAATGAGACGATTCACACGCTGAATGTCGGGCGGGAGCAACCCCTATTCAAGTGATTCAGAACATTATTGTTGGTGTGCATAGTTTATGTAATTGTTACGCACTCTCCATAGAGAGGTGTAAGGTTCTCAACCTTAGTCGCGTATAAATATGTACACGCTGTGCAATTGAGAAGAGAATAAGTTGAAGTATCATACGGCGAGCGTCGTGGGCGCGATAACGGACTCTATCACAGCGGTGTCTCCGTATGCACTATCCATAGCCAAACCCCAGAAAAGGAGCCCTATGGCATTCTTCATGTCTTTCGCTAGCTGCAGATGTGATAAGGCACTTAGTGCATTCCCAGGTGTTAACCAGCACAGTTGATGCCAGCCATATAGGGCGAGGCAATCAGGAATCAACTTCTCTGCACCTTTCTTCATCCATGTCACATCGCCAAGCCGGGCAAGATAGCAGACAGCAAGGATATCGGGAGGATCAAGGCTTGCTCGAGCCTCTATGAACCTTCTTCGCTCACTTGCTTCATAGGGTTGTTGTTGTGTAGGTGCATGGCAATGCTGCGCCTGCTGCAGCGGAATACTTACCATCGGATGGTGCAGCACGTCCGAGAATCAAGGCAGCACGATCCACGAGATCACTCTTCTCCAGGCATCCTTCTGATGATAGGCCTGCACCATGAATGATCTCCTTCAGAGCCCTAATACTGAGGGCCAATAGTTCCGGATCATCTGAATGTGCATACTGCAGCTGCGTAGCATCCACCCCTGAGATATAGTGCATCGCTGTCTTGGATTGTTGGAGCCTATGCACGAGGGCACTCGGCTCACTGCAGGTGACTATAATGTGAAACTTGTGCATGCTTAGCTTCCGGATGCACTCTGAGAGCTTCTGCCGAACAAGGAAGAACAATGCACCATAAATGTCATTGCTGGGTACGCAATATCTCTCCCCTGCTGCAATTATCTCAGCCCTCGGCCAGCACTGTAGAGGATCAAGCTGACTTTCTGGCCGCCAGTGATTATCAACATCAAACAGGAATGGGTTCTGCACATTGTGGTGGGCATTGAATGCTCCTAGAGGGAGCAGCATGCCCAGCTGTGCAAAGTTGTCCCACGAGACTCTCTGGTGAGGGGACAGTGTGGAGAGCATCTCAACAGCATATCGTTTGCCTTGAGGGCTCAAAAAGTGCTTATTACGATCTTCCATGCACTTTCCAATGTGCCGTGATGATTGCAATGTATTCTCTGTGAATATCACAAACCAATATTTCCACTCAAAGTCGACTGTGAGCATGACATGTGGCAGTTTTGGCAAAGATGCACAGTATGGACCTTTCGTCACCTCTCCCTCAGAGTCCTGCACTAGCTTTCCGAGCATTTTAGTGATGTTTACCATTTGATTCTCAGTCATCGCGACAGAATACCACAATTGTATCAGCATGTCGCAACTCAACTCTCCTAGGGTGCCCATGGCTAGCAGTGACAACAGGTTGCTGAAAGCTATGTTAGGTGACACATGGTTGAGATGCAGGATTATCTCGCCATCATATCCATCTGGTACACTAAGGATCGTCTGTACCATGTCACTCAGGTCCCCACTCTCAGCCAGGCATGCACTGAATGGCATTGGGAGATTCGCAGTACTGGATGGAAACTGGATCGCCATTGAATGGAATCTTCGATCCACAATATGGGGTTCTGCACTAGCATCCTCTGCAGTCGTATTGTACTTAATGCCCTTCAGCCAGTCCGTCTCAGCATACCTTGACTTGCAATCTTCCTTATGTGCTGGTGAATGCTCCTTTTGGCATCTCTGGGAGCAATATTTCACCAGGTGGCACCCTTCAGAACAGTCCATCGTCCCTCGCTTCTCACACATAGCGACATTTTGTAACCCAATATTCAGAGTGCAATTGGCACACATGATTTCATCCAGTGGTTGCATCCGGAGCCCTGAGCCTGGCTGCATCTCACCTAACTGTGACAGAAAGTGCTCCTCCACAATGTGCGTGCATCCATGCTTGTTTGCTAAAATGGATAATACCACAAAATCCTGGTTACAGGAAGCTTCCCACTTCTCATTACACTCTCCTACGAAACCGAATGTGAATTCGCCTATCTTCTTGCTGACAAGATACTCGCGAAACACTTCCTCCTTCTCTGTTTGAGAAGCTGCTGCATTCAAAGCCTTGTTCAGTTGCTTCCATTTCTGCTCCCTGAGGGAAAGGTAGGTGGCAACTTTGCTATCATAGGTTCTTTGTACACAGTCATCGTCATTTGTGTCATCATGAGCACTTGCCGTGCATGCATCCATATCGATAATCAGTCTCGTCCCAAGACCCTATTAATTGAGAAACAAGTAAAATAGGGTCTGGTACAATGCGCCCAAATTTCAATTGCTTGCACAGGAATTTTGGTGGCACCAATCATGCTAGTGAGACACAACATTTCATTGTCAAAGTAAGGAGAGAGGCAGGAGTTTGTCACAGGAAAGTGAAGGGGGAAATTCTGTACCCCAATATCAATATCACAAGGCCAATAGGGCGCACATCGTGGCAAATGCTAGTCATCCGTGGAAATAAGGTCTTTTGATTTCTCAAATCCATCCACACCCTCACTATTTGCAACAGATATTTATAGTTTATATCTGTATGTTTTAATAAGCATACTCCAATTCAATACAATTAAATAAGCTGGGAACGTAACCTGTCTCCTAGTAAACCTACTCACCTTATTCTTAATGTTCACATCGATATCAGGAGTTGAAAGGGAAGAGGTATCACCTCCACTTGCAGCATGGTGTAATGGAGTATCCTCATTCTGGAAGGGGTACAATTGCAAACATGGTTAGCGGAAATTACATTGTAGGTGGAGAGAACCATAGTACATCAATATCTTGGCACAACATGAAATATGTTACTGTTCTGTGTTTACTCATATACACTACGGCAATTGGAACAATGGTCCATTATATTACATGGTCACACAAGTACAAGCACAAGTACAAGCACAAGTACAAGCACATTATAAAAAATTAAATATGGCACAAATTCAATTCTATTACACACATGTTCATTGTACATAGCATCAATCCCAGTATTTATAGAAAGCTGCTAGCGCAGTTTCCACTTTAAAGGAAATCCTTCCACCCTCTCTTGCACACCATGGACCTCTCTCAAGAAAAAGAGCTTCCACCTGGATCTCAGTTCTATTGCTTGAAGAATATGGTTTTGCCTTCAATAAGGGAGCCTTTCGCGATGTATTTGCTCTATGTTATGGCTTGATACCTACCAATCTCCACTATATTGTGCTTATGGCAATCAATTTACCGTTGAGTATGTGCTATCATGACCAAAGGGTTATCCATCAAATAGATACAATGAAATCAGAGATTTAACAGCAGCTTTGTTAACAGAAATGTGCCACGATGTGTCTATGGACTGGATATAGCAGCAGATGGCTTTTGGGAAAGTTGGTTTGAGGGGGAATTTTTAAAGGGCCTCTATTACATTTTAGGGCTAGACTTTTCTTTGCGTCCATACACATTTATATTGGAATGTACGCTGCATGTGTTGTAATTTACATCCTACATCTTAACCCAATGCACTGCAATAAATATCCAATGACAACAATGTATGTATGATGTAGTGGAATGTTGACAAACCCTCATGCAGATCAAACTTTGCATCCATATGTTAGTGCATATACATCATGCCTATGGTAGATGTAGATGTGTATACCACTGTGTAAATTGTGAAGCTTGTACATGTAATTTCAGTGCACAGGGTCAAGGCTGAGAGAATGCAAGAAGTATGATTACTGGATATGCATTCAAGTATCTGCCGGCATGTGTATGTGCACCCTCCATACAAGGATGTAATAGGGGGATTAAAATAATTAAGCCTGCAGCATCTGCTGCAGCTACAGTTGCTATTGCTTGTTGACTAGCTAGTCAACTGTAGTTAAATATGATTAATCAATATAGTAGAGAAAGGTGTGGTACAGTATATGAGATTGCAAGTAACCTCGTCCCCAGGCCGTCAATTAAAGTTTGGGGAAAAAAACGGCCTGGTCTCCATTGCAACTCTGTTAGTGCGCATGCGGGCCATTAAAAGAAAAAGTGGTAATCGTATATTTTGCTTGTAAACCTTTCCATAAACTAATTCGTTACCGGTCTGCCTCGTTCTAAGTGCCAGGCTTTTTCAATAAAAAAACATAGCGCATGTGCACAAAATACATAGCTACTCGTAGTATGGCAACGACGTCAAAGTCTTGCAGGATTGTGGCAGTGTTGTGTCTCCTACACATTGTATTTGCACTCTTTTCAAGGGAATCTTTGGCTTCAGATCTTGCAAACAGGCTCACCAAGTTTGCCGATGTCCCAGTGGCTCCAGACGATGGTTGGTCCAGGTTCATGTGCAGGTCTTGCAAAATCAAACTTGTGTCAATAGAGTATATTAGAACAACAGCCAAGACAGCCTAGGCTAGCTATGAAAAGAATAAAGTCACTCTCATTGCCACTGGTAAAATCCTGGCACTTAGAACGAGGCAGACCGGTAATGAGTTAGTTTACAGAAAGGTTTACAAGCAAAATATATGATTACCACTTTTCTGGTAATGGCCAGCACATGCGCACTAACAGAGTTGCAACGGAGACCAGGCTGTCTTTTTTCCCAAACTTTAATTGATGGCCTGGGGACAAGGCTAGATTGCAAGGCCATGGTGATGAAAAAAGCAAGGAAACAAGGCTTCTGACTGAAGGGATAAAATAAACCTATATTAGCACACCCAGTTCAAATATACCTTTTTCAGTTAGAAGCATTGCTTCCTTGTTTTCTACTTCATTGCCTCTAACCTTATATTATTACCACCAACTTTCTCTTAGAGAAGGCTTTCATTCTAAAGTATGTCCCAGTGAAATGTAAAAAAATCCATGCATTTCTGCAACCGCTTAAAATGCAAGTGGTGGAAGAGGCACAGCATGTAATAACTGAACTGTTCCATGTTTAGTCATAATACACTACTTGGAACAATGGTTAATTACATTTCATGGTCGCCTACCGATACACATCAGTTTAAAGGTTAGTTCTGCTTACATGATACAGCTTATAGTGGTAGTCCTTTGTTGTAATCTCTGACACACCAAGAGTGGTAAGATCTTTGCACTGCTCTTCATTCAAAGGGAATATTTCAGCATATATACAGAGTGGTATGGAATACACCAACTCCACACATCCATCAGCAAAGGAGCATAATTGCAGAACATACTCTTCAATCTCAAACAAAGTCATTATGTTTGCTGTGAAAAGTTGGATTTCATCTGCAGTGAACTGCTTCTCATCAGGTAGCCTATCGCTCATTAACTTTAATGTGAAATAGGTTTTTCCTTGTGTAGATGACATATCTGATGGTGGAGGACATTCAAAGATGCTTCGTCTGCAATATTTGAGCATGTCCTCTGTGTAAGACTGAAGGCTAGATAAAACTTTATCTGGATCTTTATTGGTTAGATTTTTAGCCTTTAATAGTACATTCGTTAAAACAGAGCAATTAAACCATGTGTAATAATCAGAGAGAAGTAGTGAACAGTCATAGTGATCAGCTGTCTTTATCTCCTTCCCTTTGTCTTTTAACAATGGTACATCTTTCCTTAAAGTACCAGGTATCTTACAAAGGATATTCCTGTAAACCTCGATAGGTATATTGTCTTTCATCCAAGCATCGAATTGATGAAGCATATCAGTATAGTTTCGATCGATTGTATCTGCATCTTCCTTAAGCTTCAATAGTAAAACATGTTTTTCATTCTGAGTAAGTGTTCTATACTCAAGGTACAAAAATGGAGGTCGAAGTGCTTTGGTACATCCTTTGTTTATAAGATTTTTGAAATCACATTCATTGCAGCCACAATTAGCCTTCACTATATTATGATGGCCTGGAAGATAGATAGCACTGGTAATTCATAACCCACAACAAACTCAGAAATGAAATCTTTCATCCTAAACAAATATGTATGCCAAAACATCATTTATGTGTTAGGATGCATAAATTGTATTGCAAAGATATGAAACTGGTAAAACTAAATACGTTACAAATTCAACACACACAGTAAATAGCATCGAATCCTGAGCATTTATTGATGGGAAGAGCCAAGGCAACAGTTTACTTATATGGTTATTTTCAACATGTAACATACCTTACGTTGAATGATAATACAAGCACAGCATTCGCTGCTCTTAATTATAACTGAGTTGCTAGGGTAATTAATTGCCTATGCAATACTTGAGCAATTGAACCTCTGATGAGCATCATTAAAGGGGGACTGTCATGGGAAAAAAAGGTTTTTATTATATATATTTTATTTTATTATTATTAATAATTATTCATAATAACATTACAACATTAAACAGTAGCACGTATCAATAACATGAACAAAATTAAATCATCACGTGGGAGTCCTAAACTAAAGTAGTGATTTCTGAAATATCTAAAGATGAAGTTTGTTCGAATCTTCAATTCCATGCCTGGTATCATGATGATGGAGTGCTGGCTGGTCCCATATCTGCGGTGCATAGGGCACTGGCATTGATCAAAGGTATTGGTCCACCACTTGGCCTGTTCGTGAATATGTCAAAATGTGAGGTCTACAGCCAGAGTGATTTGAGCTTGTTCCCAACTGACATGAAACAGTCTCACAATCCCAACATTGAGATATTGGGAATTCCAATAGGTGATAAAGATTTTTGCTCAGCCTTTATCTCCAGGAAGCGGTCTGAGGCAAGACCCTTGCTTGAAAGGCTTGAGGAAGTTGGGGCAGTGGACCCTCAGGTTGCTTTAACTCTTTTGCGTATGTGTGGGGGATTTTGTCGGTTTGCACATCTAGCCCGTGCCACTCCTCCTTCACTTGCTATGACTTCTCTTCAGCTTTTTGATGAAGATGTTCGTAGAAGTTTTTCACTATGCACTGCAATTGATACAACTGATGTTGCCTGGCAGCAGGCCCAGCTAAGCCTAAGCAGAGGAGGGTTGGGCATGAGGTCTCTGTCCCTACACTCACCTGCAGCATTCATTGCATCTTTATGCTCTTCTGGCTATGGCTCCCCTTCCAACCACCATCTCTCTGATGCAATACAGACATTCAATGAGTCTGTATCTCCTTCTGATACAATTCAGTCTGATGGTTTAGTTTCATCTTCAGTCCATCAAAATCAACTTTCGAGCAAGATTGACATCCATCAGTTCAATAACATCCTGATCGTTTCTTCTGTTGCTGATAAGGCTCGTTTGTTGTCTGTCTCATCCCCACATGCTGCTTCATGGCTAACTGTAGTCCCTTCTGAAGGTCTCGGCCTTCATCTTGAGCCCTCAGTATTCCAGGTAGCAGTCAAGTGGTGGCTTGGTTTGGACACCTCCAATGGTTCTCTGTGTGCCCTATGCCCAAACAGTGCATTAGATCCCCTTGGTCATCATGCTACAACGTGCAAAAAAGGAGGAGACGTAGTCACCCGACACAACCAGCTGCGCAATGTGTTGGCGGAGACTTGCCGTAGAGCCCACTTGAGCGTAAAGGTGGAGATGGGTAGCAATCTTACATCTGAGCATGACCATTCACGCCCTGCAGACATTTTGCTACCCAACTGGGCCCTTGGCAAACCAGCTGCCTTTGATATTTCAGTGACATCACCGCTAAACCCTAAAATTGTTTCAGTAGCGGGATTGTCAGCTGGGGCAGCCGCCTTGTCCACTGAAGAGCGAAAGCATAATGAGAATGACCCCAAATGCAATGCTTTGGGCTGGTATTGTGTGCCTCTGGTCACGGAGTCCTATGGTGCTTGGGGAAAGGAAGCCATGGACTCGTTTAAGATGCTTGCCTCCCGTCTTGCCATCATATCGGGCAAACCAAAGTCGGTTGTGCTGTCTGACCTGTATAGCAGGCTCAACTTGCATCTGGTGAGGGCAAATGCGACAGCAATCCTTTCCAGGTGGCTCCCATCTTAAAGTTTATTGAACTGTAGCATGAGTTATTAATAATTCATGCATGTTATTACTCCTCCTAAATATTGTATTCCTAGTCATGTATTCTCATTATTATTATTATGTAGGTTATTATTAGAATAGAAGATACAATTTTTAAACACATTACACACAAACGGATCTAGCTCTATGACAGTGGGATAATTCTAGAGAGGATGGCTGTCGCATTGGCACGAACTAGATGGACATTAAGCCGGCCATAAATGTCATTCAGCACAACTGACTTGGACTTGCATGTAGAGGTGGCGAGTCTGGAGGCAATTGATGAAATGATAGAAGAGGCCTCATCGCCCCAAGCTCCATATTATAAGTAATTTAGTTATTTAACACAATATTGAACGAGCCCCTGCAGTGTGACCCAGGAGTGCCTGTACATTCTGTCGCATCAAGACAACAGACAGGTGGCAATATAGTTCATTTAGTGCTGCCGAGCATGATTGTCTCTGGCGCAAACTCAGCTAATTGCTGTATATATGATTTTTATTAGTAATTATTCGTGTATTCATGTTTTATTTAATAATAAAAAATAATTTTGTTATGACACTTAATGTAATGTAGCAAAATATTTTGGTTTCCATTATTAATTTCAAGTTAAAATCAAGTAAAGTAGTAACTATTGGTCAACATGTTTATATTGATGTAAATCGTCATATTAAGTCACTGGGGGATAATAGCCGTGAAGGAATACTGCGGAATGTCTTTCTACCTATGAATACAATGTCAAAAAGTATTTAAAAGTATCCCACTGTAGTGGGCTTCCTTCATTTCCCATGTGAAAACCCTCCGCTTCTGAATTAATCAAGTAAGAACCCTTTGAGCTTGATCGAGTGCGCTCGAGTTTCATGTTTCGTTCAGGTGTACGCGTTTACATCCTCCCAATTTTAGTGGTTGGGTAAACTGAAACACCTTTGTCACAGTGTGGGATGCGTATTAAATGTTTCACCATGTGCAGAAGGCTTCATTCGACCTGCATGAGGATTTGGACCAGTCATAGCAGCAATTATAAAAACAATGCTGTCCCAACTAATTCTTTTCTCATAGCAGCAATTATAAAAACAATGCTGTTCCAACTAATTCTTTTCTTATGGACCAGCCCCTAAAATGCCATTGATCCTGTGAGGTAAGAGACACCATGATGAGCCGCTAAATACCATGATGCTAGAAAATCCAATGCATTAGTTGGAAGTGGTTCGACCACCATGTTGCATGGTGGATCAAATCCAATTACCAATGCATGTCATATAGTTCATTGGATCCTCCGGGCACATTAAAGACAGTAAGCCTGGAAGTGCTAAACTATAGTCAATAGACATGCTGGCCAATTTCGGGATAGTTTATGACGGTACTAGGTCATTTTCACTGAATTGTAGAACTGAAATAATGGCACAGCCCCTGCCCAGCCAGGCAGCAAAAACATTTAAGCTCCGTCAAAGGCGGCACAGAATTACATGCAGCATGAACACCAAGAAGTATTACCAATACGGTTCGCTGCATTATCGCCTATCACAGCGTCGGTTATCACTAGCGTTGTCTTCATCGTCAGAAGATGAAGTGATTGAACCTATAGACTCAAAATGGCTGGTGCATGAACTCGGTTCTTCGGTTCATTCTTCATCGACAGAAGAGGATGCATAATCCTCACTCCGAGGATCAATATACAGTAGGTACTGGACCCAGTTCTGATCATAACAACCAGTAAGTGGTAAGGAGTCAATGGCTCTTCGACAACCTTTTTGAACAGGTTTTTGTTAATTGCACCATCCTTTAAAATAATCTGCCTCAACAGGATGCCCTTTCTAGGCTAAAAACCACTTGGATACCAATGAACCAATCTTTAACATATGGCTTCTTTCTCACTCGCAGAAGTTCAGGAAGTTGATTGTCCACAATTGCTGTGTGAACACCATAAGGCATATGGTGATAGGCAATGCAATTCCTACGGAATTATACAATTTTGACAGAGCACTCTTTGTGGGAGACCATTCATTAGCTGCTGCAAAGATGTGGTTGAGGTCACAAATAAGCCCATGTGGCCTAGCGATGCTTTCACATACAAGTCTCTTCCAGTACGCTCAAACTTGGATTAGGATGTATTCTTGTTGAGATCGTCTCCCCCATATATGATGTCATGTACTTAGATGGATCTCTGAATTGTCTGAGTGAAGCCTGGGTATTGATCTATGTACTGTTCAATGTGATACTTAAGGTTGCATAAGCAGACCTAGATGCTGAAACTGATTTGTTGCATAAACGTGCATGGTGTCTTCCCCTGGCAATGGTGACACTTTAGGGATGAATGACATAATCTCTTGATATTGTATGATGACACAGCTTCAACAGCCTTCAAGGTTTAAAGTACCTCCTCCATATGCCTGCTGATGATAGGTTGAGTGTATCCAAACCGTTTCTTGAGGACCACTAAATTGCCTCATCATAATCAATGAGAGTCCAGAAATAGCCTTACCTAATGAGTGTTCAAGGAGGGAACTCAAGTACAATTGCTCAGATCAGATGAATGCTGACTGGAATGTAGTCCACATGGCAAAGTTGCCATCAAAATATTTTCACCCTTTGTCTAGTTCCATTGCCTGCCTCAGTTCTGCCAAGTTTTAATTGATATGCACATTACAAAAAAAGACAGATCGAAATACAAATACCACCATTAAAACGGGTGCGGAAAACAAATCATTATGATATTCAAACCTAGCAGAGTTTTTTAATTTATTTAAACTTATTTCCATTTAAAGAGCAAAAATTACCATCAAGTTTTGCCACTGATTTCAGTGGAAACTGGTGACCCTTTCTTCAAATTCAGAAATCGCACGTAATTTGCAACATATTACTGCTAAATATACTGTGACAGTCGATAACTGGTTCTTTATACCTGGTGGTGGAGAAAGATATTTCGTTTGCAATATCCTCTGTGTAAGATTGAAGTCTAAATAAAATATCTGCTGGATCTTTGTTGGTTAGATTTTTAGGACATTGTAGTACTTCTTTTAAAATAGAGCAATTAAATCAAGTAGTTCTGAACAGTATTTGTGATTACCTTTGTGTTTAATTTCAAACTGAATTCTTAGTGGCCTTAGAAAAATTAGTCTAAATTCGAATTCAAAATTTCACAGTGCTACAATCAAGGAATATTAAACAAAAATCAAGACAAAGTTTAATAGCTTATCGCATGCAATTACTAGATTAACTATATAGTAAGTTCTTGTTATTTTCTGAAACTTAGGAAGTTTAAACAGTTTTTCCGATTACATATTATCTACACCACTTCAGCATCAGCTCTAAGTTTCTCTCGGGAACAGTCATTGAATAATTGGCAGCCAGATGCCATTTATTTTTGTGAACTCAGACTGGTACCTTATAATGTTTATAATTGAATTACAGTGCAAATCTATTAATAGCTGGCAGCACTTGGCATAATATACCACCAGTATAAATGAAATTACCATTCAATGAAGCTGTTGGTGATTGCTGTAGGGTAGCCAGGTCTGCCGAGGCTTGCTGGTCCTGCTGACTATCTACATGGAGATGTTTATGAAAATACTGTTAGACTTTCATTATATCCAATAGAATATGTTATAGCCATGCAAGGCATGGGAGTGGGGAATTGTAATGTTTCCAAGACAGCCAAGCAATGTGTACTTCTCTTTTCATCAAAGCCACTTTATATTATTCACACTAATTAGTACAGAAACTGTTATTTGTTGATGTGAGCAGTGTTACACAATGACAGCACCTACCTTTGGCTATTGGTGGTAGCAATGCCGTCACTACCTCAGCTGCCTGACGGTTCCCAACTTCTTCAAACACACCTATCAACACTCTATAAGTAACCTTGGACCCTTCCTGTTCCCGCCACTTAACAAACATTTTGTCTCTCTTTCTTTGCTCATTGTCCTCTTCCCTATCAATGTCTTCAATGGCCTGCTCACCCAGTAGACGTCTGCCTACCACCTTCCAGTCAAAGCTACAGGACAAAGCCACTTCGTTCATGTGTTCAACGCTGCACTGCAAGTCTAGTGGGTCTAGCAGAGTGAGTAGTTTATAAATTATAGCGATTAATGACAATGCAGCACCTAGCTAACTCACCCCGCTGAGTTGAAGGTCCGGGGTTCTCCTCTATATCCCCGGATTTCAGTAGCAACATCTGTCCTATCCCCGTCACATACGGCACCAGGCCCTCCACCATCGCCAATAGCTGGTCCCATCTGTACTTTTGTAGTAAAGTTCTTAAAATTGATGTTTGATCGGCTCTTAATGCACACGCATCGTATGATGAATCGTTGGAATAAGGATAGGAGGTATTCCCGTATGCCCGCTGATTCTCGTCACTAGCATTTCTGTATTTCTGCGTCATTAAGTAGTTGCCGCTATTCCCATTTCTTCGACAGACGAAGGCTCTAACGCGAGCCCTGTATATCAAGTCTAGGCCTAAACCCATTCTGTTTTACAGTCAAGCTAGGGGTGGATCATTTTTGGTTGAGTCACGTTTTCTTGTGGTAAACTTCTAAGGCCGCATAAAAATTCGCACCCATAAGTTTTTACTATATGAATTTTATCAGTTTCCAACATGTTGACTTCTCATTTTTTATCTACCCCATGTACATTTGCAGTCCTTACTAGTTAAGATACTAGTTAAGAAAAAGCGGGGAGTGCTGTCCGCTTTAGGCCCGATATGAAAAGCAGGGGGGGGGGGGGGGGGGGGGGGGGGGTGCTGTACACTTAAGGCACAATACGAAAGGCCCTTTGTCTACGCCCTTGTTAATGAGTACCTGGTCCACACTGTAGGTAATGGCTACCTGGTCCACACTTAGGTCATGGCTACCTGGTCCACACTGTAGGTTAGTCATGGCTACCTGGTCCACACTTAGGTCATGGCTACCTGGTCCATACTGTAGGTTAGTCATGGCTACCTGGTCCATACTGCACAGTGGTTTAAAACCATGGTTGACCAGGACATTTTCAAATTACTGTATACAAATATGACCATGTTGTTTGTATCCTGATTTATAATGAGGTGATTAAATAAATATAAGTTATTAATTAAAGTTAATACGGTAAAATCAAGACAGATTAATCAAGTTTAACAGATTTATATGAATTCCATTGTTGTAATGAATTGATATGTATTAATGGCATATAATATTACACTAAACAGGTACTAAATGATGTAGGAATTAAAATTTAATAATTATCCCAGAATAGTTAATTAAATTCAAGGCAAGAAATCAAGATTCTTTATACTTTATAATCAAAAAATACATTGGATAAC
Source organism: Eunapius fragilis (assembly GCA_963681505.1). Classification (NCBI taxonomy): domain Eukaryota; kingdom Metazoa; phylum Porifera; class Demospongiae; order Spongillida; family Spongillidae; genus Eunapius; species Eunapius fragilis. The sequence goes on from OY811992.1 coordinate 1,901,041, forward strand.
TAACATAATAAATGTATTTCAGTTCAGAAAGATAGATTCTAATAGGCTATCCTCAAGTGAAAGGTAACTACTTGATTCAGCCTGTTTTTTCAGACTTTTTCAATTCCTGCCTAAGACTGTCTGACCAAGCTTGTAAGTAGATAAAATAAATAGAGCCTCATCTAAACTTATCTCTCTGCTAACCATTTCCTTGCGGAACAACTTGAGACCTACTTCAGCTACAGCCCTGTCATGTATGTAATTCTCCCTATGAAGCATGTATCCTAACAATTGAGTAGTTGTTATTTTTTGCATTTCTCCTTCAATAGAGCAAACATAGCATCTGTTCTCCTATTGGAATGACGAGAGCTCAGTGCATCGAGTGGAGTAATTGTGCTGGTACTGTCTCCTTCATGTTCATCTGAACTCTGAGCAGCAGTTGGCTCATCGGTAACATCAGGTTTTTAAAACATCTCTTGCTGAAACTCCATAAATGCCTTCTCGCTCTTCTGCCGTTTGCTTAATTTATCCTATCTACTCCTACGACGACGAAAGCGATAAACCCATCGATCAAAACCTATAGGCTCGTCCACTATTCCTTCATCGTTCATAATCGTCTGGCTGCCTCCACGTTGCTTTAACCTTCATTACGTACCTTTCAAACGCTTCTTGATTGCTAATACTAGTGCTACGGTCGTCGGCCATGATAACAAAAGCAAGTTAAGTTGTGATTATTAGCAATTTTGGATCGTTAGTTGCTTGTGTTTATAGCGTTTTTAAAAATCCAAAATTTGAAGCGGCAAGAAGCGGCGCGTGTTAATAGGTAGACATTTAATAGCAGAAGGCTTTTACTATATTACTTTGCTTGATAAGGCCGCCCTTTTTCACCCGTTTGTTCCTTTAGGCAGTTGCACGTGATTTTATTACATTGCGCAACCGTGTAATCCAATTAAATTTAAGTTCTGTGACGAGCTATGCGTACAAAAATTATATCAGTATCTGTAAGAAGGTATTAAGAATATATGGCTACTTTATTTACTTTCAATCACTCACAGTGATTTTAAAATAATTTGTAGCACACATATACATCTGTTGAACACATTTACCTCAATTTAATACTTTGCACTTGACTATCAGGGCCAATATTAGGCCTAATTTGAAGTTGGAGCACAAATTATGATAGCTCAGGGAGTTTAAAACCATTTTAAAAAATAAAGTCTGACTATTATACCCTGACCCCATGTCATGGTCTTAAACCACTGTGTACTGTAGGTTAGTCATGGCTATCTGGTCCATACTGTTGGTTAGTCATGGCTACCTGGTCCATACTGTACGTTAGTCATGGCTACCTGGTCCATACTGTTGGTTAGTCATGGGTACCTAGTCCACACTCCCACAATACCATGGTTCAATGTGGGGAATGCTGTCAGCTCCTCCCAGTCCTGAAGCCACCAAAATAGTGAGCAGACAACAACATAAACACCAAGGGAGCACTTGGTTGGACTATCCTTCACAATGCACGTAACAAAGGCCACACCTCCCGGGTGAGACTCCTGGTTACCAAGTACAGTTGTGACCCCGATGCTCGAGATGAAGAAGGTGATACTGGTTGTGCGGAGTGTGATGAGCTCAATAATTTTCACTGTAACAACAACTCCAAGAGTTCTACGCTTCACCAGGGGAGGCGTGTCCATGATTACATGATTTATACATACCCTGCAGGTAACCAAGCATCGCTGTGATCTCAATGCATGAGATGCACAACATTCACACATGGTGGCAGTGTGGAGTGTGTGTCCTCAATGATTTTCATTGGGCAATCAACTCAAAGGGCTCTAATGGTAGGAACCGTGAAAGCCCTTGATGCTGATGCCACAGTGAAGCTCATTTATAAGTACCTCCACACATCCACACACTCCAGACTGCCACCTAAACCAATACGTGTGAATGGTGTATCACCATATGCATCTCGAGCATTGAGGTCACAGCCATACTTGGTAACCAGCAATCTCACCAGGGAGGTGGTGGCCTTCAATGCATGCAGTGTGAAGTGCCCCTGTTCTGGGGCAAATATCACTGTTGATGCTATCAATGTCTTCACTTCTTCTGTATAACCTTTTAAAGCTGTCACCTTTAATATGATCTTCCATTGTTAAGACCCTCGGCAGCTCCATCACTGAATTTAGCTAGGTACTGGATTTAGTGTCTGTGTTGAATGATTGTGCAATCACAGCTAAAGGAGCCGATCCAGAAATACATGTACTTGTAAAATAGCCATACCCTCTATAAAATTAATAATCTTCTCTATTCATCTTGTTACTCAGCCCTATGTATACATAACCTTGAAGATTTAAACTTTGGAAAAGTGACAGTCATTGCATTTATAATGTGCAATCTTTGCCTCCTATATATTTGAAATGCATTGGAACTAGTAAAACTCAGGTCCATGTAAAACAATGCGAAGCATGGATTTGTTTAATCCAGGGATTGCTCACATATCTGAAATTGATTGTGCAATCCAAAAATTATTGTGCAAGGCATGGTTTCATTACAATTAATTAATGCAATGTTAGTTGTAATTTAATTTTACAGATCCATATCACCATTCAAAGCAGATGTTATCAATATTAAACTTGTTATGACATGGTCGTCCACAGTATCTATCTTATTTGAAGCAACCGGCTAGAATAATTCTTTGTGTATGGGAGATTATTGATCTCTCTCAAATGGTCATTCAGTCCTCTCTCTCTCTCTCTCTCTCTCTCTCTCTCTCTCTCTCTCTCTCTCTCTCTCTCTCTCTCTCTCTCTCTCTCTCTCTCTCTCTCTCTCTCTCTCTCTCTCTCTCTCTATCTCTCTCTCTCTCTCTCTCTTTCACACACACACACACACTCTCTCTCTCTCTCTCTGTAATATCTCTCTACTCAGTCTCACAACTTACAAAATGTAATAATGCAGCATGTGCAATCAATTAAACAATATCATCTAGAGCAAAGAGAATCATATCGATAAATTAAACTTTCAACTTTGATGCAAGTAATGACTAATTGCAACACCACTATAGAACAAATACAAAAACAAAAAATAAAAATAAAATAAATAAATAACTCAAGAGTCTGTGTCATTTCATGATGGGATACAACATAATAAAAAGAAAAAAGTAACAACCCGGCAATATGCAGTTAGAATATACACAACTGTATCATACATAAGTATTTTCAAGTGTTATGGCATCGTTTACATGAACTTTTGCTTCGGATTCGCAATTCAAATTTATAGCATGACTTTTAGCTTCAAAATGTCCAGTCTGAGAAGCAGTACCATTTTGGCCATATATAGGGTTTCTGTTGGTAAAATGTACAAATTGAAATTAAAAACGACGGTGTTTAAAATAAACTACCAATATCAAATATTCTATTGTTGTACAATATCATCTAAAAATTCAATTTGAATGCACTCCAAGCCCAGTTTATAAATTACAGCCCAATATATCTTACACAAAATTGATTTTTTTGATGATGCTTTGTCTCTTGAGAACATATATCATTGCACCAACAATTACAGCCACAACTGTCACACATCCCACAACTGCACCCACTGCTGCTCCCACTTTTGTACCAATGGATGTTTGGGACTGCACAGTACTAGTTGAGGCGGTACACCCAGCCTGGTTCAAGGACTGCACTACCACCGTGCAGCTGCCATCCACTGTTAGCTGTGTCCCCTGGAGTGTCAGGGATGAGGGCTTTGAACTCACCCACTCTTGTAAGTATGAAACCTGGTTTGAGGCAGACATCCCTCTGAGTGTAATGCTAGAGGTATCATAGCAAGCTATAGTTGGGGATATAATGGCAAATCCACAGGAGCAGAAGCTGTTTACGCTGTCTTGTATCAACTGCGCAACCATTAGAGCTTTTGCGGGGTCCCCCTGTAAAAAGTCACATTTTCCAAATAAGCATACGCAGATGTATTAATTTAAAAACATCTTGGGTGCAATATCGTATGAATTACATCAATTCTTAAGCCATCGTCACCACACATCATTAATACAATACTGCGTACGTATTGTATGATATTCTAGGCATGTTAGATCAAACTGTACATATAATAGAATAATCAAATGTTTGCCATTTTGCTTTCGTCTTAATGCCGTAATTTTGTATCATATAAGTTACTTTGATTTTGTTAATACTCTTAAAGTCCTTGTAGATATGTACTTATAAATAGCTTACTTTCCACTCAGTGCAGTTACTGATGCCCAGCAGCCTCACTTGGACTAGAATACTCGAATACATGCTGCCAGTTGAGCTTGTTGTGTAAAGCGATCCAGTGGGAAATAGTCCTATAGAAGGGGAGGTTAAAAGTGCTGTTGGTAGTGGTTCTAAGGTAATAAGTCCAGGATATAAACTTGTTAAAAAGAATCCAGATGGAGATGAAGAAATAGATCGAGAAGGTAAAGGAGATGTAGAAAGGGATCTGGACATTATTGAGCTGGAAGAAAGAAATGCAGGCAGTGAACCATAGGAACTATTAGGAATAAATGATCCAGGTGAATAGGAAACAGATGGAAGAGGTAAACCAGTAGGAGGCAATCCAGAAGAAGTGGAGTCATATGATGAACTTGACGGAGTATACAATGCAGCAACAAGTGTGATTGAGCTGTGAAATGAAGGAAATGGAGAACCTAAAGATACGGTAGAAAGAGGAGGTGCCAAAATGCTAAGCACTACAGAATTAGAAGGGGATCCAGAAGGAGGAAGGAGTGTAGAAGGGGATAGAATGGTTGAAGATTGAGGAGATATTGGGGTAGAGGTTGAAGATGGAGATACTGAAGGTGTTGTTACAGATATTTGAACATTGGAAGCAGGCAATCCAGAAGGAGGAAGGAATATAGAAGGGGATTGGATGGCTGACAATTGAGGAGATATTGGGGTAGAGGTTGAAGATGCAGATCCTGTAGATGTTGTTACAGATATTTGAGTATTGGAAGTAGGCAATCCAGATGGAGGAAGGAAAATAGAAGGGAATTGAGCAGTTGAAGATTGAGGAGATATTGGGGTAGAGGTTAAAGATGGAGATACTGAAGGTGTTGTTACAGATATTTGAACATTGGAAGTAGGCAATCCAGAAGGAGGAAGGAAGATGGAAGGGGATTGAGCAGTTGAAGATTGAGGAGATATTGGGGTAGAGGTTGAAGATGGAGATCCTGTAGATGTTGTTATTTTATATATAGGAGTATTGGAAGCAGGCAATCCAGAAGGAGGAAGGAATATAGAAGGGGATTGAGCAGTTGAAGATTGAGGAGATATTGGGGTAGAGGTTGAAGATGGAGATCCTGTAGATGTTGTTATCTTATATATAGGAGTATTGGAAGCAGGCAATCCAGAAGGAGGAAGGAATATAGAAGGGGATTGAGCAGTTGAAGATTGAGGAGATATTGGGGTAGAGGTTGAAGATGCAGATCCTGTAGATGTTGTTACAGATATTTGAGCATTGGAAGCAGGCAATCCAGAAGGAGGAAGGAATATAGAAGGGGATTGGATGGCTGACAATTGAGGAGATATTGGGGTAGAGGTTGAAGATGCAGATCCTGTAGGTGTTGTTACAGATATTTGAGCATTGGAAGCAGGCAATCCAGAAGGAGGAAGGAAGATGGAAGGGGATTGGATGGTTGAAGATTGAGGAGATATTGGGGTAGAGGTTAAAGATGGAGATACTGAAGGTGTTGTTACAGATATTTGAACATTGGAAGTAGGCAATCCAGAAGGAGGAAGGAAGATGGAAGGGGATTGAGCAGTTGAAGATTGAGGAGATATTGGGGTAGAGGTTGAAGATGGAGATCCTGTAGATGTTGTTATTTTATATATAGGAGTATTGGAAGCAGGCAATCCAGAAGGAGGAAGGAATATAGAAGGGGATTGAGCAGTTGAAGATTGAGGAGATATTGGGGTAGAGGTTGAAGATGCAGATCCTGTAGGTGTTGTTACAGATATTTGAGCATTGGAAGCAGGTAATCCAGAAGGAGGAAGGAAGATGGAAGGGGATTGAGCAGTTGAAGATTGAGGAGATATTGGGGTAGAGGTTGAAGATGTAGTTGCCATCATTGCCATTACAGTAGTATTAGAACCAGATATGATTGGTATTGTTCCTTCATACACAGGACTAGGATCCACAGCTAGGCCTGTTGGGCAACCATAGACACTAGAAAGGCCTGTTTCAAACGGATTATTTGTGGGAAGAGGACAGCCCTTAAAACACCCAACTGTCCACGGAAAACCATCCGGGAGGTGGTAATGATAAGTAAGTACTCCATCAATAAGGTGGGTGTGTCCATTGCAGGAGTCCAGCTGAGTGGGCAGTACGCCATTCTGCGACAGGCGTCCGTACAGTCCTATGCCGTCGAACATCCATCCCAAAAGCACAGAGTGGTTGCCTGGCGTGTCGGGAGGAAGGCTACAGGCCACCCTCTGAGTCGTGCTGTTTATTCCGAGACCAGAGTGGATGTGATAGTTTCCTCCTGGACCTCCGTGCCCGGCACACGTGTCGGTTGATTGGCCTTCGGACTGAACAGCGTCGACGTAGTTAGATGGCGCGTTGGGGTCCACCAACAGCATAATCCCACTGCTATTGCTTGCCTGAGGGCACGGAGAACTGACTCCGCAAGGAGAACCAACCCCGTATATGAACACCCCGTTTACGAACACGCCCAGTTTTCCGAGAGCGGGCGCAGGATTGTCTTTGAGGTAGGTTACGTTTCGATACACTGCCTGCTTCTCACCTACTGGGATGGGGATGTAGGCGAAGGCCGGCTTGAGAGGCATCGCAACAGTAACCGTCACCATGCAGGCTCCGTTGGGAGTAATCCACCCGGGGTTGTTATACGGCGGGCAGCCCGTTGTCGTCACGTAGCGTGTGGTAGCGTCCGTTGTTATGGTCACCGTGGGGAATGGAGCGCTGTAAGGGCACGTAGGACCCGTGGTGCAGGTTTGGTTGGAAAATTTGCGCATCTGTCCAACAGCTATGTCGTGGGCTAGACAAGCCAGCAGGATATAGAAAAGGATGCCCTGCGTAGAAAAATGCATTTGGTGGTCGTCAAACTCGAGGGGACAATCAATACTATACCTTGTGGTAGTAGTCCATTTTTCTGCCACTTGTATCCGATGGGATGGTGCAGTATTCATATATAGTGCAATTCTACACAGCACAGCATAACGTGCAGTTGTGTAACACAGACTTGTATGCACGTTCATGCACTGATATCGTAGCAGGGTGCGTATTTGTTTTCTTGTTTTTTTCCCCCTCTCATTTGACAATCAGCCAGCATTATGATGTAAAGTGACATCTGGTCAAGAATCCGCCGGTCTCCTGGATAAAAACAGAATTCTGAACAAAAAGTTTAGCCGGCAATAGACGTTTCCTCAGGTGCCGGCTATATATTGTCGACGCGATCTCCACTAAGCATATGCGGCCGTACTAGTTGGGGGTGGTCCGACTGCCGCGTTTGGTCGGGTAGTCGACCGGTCGCGGTTGCAAGCCTGGAGTGTTATGTAATAGCTTTGCTTGATGGAATAGTCTGGGGACCCGACTCAGTTCATAATGATAAGTATTCCCTCAGCATCTCATGATGATCAGTTGACGTTGAAAAAAGAAACAGGTAGAGCATATCAGTGATGAGGAAGCCAGTAGCACATGCCTTTCAAAATAGTTCTCTGGAAACTGCAACTGATCAGCAGGTGTATAGTGTGAAGATTTGGTTCTCCTATATCAATGTGATTACTCCGGAGTTTCTTCCTCAAGGGATATGCGCGACCATCTTCAAATATGGAGAAATCAAAGAAATTGCTCCCCTTCAGTACTACCACTGCCACAAATGCAACATCAGGGCATTTTGACATTTTTAGACTGCACTATAACCATTGCACCATCTGCTCAAGGGTATATAGGTCAATTTAATTTTCCTTTTCAATCAGAAGCCTTGTTCCCTTGCTTTTTACACCACCATCACCTTTGATTCCTATATACCACCAACCTTCTCGTGTAGAGAATGTTTTTATTGTTTGTATAGTGAAGACTAGTGTAATGTCACGTCTTTGATGAATCCTTTGGCTTTAGTATAGTGACTCCCTCCTGCCTGAGGTGGGGCGAAGAGCTTGTGTGTAGCAAAGACCAAAGATGCACTTGGTGATGTTACTTAATAAACTCATGCAGCACAGTAGCCCACAGTTCCAGCTCTTCAGCTATTTATATACCACACCCACTTCAGCATCATTGTTATCTGACAAGTTCTTGCACACATACTCTAAAATAGCTGCTATTTCAACGGGAATTATCCAAGAAGACTATTCTAACACACCTGGAGACATTTACATGCAAAAACCAAGGATGGAAGGGACTACTTTAATGTCTATTACCCTTTGTAAGTGACATCATGCTGCCCTCGATGATAATCAATTTTTAAAAAGACATTTAGGTCTGGGTACAGCACTACCTGCGTGGAGGAGAATTTTTTAAAATGTGGGTGTGTACGACGTACACACGGGCAGTGTGACCTTCAGACAAAGATAAGCCAGTAAATTATTCACATAGTAGCAACTGAAGTCAATAACACTGATGCAAAGCACAACATGAGTCAAAAACCATAAATGTTTCTTTTTTGGGATCTTCTAGGGCAGTCAGGTCTCTCTGCCATAGAACTTCTTGTTTATCAAGAATATCAACAGGTTGACATTGACAGTCACGCGTCCAAACATCTTCATGATGGCCATTCCTTCATACTGTAGCTGCAAAAGATCCTGAGGAAAAAAAAAAGAAGCAGAGATCATGAATACGTTCCCCCACCTCCCACAGCGGCAATCATCTTTGCGCTTACTTGAAACACAAGTTCCACTCTCTGCACCTCAATGCCCAAAAATTTACCGGAGATTTCAAACTTTCCAACATCAGTTGAAGTAATTTCAAAAGTAGCGCTTCTAAACCTGAAAACATATGAAGCAGTCATACTTGATCTAAGAACCCCCCCTCTTAGATACAACTGAAACAAAAACAAAAAATCATTGCTCAAAACCACCAAAGATGGGCAAAATGTAGATAGAATGCAGCAATAGTTTCAAATGCTCCTGTAAATAATTAATGACAACTATTCCATGATGTTTGTCATTAATCAGGGCAATTAAGGGGTCAACTCTGGATAGTTAATTACCACCAAAATACACAAGCAGTGGAAGGTTACACAATGTATGTTTCTCTACCATTGCCTAAGAGAAGTACTGCATTCCATAACACAGATATCCTTTGGAGCAAAGCAATATGTACACGTACATTACATAAGTGTTAATGTGCTTCCCTATGCACTACTGCATGTGCTCACATAATATAATGTGATTTTAACCATTCATAATAACGATACATGACTGTTTGGCTCTAACAATTGTTCCCCCTTAATGTGAAAATGAACCATGAATTCTGAAATAAAAAAAACTACCGGTTTAACCCCGTTTCAGATTGCAAAAATAAATAAATAACTGTTTAACTGCATGTAATAATAACATAACTTACTGGTGCTGGGGCAATCCTTCAATATCACGAATAACTTTCTTTTCAAATAGTTTCTGTGCAGTGTACTTCACTGTCTGTTTCTTGAATTCAGTACGTCCCTTACTGTTGAGAAAATAGCACTAATCACACACACACACACACACAGTGGTATGCATGTGCACAACTAACCTGCCCACTTTGCCCAAGCGATCGAGACAAGACTTTACGTATAGATTGTAACACTCCATCTGCTCTTCACAGAATTTTGCTTTCTTCTTCAGTTTTTCGTGCGTTTCCTGAAGTCGTGTAAGTTCTTGCTTACGTTGCTGGCGATACCGATGTTGATTTCTGATATCCTGGAATCACGACACAAAACAAATGACCACAAAATCCTTGTCATGAAGTAATGCACCACCGCCGCACCTTAGCAATGGCGTTGACGATCTCCTGGTAGTCGTCTTTGCTGTTCACCATGTTCTCTTGCTCAAGTGTACGGAGGTTACGCATAATCTTGCGTTTCATGCCCTCCAATGGAAGACTGGGGAGGAGGGAAGCACCCCTACATTACCGACCTGCACATTATAACCATTTTACAAATAATTTGATTGCTCATTTTTACTGTATGCAAATTACATTTACACGTATGTACATGCAGATAACCAGAATTAATAAATAGCTATGACGATTTTAACATTACTATGTAGACGACGTCACTGGGAATCCGCACTATTAATAATTAAATCCCAACATGGATCTAAATATTCATGAAGAGTACAATTAATCTCTTCTGTACATCGTGTTAATGGAACCCAAACCATCAATTGCACAAGTCACCTCAGTGCATTCCAACATACAGAGAGACACAAAGAACATCACATTAAAAAATGTAACATTCCCCACCATCACCCCCACCCCTCACACTCCCCCTCACCCCTTGTGTCTCCACCCAACATCTCTCCCGCCTTCCTTCCTCCACATGCTGAAACTCACTTTCTGTCACCAGACATGGACTCCGACCTCCTGATGGTGGTACTCCTCTGGACCTTGTCCTGTTCCAACTGCTCCCTCTTGCGTATCAGGGTCTGGTGTTCCTCCTCCTGCTCCTGTGTGGCCGGTGTGTATAGCACACTAGTCAGGTTCTCCCCAGGCTGCACACGCAACACATCAACAACCATCCTTTTTGTCCTGATCAGATAAAAGGGAAAATGAATTAATAAATATCCTCCCACCCCTCCCCCCATCACAAAATATCCCCCCACTTGCACAATCACGAAATATCCCCCCACCCCCTCACAATCATGAAATATCCCCCCATCCCCCCACAATCACGACATGAGGCTCCACCCCCCAGGATACAGTACCTCACAAAGAGCGTCTTCATACTTGCATCGTCGTCCCCGGCAACGCCTTCGAAACGATTGTTCAGCGTGAGGGGTATTTCCTGCTTGCCCGCCTCGTTGACGATGTCCTGTGGATCCTCCCCCGGAGCGGCGTCCCGTACCCCTCCCAGGAGGGACTCCACGGTGGGACAGGCCCCAAGCTCCTTCAGGATGATCCTGATCGGGTCTTCGGCCTTGGCGGCAATGGCGTCCTCGTGTTCAAGGAGAAGCTACAGGCACGTGGGAGGTGGGCATTGTTTAGAGCGCAATCAATCATCATTGCATCAACTGGCCACACAAGTGAGCACATGTGCGTGTTCCCTTGTTTACTCACAGAGTGCGTGGAGACAACCTCCTTGACTGAAATGTATATCACTGGCTTGGTGAGCATGATGACATCTGAGTATTCGTCGATTCCAAATCGCTCCTCTGCTGTTTCAACCGCAGAAGCCTTTGCAAAGAAATCCCTACATAGGTCACATGACAGTATATATTACTTGCTTCAGTGGAACTCAAAAGCAAATGGAAAAATTCAAACCTGAATTTCCCGTAAGCTTCTTGGATGTAAGGGTTCATACAAGAGAGCGCCGCATTCTCCCCTTCAAACTGAAACAAGAAACAGGCGATCATTCGAACAAAGTTTATATCCCATGGAGTTAAAAAGCTGTATCCAAGGTAACAGCTGTATCCAAGGTAACAGTTTATACAAAAATATAACAGCTACAAGTATTACACACATGGCCAATGGTAGTTACTTTTTGTACATGAATTCAAGACAGTGTCTTACAACAGATCTGGTGTGCTCAGGTACTTTGCCAGCATATGGAAAACATGAATGCACACACACTTACCATCTTGCAGGATGCAGCTGCTTGGAGAACTTTGGCAATGGCACCAAGGTTACGGCGCTGTGACAAACAAATGAACGTATGCATCAGGCTTAATATGCATCAGGCTAACACATCCGGCAATACCACATGGCTATACACATCAGGCAATACCACATGGCTATACACATCCGGCAATGTCGCATAGTCCAACCTGGTCAGGTGTCAATTGGTTTTCCATCCCCACATCGACAATATCAAACGCATCAGGAGCTACAATGGCTGGGTTCATGTAGCGATAGTACAACAGATTTCCAACAACTTTGAGAATATCGTCCTCTGGTGCTTCCGGGAACTTCTCATGAAGGGCCAGTCGCAGCTTCATGGCAATGAACTTCATCCCATAACTGGGGGGGGGGGGGGGACGAGGCAGAAAGAGTACACACACAATGAGGTAATGGATATTATGCAACGTTCAGCCTAAGGGTTGGAGTGGTAAACTGACAAGTACCTGTTCTGTACATAAGGGTGGGCAAAGGGTGGGGGGGGGGAAACATAGATAGGGGAAATGTATTCCTTGAATGTCCTGCAGTGCAGTATTTACCCGACGATATCGAGGTTAACCCCGAATATAGTTTTGGTCTACTTTAGCTTTCATTTACTACCAAATAACTATCAGTGGAATGTCAGAACTTACACGGAATATTTGTTTACCTTTGCCTTAAGAGAAGTACCAAAAAATACATATATGTTGTAAACACAAACACATAAACATACATGTACACCCTCTTCTTAAAGAAATTCTGTGTGTGAACATTGCTAGTGCAGCGTGTTTTACATCGATCATTCACCTGATGGCCTGGGGACCCTGGCATGATGTAGGGTCTGGTCCCCAGACTACTGATGGCCATGGATATTCTTTCTTAACAGAACTAGTTCTGCTACTTACATGACCTTTATCTTATACTCCAGTAGCCCAAATTTAGTGTTTTTAACATTGTTTTGTGAGACATCTCTTCTTGGCTAGAACTTAATTATGTTCGTTGCTGCAATTTGAGGTTGAAAATGTGACTGACTTTTTAAATGGCTACTGGTATGTATTATGTATGTATGTACTGGTAACTCCCTCTGACTGGCCTAAAACAGGCGTCACGCATGTTAAGAGACTGTCAAGAGTTTACAGAAAACAAAGTAATTCATTGGAAAAGGATTCAGTGAAGAATGGAACACATTCTGGGGATAATGAGTCGTGACTTAATTACGCCCATGTATACGTGTGAACGTCATAATTCCTAGAACTGAATTTTTGAATTCACCAAGGCCATTTTTATTATCACTCTCGTAGCCAAATTGCTTAAAACAACGGAACACCTTCTCAACAACACAGATTTTAAGCCATTTATAATGGTTAATTACCGTGAACAATAAGCACCAAACAGGTTGACAGGTTGATCTACCAATAAGTACTTTTAATTTCAGAGTCATACGGAAATTAATCATACATTTTGATATCCAAAAAAAAAGCTAAGGGTTAGCCCCTAATTTAACCCCGTTTTGGATGGCAAGACATTAAAAACTTCTCTGTATCATTGAAACTACTGCCACAAAATATATTATAGCACCATAGTACTGTGGTAAGAATCAACAAATCAACAAGTGCATTTGGAAATCATACATCTACATACGATACTGCCTAAGAGACTTACGGAATCTTGTTGAGAGACTCCATAATCGACTTCAAGAACCTGTTGCTGAAATCCGTGAGGGACGCGACAGTTGACTCTATCCTTGTCCTGACCTCTTCATAAGACAAGGCTTGGTCGTTAGACACATCGTAGGGAAGCTTACTGAAGAGAGATATGACATTAAAAAGGCAAGGGGAAGGGGGGGGGGGGGGGGGGGGGGGGGAAGGGATGGTTGGCACGGCAACTCTTACGATGGTTCTCCTGTCATGGTCTCCATTTGGTTGATCCACGCCTTGTACACGTCCGTAGGACTGGTGAGGAGGACAACGTCCTTCGTGGCCAGTACCTCCTGGATCAGGGGGCCCAGAAGGTCCCTCAGTGTGTTCTGACCGCGCACACCTCTGTGTGTGTGTGTGTGTGTGTGTGTGTGATGCATGGTTTAGAATTGTGATGTGACACAAGGGAGTACGTGCAATCAACACCAATGTTATGGCTTTCAAGTGCAACAGCAACTCATTAATTACCTAAAAAACAAACAAAGGTTATTCCCTCAAGTATTCTAAAGAACACTCCAGGGAATACCTTCATTAGGGAGACTTTGTGTGCACAAGAAGTACAGTAGTGTGTGTTGAGACATGTTGAAACAACACAAGAGTGTAATGGACTGTCAGGTGATGGCATACAAACGTGCACAACCACTGTGCATGTACAAACACATCTAAGTGAATAAGGTTTGCCGTCCATCACAACGTTAGCTGTTCCTAATGCTATTTGTTACAACACACTTCCCTCATTTCCTCTACATGTTAACTTTCGTAGTCAGCAAGGAATCTCACTTATACCATGTCTACACAGGACACACACACACACACACACATACAAACATGCACACACACACACACACACACACATGCACACACACCAGGGGCAGATACAGGATTTTCGAAAAGGGGGGTTTCAAGTCAGACCCCATACAAAAAGTGTGGGGTGGAGGGGCGGAGGGGGGGGGGGGGGGGGTTTGTACCTAGCGGGAAAGGGGGAAGAGGGAGGAACCTCATATGAAAGATGGGTTGCAATCCCCAAACCCCCCTGTAGCCACCCCCCACACACACATATACACCACAGACACACACCATACATACACACAGACACACAACACATACACACCACACATACACACACACACCACACACAGACCACCAGTCAATGAAGGCCAGAGCTCACCGAGTGAAGTGCACCACCATCTTGATGACAGTTGGGTTGCCCGTAATGATGTCAGCAAGTTTGTCAACCTTATTTCTACACACAGGAACAAACCACACTAACAACAGCGGAGAGCTTATGCAACAAAGTGACTGACTTAATCTCTTCATTCAACGCAGTTTCAAACATCTTCAACAGAAGATACTGTTCGCGGTTGTTGTGCGCGTAGTTGAACACCGTCAGAATGACGTTCTCCATAAACCTGTTTGTCTTGCTCTGGGGCATTTCGAAGATAAGCTTGGCAAAATAGTGGGGCTTGGTTTGCAGCAGGTAGAACAAGTGTTGGTAACCCTGGAAACCCCAATGGGAGAGGCAACGTGAGGGCAATGCAATACACACAAAATGATCTGCACCCCACCATCACATCCCAACCATCACATCCCCACAATCACCACCAACACCACAAGTAAGAAACTAGAAACCAATTACTGTAAGCATAGTTAAAAAACCGATTACTGTAAGCACACAATTAGACACTTGTAGCATCTAATTTGGGCTACAGGCAGTAGAAAGTTTGAACACATTGGGTCATTGAGGATTGCAATTTCAGGAGGCCAATAAAATGTATGACGATGCTGTGTGTATGTATGTGTGTGCATGTGTATACATGTGTGTTGTGGTCCTGATCAGAAAGAAGCCCACAGTGTCTAATGTCTCATTGTGAGTATATGGTAGTCACAAGTGTAATTTAGATTTAAGACAACAAGAACAGGGGACCCGGGTACTGCACACACACACCATGTACATGACGTACTAACAAGAACAGGGGACCCGGGTACTGCACACCCCATGTACATGATGTACTAACAAGAACAGGGGACCCAGGTACTGCACACCCCATGTACATGATGTACTAACAAGAACAGGGGACCCAGGTACTGCACACCCCATGTACATGATGTACTAACAAGAACAGGGGACCCAGGTACGGCACACACACACCATGTACATGACGTACTAACAAGAACAGGGGACCCAGGTACTGCACACCCCATGTACATGATGTACTAACAAGAACAGGGGACCCAGGTACGGCACACCCCATGTACATGATGTACTAACAAGAACAGGGGACCCGGGTACTGCACACACACACCATGTACATGATGTACTAACAAGAACAGGGGACCCAGGTACTGCACACCCCATGTACATGACGTACTAACAAGAACAGGGGACCCAGGTACTGCACACCCCATGTACATGATGTACTAACAAGAACAGGGGACCCAGGTACTGCATAGCACACACCATGTACATGATGTACTAACAAGAACAGGGGACCCAGGTACTGCATAGCACACACCATGTACATGACGTACTAACAAGAACAGGGGACCCAGGTACTGCACACCCCATGTACATGATGTACTAACAAGAACAGGGGACCCAGGTACTGCACACACACACCATGTACATGACGTACTAACAAGAACAGGGGACCCAGGTACTGCACACCCCATGTACATGATGTACTAACAAGAACAGGGGACCCAGGTACGGCACACACCCCATGTACATGATGTACTAACAAGAACAGGGGACCCAGGTACTGCATAGCACACACCATGTACATGGTGCGCCTTTGCTTTGTGTCCTGTAAACCACATGTGATCAGGGCGTTGTCCTTTCTCTATTCAGTCTCTCTCCTTTATTCGTTACCAGCCATTAAGGGGTCAGGCACAGGTGTAAGGAGACTCAATAGAGCAGTTACAAGGTTTGGTTCATGCATACTATTATTACCTTAGATGGAAAAGTTGTAATTCTGTGCGTACACACACACACACACACACACACACACACACACACACACACACACACACACACACACACACACACACACATCCTTCTCACCTCAATTTTGGCCTGGGTCTGCTTGCTGAAGCTTCCAGCGCTGGACACGAGGTCCTGGGCGTCAGTGGCTCCTCCCCTTGTCCTGTTCCTGCTCACCTGACGTGAGTGGCTCACCACATCCTCCAGGGAGATGGTGTTCTTGACAAGCAAGCCAATCTTGATGTCCATTGTGTACAGGTCCTGTTCTAGCTGCTGGTTAGACCTGATCTGTTGTACCACTTGTGCCTTCAACCTCTGACACTCTGTTAGGGAAAACAGACCCCTTGCTCATCTCCCATGTTATCCAGGGACATTTTGCTCTGACATGTATCGATTTTGCTTCCCCACCCCCCCCCCTGCACCTTCCCCTCCCCACTCCACACCCTCCCATCCCTGCACAACCCTCCCCTGTCCACCCCTCCCCCTCCTACACCAGCTCCCTTTCCTACCAAGTTCTTCTGAAAAATCTATATCACTCTGCTCCAGAAGTGACAAGAACTTTCTTACAGCTGAAGTTGGTGGTTGAATGACTTCCACTACATGTTGCAACAGGATGAGAGAAATTGACATTAATGATTAGTTCAGTGGCGTGCATTATATAGGAATAGCTCACCCAGCTGCTTGTAGTCTTTCTTGGCTTTCTTAGCCCTCCATAAAGATTGGATCACCACAATAGCTGCCACCTGGACAAACAAACGCCTGGTTCAACAACACACATACACTCACATACACCATACACTACATGTACGAATACTCACACACACACATACACACGACACCCACATGGTCTTTAAAGTGCTGTAGCCTGTCCTTGTAAGCCTTTCTCGCACGATGCATTCTGAACACAGACTGGATCTGAAACACACCGACACACACAAGAAACAAACAATGATAACATGTGTGATAACCACCCCCACCAACACCACCACCATCACCACCACCACCATCACACCACCACCACCATCATCACCACCACCATCATCACCACCACCATCACCACCATCATCACCACCACCATCACCACCAACACCATCATCACCACCACCATCACCACCACCACCACCATCATCACCACCACCCTCATCACCACCACCCTCATCACCACCACCATCATCACCACCCCCACCATCACCACCGCCCCCACCACCACCATCATGCACGTACCAAGAGCGCCTGGTCTTTCTTTTGGTTGAGGTACTCCAGCCTCTTTTTGTAACACTTCTGAGCCTTGTACCCTTTCCACACTGCCTGGATCTTCACTGCGTCCTTCTCGTGCTCCAAGAGGAACTGCCGCCTCTTCCTGTACTCCCTCCTCACCAAGATGCCCTTCCAGCGGGACTGGATCTGGACCACTGTGGGCTCGTTGGCCTTCAGAAGGGTCCAGCGGTCATAGTCTGCTGTTGCCTTGGTTACCACAGCCTTTGATGTAGAGAAACATCAGGTACTCACATGACTGCCTTCGAGTACATGCACACCCACACCCCCCCCCACACACACTCACACACCTGAATTTCATCTTTGGAGAGTTCTCTGGACTGGCCACTGAACCCTTCAGGCCTCTCCCAACGGCTCTCCCCAGTCACAGTGTTGTAGTAGAAAGCATATCCCTCCCTGGTGCGATGCTCAGTCCAACCACTGGATTCTTGCAACCCTGGGAGATACAGAAATACAGTTTGTGCATGTTTAAGTCCTCAGAATGCAGGTGGTGGCTAAGGTGTAGCAAAACAGTGGAACATATCTGAGGATATGAAATAACCACCACCCCAATGAAGACATACCACTACTACCTCACATCAATCAACAGATTGGCATCTCCTGCCACAACTGACTTCTCCTCCCACCCTCCCCTACCATCTTTTTTCCCCCTTTCTCTCTCACAAGCCATGTAAACAACAATCGCCACAACAAAACACACCATCCTGTATCTTCTTGGCCTTGGCTTCAGCCAGCTTCTTGCAGTATGCTTCAGCACACTCGTCAGATATGGACCTGATGTTGGCAGCAGGGGACTTCAGGGCTTCCAGAGTAGCTACTGCATCTCCACTGTCCACCTTGCTGTTGATGGAAGCCATTGTCTTGGCCACTACAGGAGTCATGGTTACGGCAGCAATAACATGATTAGAGAGGGAGGGGATGGAGGGAGGAAGGTGGGGAGGGGATGGCGGAAGGAAGGTGGGGAGGGGATGGAGGGAGGAAGGTGGGGAGGGGATGGCGGAAGGAAAGTGAGGGAGCGATGGAGGGAGGAAGGTGGGGAGGGGATGGAGGGAGGAAGGTGGGGAGGGGATGGAGGGATGAAGGTGGGGAGGAGATGGAGGGAGGAAAGTGAGGGAGGGGATGGCGGGAGGAAAGTGAGGGAGGGGATGGCGGGAGGAAGGTGGGTAAGGGGATGGAGGGAGGAAGGTGGGGGGAGGGGATGGAGGAAGGTGGGGGAGGGAATGGACTACTGCATGGCTTGGCCTTACATTCAATGGCTTCTTGGGTCTGGACATTGGCTTTGTTGATGACAGCTTGGATTTCCTGCTCAGTTAACTGAATGTTTGGGTCACCGTATTTCTATTTATGTGGGGGACAGTGGGGAATAGTTATGCCTCACAGGGTACACACAGATGCACTTTTCTCACCTCTCTCCTCCCCCTACAGCCCTCCATAACAACCACCCCCTACAGCCCCCATAACAACCTCCTCTCTCCTCCCCTTACAACACAGCACCCCCATACCAACCTCCTCTCTTCTCCCCCTAAACCCCCCCATAACAACCGATCTATTTACAAAGTCCCTGACTATGTTGACCTTAACACTTGCTGGTGCCCACAGAGTGCACTAGAACAACAACACCCAACACCCTGCCAAAGTGCATGATGGATACTGGCTGCAGTGGTGAGACAAAGACATCCCTCCCTCCCAGCACACCCACCAGACCAGGTGACCACACCCACTCACCTCAGCCTTGGCAGCTCTGGCAGCCTTCAACAGTGTGGCGTAGTGTGGAGCCTGGGCGTCCTGGACACCTTCGAAATGTGCATACTGGTTCTTAATGGCTCTCAACAGACCAGCTGTGTCAGGGGCAGCTGCTGCTCCTACAGCTACGTTGACATCTGCCACAGCAGCTTGCACTGGAGGAGATAGAAATGTGTGTGAACATGCAGTGGTGTGTGTGTGTGTGTGTGTGTGTGTGTGTGTGTGTGTGTGAACATGCAGTGGTGTGTGTGTGTGTGTGTGTGTGTGTGTGTGTGTGTGAACATGCAGTGTGCATGTGTGATGAGCTTCTGTGTTCATGTGACCAGTGATGGCTGATTGTACCATGTGACCAGTGATGGCTGATTGTACCATGTGACCAGTGATGGCTGATTGTACCATGTGACCAGTGATGGCTGATTGTACCATGTGACCAGTGATGGCTGATTGCACCATGTGACCAGTGATGGCTGATTGTACCATGTGACCAGTGATGGCTGATTGCACCATGTGACCAGTGATGGCTGTACCATGTGACCAGTGATGGCTGATTGCACCATGTGACCAGTGATGGCTGATTGTACCATGTGACCAGTGATGGCTGATTGTACCATGTGACCAGTGATGGCTGATTGTACCATGTGACCAGTGATGGCTGATTGCACCATGTGACCAGTGATGGCTGATTGTATCATGTGACCAGTGATGGCTGATTGTACCTTACACTACACTACATGTGTCACAAACACGCACACCCACACACACACATCGCGTATCCCCACCACTGCAGTTGCACATGTTAGTGTGTGTGGAGGGAAATCAGATGGTGCTTACGCAGATTTTGAAGCCTAACTTGTTCATTAACCTGTTCAATGACAGCCATGATCTCATCTTGCGACAGGTTCTGAAGACGAAAGGGACATTCAAAAGAAGGCAACCAAAAGGAACACGAAGCAGCCAAGCGTGTTAACCTCGTAGTCACCTAAAACCCAATGTCCCCCAAATTCATCTCGTATTGCACACATAAGGATTGCTCTAAATGATGCCCATCTGCTGTGTGCATCACGCAGAGTAAACTGTGTATAAACATGATCCCACAATGAAACACCTACACATCTAATGGATGACTTCACTACAATACTCCTCTCCCACAATACCTACCATCACCCAATCTTTGCTCCCTAACAACACTCAGGACTTCCTCTACCACCCACACACCCACCCACCCCCACCCACACACCCAGCTGTTCTTACCCTTCCTTTCTCTTGGGCTGCTTTCTGTATTGCAGCAGTGTACAGAGAAGCACAGCTGTCATCCACAGGACCAACGTTGACGTATTCGCTACGCAGTGTACGCATCACTTCCTGTGGGCTGCTCCCCTCAAGGGCACTCACACTTATCTTCTCCACTGCCATGGCAACTGCAGGGAACATGCAAGACACAGTTCAAGCTCAAGCCCTCGCATTAGTGGTATTAACACCACAGACCGTTTCTGTCGTACTCAGCCTTCTCGTTCATACGATGCACTATCTGTTGTATCTCGTCTTCAGTCAGCACTCCGACTTCTTGGGAAGTCTAACAGAGACATGAGAAGTGAGGACCCGCCCCCATTATCCCCCTCAGGAAGGACACACACACCCCAGCTCCCCTTAGTAGGATAAACACTCTTCTCCCCATCATGGAAGGCCCCCCCCCCCGTAGGACACCCCCCCTCTCTTCCCCTCATCACGGAAGGACACACACCCATCCCCTCTTAATGGGCATACCTCCCATTGTACAGGTGGGCAAAAATAACCAACAGTACCCAATGATGCACGACAACAGGCTCTCCAGCCAATACAAATGGCTTCTCCCACATGGGCAACAAAGCCAAACCCTGGAACCATGCCCAAACATAATATCACACTGCTCTTGACAATGCTTGCACTGAAGGAACCCACAATGCAATGCAGTTCACAGAGAACAAAGACGTTTAGATTAATGAATTCAGCACATGCAAACACCACACAACACATAGCCACAGTTGTACACACACCTCCTGTCTTTCCCCTTCTTTACACACACCTCCCTACCTCTTCTCTTTACATACAGGCCTACCTCTCTACTTACACACCTCCCTCCCTCTTCTCTTCACACACCTCCCTACCTCTTCTCTTTACACACCTCCCTACCTCTTCTCTTCACACACCTCCCTACCTCTTCTCTTCACACACCTCCCTACCTCTTCTCTTCACACACCTCCCTACCTCTTCTCTTCACACACCTCCCTACCTCTTCTCTTCACACACCTCCCTACCTCTTCTCTTCACACACCTCCCTACCTCTTCTCTTCACACACCTCCCTACCTCTTCTCTTCACACACCTCCCTCCCTCTTCTCTTCACACACCTCCCTACCTCTCCTCTTCACACACCTCCCTCCTATCTTTACACACACCTCTTTAGCTTTCTTGGCTCTCCTTAGCTCTTCACGGTAGTACTGTATGTTGCCAGGTATGACATCAGAAAGGTCAAGGTTCTCACTCATGAGGGCTTTGAGGACAGCCTCTGTGTCTCCAGCTGCCCCCACCTCAGACACCTGGTCCAGAGCCTTGTTCACGCCCAGTACAGCTTGGACCACTACAGACAACACACCACCCCCAGTCAGTCAGTACACAGACAGCATACTACACGTTATCACCATGCAGGCCGATCATACCATCACCTCCTGGTGAGGTGGTGTTGATAACAGTGGTGCAAACGTCACCCCCTTGTCAACTGACTCCCCCCCCCCCCCCCCCCCTTATCACACTAGAAAATGTTTGGGTTATAAAAAGTTATTGCAACTGTTGGGATATGTGAACAAATAGTTATACATGAGATGCACATCTTCTAGTTATTAGGTATAACCATGTCTGTCTCACAAGTGCGGTCCCCTCTAAAGCATGTATGTGTACTGTGCCCCAATCCCACCCCTTGGATACAGGCATTGTCCCACCCCACCCCTTGGATACGGGCACACCATACCTGCTCTGGTGTGCTCAGCGACTTCATTGGCAATGGTCAAAATGTCTTGTATCTCTTCGCGAGTTAAGGAACCACCAACCATACTCTACGGAAGGGACATGTTGCAAAATACTCACCCATATTCTAAGAAGTAAGAAACATTCAACCACATTGTATGAAGTAACAAACATTCCACAAAGGCACAATGCAAATATCATCAACGATATTATCTTGGCCTCTACAAAAACTACATGTGTCACTACTTTAGGAGTGTGTGCATGTGTGTGTGCATGTGTGTGTGCGTGTGTGTGTGTGCATGTGTGTGTGCATGTGTGTGTGTGCATGTGTGTGTGCATGTGTGTGTGCGTGTGTGTGTGTGCATGTGTGTGTGCACATATGTGTGTGTGCATGTGTGTGCATGTGTGTGTGCATGTGTGTGTGTGTGCATGTGTGTGTATGTGCATGTGTGTGTGCATGTGTGTATGTGTGTGTGTGTGTGCATGTGTGTGTGTGTGCATGTGTGCATGTGTGTGTGCATGTGTGTGTGTGTGTGTGTGTGCACACGTGTGCACAGCTGCTCTTACATGTCCAGAGGCAGTACTGTGTAATCCCTAGTACCAAGGTGACCAATTTGACCAATTTACATGTACACCACCTGATATGATACCCCAGGTGTTCAAAGCATGATACCGTTTGCAGCTGTATAAATGAACCACATGTTTCCTGGGTGTCCATTTAATTTTCACCACAGATTACATTGAAGTGGATCACATGCATCAGCCACTTTTGGCACAGCACTTATCACCCAAATTGCACATATGAATAGCTCTCTGCATCCTATTCCCATTTAACACCACTGTGCTTGTAATATTATTATGGAAACCATGAATGTACATTTAGAAGGAACATGTACCACTTTCCTCAGAATTAGGTTTCAGGAAACCCCTTAGACACCAACATGTTGGAAAGCATAAACAATTACCAAATCCAGTTACATCTGCCCAAAACAAGCACATTTGACACCAAATATTGTTCCAACCTCACCCCCTCCCCCACAACCCCACACCACTGCCCTCAACATTTTACACCCCAGGATTCTGACAGTGGGTGAAACGTTTGAGCTTAAACCCACAAACTCCAAGACCTCAATCACTGTAATTATAGATTTGCACAACATATAACCAAAGCCAATCACATATGTTATCAGGAAAGCCTTTTGGTTTCCAGTACCTAGTAGATCAAGTAGCAGAAACCCCCTGCCTGCAGTGTACAAAGCTAGGAGAGAAACAACCTTAAGCCCTGCCTGCAGTGTACAAAGCTAGGAGAAACAACCTTAAGCCCTGCCTGCAGTGTACAAAGCTAGTAGTAGAAACAACCTTTCTGCCAGGCGGGATTACATTAGGCCGAGTACACTGTACTATTACGTAACCTATGCCCATAAAAGGAGACTCACCTCAGCCTTGTCTTTGGAACTCTTCAGAAGGATGTCCTTGTACCACTGAACGTTTTCAGGTATCACCCCAGCAAGGTGAACGTCCTCTGAAGAGAGAGCTTTCAGAAGAGACTCAAGACTGCCCGTCTGGATCTCCTGGTTGATGCTGGCCAGCCCTTCCCGCACTGCATGGAGATATGGGGGGGGGGGGGGGGGGGGCAAATGAACAGACTGACACCATTTCTCAAGGACAGAAGGGCGCCCACGTACTTCTTGCTGCGGCTATCTCCGTCTTAACAATGGTGTTCACTTCGTTTATGAGGTCCTGGATGTCAGCCTGGGTAAGCATGAAGTCATACACGTCCCTTTCCTCGTCAACCGCATTGGGGTCCTGGTGTGGGCGGGGTACAGACCGATAACACCAATGGCGGTCAGGGCGGGAACACTGAACACACAAATCATACACTGCACGTATAGGTCTGGAGTACTGAGGCATGAATACTCACATAATCACACACACATACACACACACAGTGCACACATGTGCGTCACACAATAACACACAATATACACACACAATCACACTAGACAATTACACATAATACACACCACACACACACACACACTACACACACATGGTCCCATACTTGCTCGGCCTTTTTGGATGCCTTCTTTGCCTTGGCTTCACACAATACTGCACAGTAGCGGGTGGCATTATTTGGATCCAATTTTATCAAGTGTGCGGCAGGGTTCCTGAGGGCTGCTAGCACCTCCTGTGGTCCTCCCTTGTCCAGTATTTCATTTATGGCCATCACTGCTGCATGCACTGGAGAGAGGAAACAGAAGGACAATGGAAGGATAAGGGAGGGGGACCTGGGAGGTAAGGGGAGGTAAGGGGAGAGGGGACATGGAGGTAGGGAGGTAAGGGGAGAGGAGAGGTTAAGGGGAGAGGAGAGGTTAAGGGGAGAGGGGAGATGGAAGAGGGGACATGGAGGAGGGAGGTAAGGAGAGAGGGTGGGATACACCAAGCACCATTGTAAGCATCAGCTCTATAAAGTAGAGTGGTGTTTGAGAACTACATGACCATCAACACCACAACATCCAGGAGTGGTAGTACCACAACATGGGGGACATTCAAAACATCCTGTATCATCGGACACTTAGCCTATCAACAGGTGTTGTTTCAGTCCCTCCATATCCCAAAAAATACTGAAACAGAAAAAGTACTCACATGCAACTTCATCCACAGGCATCTAGTATTGAAGAATAGTAGATAATGGTGGAAGTGGAGATGGTGATATGGTGATGGTGATGGTACAAATGTAGATGTAACATCATCAGAGACAGAGAGTGGAGTGGAGAGGAGAGAGAGAGAGAGAGAGAGAGAGAGAGAGAGAGAGAGAGAGAGATAGAGAGAGAGAGAGGGAGAGAGAGAGAGAGAGAGAGAGAGAGAGAGAGGAGAGAGAGAGAGAGAGAGAGAGAGATAGAGAGAGAGAGAGGGAGAGAGAGAGAGAGAGAGAGAGAGAGAGAGAGAGAGAGAGAGAGAGAGAGAGAGAGAGAGAGAGAGAGAGAGAGAGAGAGAGAGAGAGAGAGAGAGAGAGAGAGAAGCACAATAAGGGTGGGAAGAAGGAAAAAAGCAGCGGTGAAGAGAGGATGTTGCTATACACCATGTATGATAACAAGAGCTAACCTCTTTGGCAAGGATACCTCCTATCTTCCCAAAGTGAGGCATCTGAATACCATACTTGTCCAACTCCATCTTCATTACACTAATTTCTTCCTCTGCAAAGTATAATACGTAAAACCACCAACCAAACGTCTACCCAGATTCTTGTGTTTGTTGTGCTCTTAAGCCCAACATACATGTGCATCACTGTGATGAGGTTTTTTTTTACACAATAGTAAATATCAGTGCCTAGCGTGTGACGGTCTTCACAGAGCAGTGTGTGAAAGGGTGTAACACTGGGTGTGCACGCGCACTGAATCCCCGGGGGTAGGTGGGGGGGCCAAGCCAAACCCTCTGAGAACCAATACACTTTACAGTTCCACAATTCATCCAGGCCAACCACGTATAACAATTATATGTCACACAAGAACATGATCAAAAGCAAATCAAATCCCCAATCCCCCTGGATCAGCAGTTGTCCCCCCCCCCCCCCCCCCCCCCGGCTCAACACTGTGTCCCCAAAAGCCTTTAAACATGGCCACACACTTCCTTAGAACACAGAGAGGCCAATGAAACAAATACAAGCTAAGATGGGCCATGCTCAATGCCCACTATGGAGGACCCACAACACACACACACACACACACCACTCCAAAGCTGCAGTTCCATACCTGTAAAGGTTGCTGTGCCGAGCAGGTCGGGAATGAGGGGGGCCTGGCCAAGCTTGTGCAGGTACAAACTGCCATATGGAAGGGAGCAAATATCATTACGCCCTGAGGCCAAAGATACTACAAGTTTAAGATCAGATTACAGTAGCTAAGAGGTGTAAATTAATCTGTCGACCGTAAACCCCCACTTTAAAAGCCTGCGGCGTCTATTTGGGACTAAAAACATTTGCGTCGAAGATTTGGCTACTCATAATAGAGATATCCGTGATTGCAATTCAAAAACATGGCAAAGCCAGTCTTTGTAAGCGGGTATTCGTGTTTGTAGTCCCAAACAGACGCAGCGACTTGTTTTATGGTTATGCATGGTTAACATGTTAGTTGGTAAGGTTCAAGATGCCTGCTTATGGGGAGGGACAATGAATTCAGGCCAAATTAAAGATGCAAGGGTTCACATGAAGTGGTGGTAATGATCCACATGAAGTAGTGGTAATGATCCAATGATCAGGCCATGGGTGTTATACACGATGTAATGATGATGTAACGATCCTCCCCATGTGCAGGCCATGGGTGTCATTATGTGATGATCAAGACCATCGGTGGTTATGACGTAACGTACGTGGCTCACAACTGCACACAGTCGATATCAAATGTATTTACTTCTGTTGCCACAACGATTTGCTTTAAGGCAACCATATACTAGGCAACACGCCATGTGCAATACTATGAATTTCTAACTAGTATTGTACTGAAAATATAATTGGATTCGGCGAGTTGCATGCAACACTGTTGCCTAGTGTATGGCCGCCTTTAGGAACAAAAGGAACAGGCTCTTCTATGTCGGTATACACAAGTACCTCAATGCATGAATACAATAGATGACTCGCGGCATGTTCTTTCTGTCGTACAGGTCCGTTGTGATTGGATAGAAAATCTAATTTGAGAGAGAGAGGAATGAATGAACCGATGACCAACAGGCTTCAGGGATATCCATCTTGTAAGATGGTACCAGCAAACCTTTGGCAGTCCAATGAACTTCAGAGTTTCCAACCAAAAATTGAAATTGTCTGTGTGTTTAAAATGCAATCCTTTCGCCTAAAGTGCAAAGTTCAGCGCAAAGAAAAGTCAATGTGGAAAGAAAGAGAATGATTCACACAAAGACACACACACGACAAACATCACACACATGCACATATATACACACATACACATTTTACACAGTCACACACACACACATACATACACACACAAACACACACACACACACACACACAAACACACACACACACACACACACACACACACACACACACACACACACACACACAAACACACACACACGCATCATCAAGTGGCATGCAAATGACACATCAAATTAGGGTAAACAGGTGATCAGTTTGTGCCGGGTGCTCATGTCATATTCACATTGTGTAAAGGACGCAGGAGCAATGGATGAATACATGATACAGACTCACCCTGTATTTGGATTCATCTAAATCATAGATCTTCTTTATGGGCATGACATCAGGAGCATAGAAGTGCCCCAGCTTGCAGAGGATCACCCCATTTCTTAAGGCTTGCTCCAGTTCTGTGGTAGGGGGCAGCTCCTCTGTAGTACATGTCTCTATCCACCTGGGGGGGGGGGGGGGTAGGTAATCAAAGGTTCCATCCTACAACTCTGCATTGGGTCAACCAAAGCTTTTACCTCCATCTCTCTCTACACTAGGGTCACCTCCCTCCATCTCACTACACTGGGGTCACCTCCCTCCATCTCTCTCTACACTAGGGTCACCTCCCTCCATCTCACTACACTGGGGTCACCTCCCTCCATCTCTCTACACTGGGGTCCCCCCCATTTCTCTACACTAGGGTCACCTCCCTCCATCTCACTACACTGGGGTCACCCCCATCTCTCTACACTAGGGTCACCTCCATCTCTCTACACTGGGGTCACCTCCCTCCATCTCTCTACACTGGGGTCACCTCCCTCCATCTCACTACACTGGGGTCACCTCCATCTCTCTACACTAGGGTCACCTCCATCTCTCTACACTGGGGTCACCTCCCTCCATCTCACTACACTGGGGTCACCTCCATCTCTCTACACTAGGGTCACCTCCATCTCTCTACACTGGGGTCACCTCCCTCCATCTCTCTACACTGGGGTCACCTCCCTCCATCTCTCTACACTAGGGTCACCTCCATCTCTCTACACTAGGGTCACCTCCCTCCATCTCTCTACACTAGGGTCACCTCCATCTCTCTACACTGGGGTCACCTCCCTCCATCTCTATACACCAGGGTCACCTCCATCTCTCTACACTGGGGTCACCTCCATCTCTCTACACTAGGTCACCTCCATCTCTCTACACTGGGGTCACCTCCCTCCATCTCTCTACACTGGGGTCACCTCCCTCCATCTCTCTACACTAGGTCACCTCCCCCATCTCTCTACACAAGGTCACCTCCCCCATCTCTCTACACTAGGTCACCTCCCCCATCTCTCTACACAAGGTCACCTCCCCCATCTCTCTACACTGGGGTCACCTCCCCCATCTCTCTACATAATGCAATGTGACCTTCAAACAACAGCCTCCACCCTTTGGCCGCAACTACTCACTACAACACAGCCAATCTTCCCTCCCCTCCAAAGAAAAACGAGTTAAAATAAAGACAAACGAAAAAAAATTTGACAAGTACAATAGTGCTTATTCTATTCAGGCATATACAGAGGCCTTCAAAAAGAGATGCAACCACTAACCTATGTGGTTTGCATCAGGATACACACACATGGCCAAGGAACAGCGTATTGTAAGCCACTAGGGCAATACCAAATATGGTGATATTTCTACAAAAGGGGCTTCACAACTAACTAGACAAACATCCTCACTCCCTTCACTCACTTCTTGGCCTCCTCCAGGTGACAGAGATACTCGTACGCGATGTGCTCTTTTCTCTTCTCGTCTATCTTATTGCCGTCGTAGTCTCTCCCTCCTAAAAAGCCGCGCGTGGCGGGGAAGATGAATCGGGCGTGGAAGGCCTTTCAACATATGAGGCGCAACGCTACAAACGCCCATTGCCCAACAAGGAGCTATTACTGTACAACCAAACGCCGAGCTATTAAATTCCCCTTACTCAAATTACCTGATACGCTTACAAAGTCATGCGCCATGTGTGCACCGTGTGTGTGTGTGTGTGTGTGTGTGCGCGCGCGCGCGTGCATACGTGCTCGCGCGCACACAGACACTCGCGCACTGTTAGTGTCCGTTGAAGTGCCATCTCACGCTGTTGTGTTACAGCGATAGGCACGTGGCCTTTTATGCCCCCCAAATATTAAAAAAAAAACACACACACACCATGACTTAACGCCATTGTCGAGTTGATGGTGTGTGTGTGGACTGTGCGCCGTCCAATATCATTCGTGTGCCTGGTAGGTTAGTTAGTCTTAGAGCTTACCATCTTTCAGGTGCTTCACACTGTGCTCGCTCGTATGTGCGGGCCGGTGCAGGAGCTCTGCTTCGCCAGCACCGTTAGACAGTTCAGACATTTGGAAACTATCCTTCAAGGTAAAACATGAGCAGTTCTCCGCTCACTCATAACAATAATTGAAGGGCGGGGATTGTTGCGCATGCGTTTGGATGACTAATTAATCTTGTTTTTAAAATAAATTTAATTAATAAAGTATTAATTCTGCACGGGGGAAAACGAACAAAGAGTTGTAGAAGAGTTTGTCTACCTAACTGTGTGATAAACTGGTCTCGCAATAGTAAGATGGCACTTCGATCTATCACCCGCTGAATTTCATATTAATCACGTGCCTTAACAAATTCATCGCTTTTGTCATATTAACGCCCTAAGAACACGATATTATTCTACGAAATAATAATGCGACATTGTCGCGCAGGTGGTGTACAGCCCAGGAGTGTTGGTTACTAACGCTATGACTACTGTTTGACATGTTGCGAACCAGTAGGGTGACGGTGAGTCCGGATAAGTAGAAAAAGCCGGGTTTACAAACACCAGAGGCACCTTTAAACTATCTGTGATGGTACACCGTGAAGCCGAACATATCCAAAGCACATTAATAAAGCGACAAAGGGCATACACCCTAGATACTCAAACATTGTCAGATCAGCTAAGACCTAAGTCGATATTTGCTTCAGGGGTTTCCAGAGCACGGCGAGTG
This sequence comes from Eunapius fragilis, assembly GCA_963681505.1. Taxonomy (NCBI): domain Eukaryota; kingdom Metazoa; phylum Porifera; class Demospongiae; order Spongillida; family Spongillidae; genus Eunapius; species Eunapius fragilis. The sequence continues at coordinate 1,931,427 of OY811992.1, forward strand.
TGTGCTTCGCTTTCTGCTAAATCCTTAAGACCTTGAAATAAAACGTGTGTAACTAAATAATTAATTAGCTGTGCAGCGTACTTCAATTGAACTTCAATTGAGTGCGGTACAAGTGATTATAGCGCATGCGTGTACAAATGCCATGGCTGACGACAAATCTATCGTCAAGAGGAAAAAAAAATCACAGGAGTACATAGACGATTCTGATGACCCTCAAGACACCGGGGTAGGGTAGGCCAGGCTTACTAGGTGTGGAGTAAGCTCCTTTTCTTTTTTTTTTTTTTTTTTGGCGGTACTTCCACTTCATTGAACAGGAAAGAACAAAGAAAGCTCGCATGGCGGAATCACAACCAGACAACGAGATGATTGCGGTAAGCAAGAAGCGTGCAGAAAAAACACTACGGTATGTCATAACGGCCCGCGGAACCTTGAGAGGGTTGGGAAACATGCAATGTGTGTCGCCACGTCTGTACACACACACACACACACACACACACACACACACACGCACACACATGCACACACATACACACACACACACACACACCACACACACACACACAGGTGTTTTCTATTTATCAGCGACAAGGGGAAACCCCCCATAACCGACCAATCAGTTAGGCAACGCCTACTAAGTTGGTGAGGCTGCATAACCAATACATGTAGTCTGGTTGGTTAATGATCAAACATACATGCCCATACATGTACAGGCCACTCATGGAATTGTGAGTACGTCTGTGGAGATTAATGACACCCTATGATCCAATGAGAAGTACATAGCCTGCGGGCCACTGGAGGTAGTAGTGCATGGAGGGCCACTGGAGCTAGTAGTACATGGAGGACCACTGGAGCTAGTGGTGCATGGAGGACCACTGGAGCTAGTAGTGCATGGAGGACCACTGGAGTTAGTAGTGCATGGAGGACCACTGGAGTTAGTAGTGCATGGAGGACCACTGGAGCTAGTAGTGCATGGAGGACCACTGGAGCTAGTAGTGCATGGAGGGCCACTGGAGCTAGTAGTGCATGGAGGACCACTGGAGCTAGTAGTACATGGAGGACCACTGGAGCTAGTAGTGCATGGAGGACCACTGGAGCTAGTAGTACATGGAGGACCACTGGAGCTAGTAGTGCATGGAGGACCACTGGAGCTAGTAGTGCATGGAGGACCACTGGAGCTAGTAGTGCATGGAGGACCACTGGAGCTAGTAGTGCATGGAGGACCACTGGAGCTAGTAGTGCATGGAGGACCACTGGAGCTAGTAGTGCATGGAGGACCACTGGAGCTAGTAGTGCATGGAGGGCCACTGGAGCTAGTAGTACATGGAGGGCCACTGGAGCTAGTAGTGCATGGAGGACCACTGGAGCTAGTAGTGCATGGAGGGCCACTGGAGCTAGTAGTGTATGGAGGACCACTGGAGCTAGTGGTGCATGGAGGACCACTGGAGCTAGTAGTGCATGGAGGACCACTGGAGCTAGTAGTACATGGAGGGCCACTGGAGCTAGTAGTGTATGGAGGACCACTGGAGTTAGTAGTGCATGGAGGACCACTGGAGCTAGTAGTGCATGGAGGACCACTGGAGCTAGTAGTGCATGGAGGACCACTGGAGCTAGTAGTGCATGGAGGACCACTGGAGCTAGTAGTGCATGGAGGACCACTGGAGCTAGTAGTGCATGGAGGACCACTGGAGCTAGTAGTGCATGGAGGACCACTGGAGCTAGTAGTGCATGGAGGACCACTGGAGCTAGTAGTGCATGGAGGACCACTGGAGCTAGTAGTGCATGGAGGACCACTGGAGCTAGTAGTGCATGGAGGACCACTGGAGCTAGTAGTGCATGGAGGGCCACTGGAGCTAGTAGTGCATGGAGGACCACTGGAGTTAGTGGTGCATGGAGGACCACTGGAGCTAGTGGTGCATGGAGGACCACTGGAGCTAGTAGTGCATGGAGGACCACTGGAGCTAGTGGTGCATGGAGGACCACTGGAGCTAGTAGTGCATGGAGGACCACTGGAGCTAGTAGTGCATGGAGGACCACTGGAGCTAGTAGTGCATGGGGGGCCACTGGAGCTAGTGGTGCATGGAGGGCCACTGGAGCTAGTAGTGCATGGAGGACCACTGGAGCTAGTAGTGCATGGAGGACCACTGGAGCTAGTAGTACATGGAGGACCACTGGAGCTAGTAGTACATGGAGGGCCACTGGAGCTAGTGGTGCATGGAGGACCACTGGAGCTAGTGGTGCATGGAGGACCACTGGAGCTAGTAGTACATGGAGGGCCACTGGAGCTAGTAGTACATGGAGGACCACTGGAGCTAGTAGTGCATGGAGGGCCACTGGAGCTAGTAGTGCATGGAGGACCACTGGAGCTAGTAGTGCATGGAGGGCCACTGGAGCTAGTAGTGCATGGAGGGCCACTGGAGCTAGTAGTGCATGGAGGACCACTGGAGCTAGTAGTACATGGAGGACCACTGGAGCTAGTAGTACATGGAGGACCACTGGAGCTAGTAGTACATGGAGGACCACTGGAGCTAGTAGTACATGGAGGACCACTGGAGCTAGTAGTACATGGAGGACCACTGGAGCTAGTAGTACATGGAGGACCACTGGAGCTAGTAGTACATGGAGGACCACTGGAGCTAGTAGTACATGGAGGACCACTGGAGCTAGTAGTACATGGAGGACCACTGGAGCTAGTAGTACATGGAGGACCACTGGAGCTAGTAGTACATGGAGGACCACTGGAGCTAGTAGTACATGGAGGACCACTGGAGCTAGTAGTGCATGGAGGACCACTGGAGCTAGTAGTACATGGAGGACCACTGGAGCTAGTAGTGCATGGAGGACCACTGGAGCTAGTGGTGCATGGAGGGCCACTGGAGCTAGTAGTGCATGGAGGACCACTGGAGCTAGTAGTGCATGGAGGACCACTGGAGCTAGTAGTGCATGGAGGACCACTGGAGCTAGTAGTACATGGAGGACCACTGGAGCTAGTGGTGCATGGAGGACCACTGGAGCTAGTAGTGCATGGAGGACCACTGGAGCTAGTAGTGCATGGAGGACCACTGGAGCTAGTAGTACATGGAGGACCACTGGAGCTAGTGGTGCATGGAGGACCACTGGAGCTAGTAGTGCATGGAGGACCACTGGAGCTAGTAGTGCATGGAGGACCACTGGAGCTAGTAGTGCATGGAGGGCCACTGGAGCTAGTAGTACATGGAGGACCACTGGAGCTAGTAGTACATGGAGGACCACTGGAGCTAGTAGTGCATGGAGGACCACTGGAGCTAGTAGTGCATGGAGGACCACTGGAGCTAGTAGTGTATGGAGGACCACTGGAGCTAGTAGTGCATGGAGGGCCACTGGAGCTAGTAGTGCATGGAGGGCCACTGGAGCTAGTAGTACATGGAGGACCACTGGAGCTAGTAGTGCATGGAGGACCACTGGAGCTAGTAGTGCATGGAGGACCACTGGAGCTAGTAGTACATGGAGGACCACTGGAGCTAGTGGTGCATGGAGGACCACTGGAGCTAGTAGTGCATGGAGGACCACTGGAGCTAGTAGTGCATGGAGGACCACTGGAGCTAGTAGTGCATGGAGGGCCACTGGAGCTAGTAGTACATGGAGGACCACTGGAGCTAGTAGTGTATGGAGGACCACTGGAGCTAGTAGTGCATGGAGGACCACTGGAGCTAGTGGTGCATGGAGGACCACTGGAGCTAGTGGTGCATGGAGGACCACTGGAGCTAGTAGTGCATGGAGGACCACTGGAGCTAGTAGTGCATGGAGGACCACTGGAGCTAGTAGTGCATGGAGGACCACTGGAGCTAGTAGTGCATGGAGGGCCACTGGAGCTAGTAGTGCATGGAGGACCACTGGAGCTAGTAGTGCATGGAGGGCCACTGGAGCTAGTAGTGCATGGAGGACCACTGGAGCTAGTAGTGCATGGAGGGCCACTGGAGCTAGTAGTGCATGGAGGACCACTGGAGCTAGTAGTGCATGGAGGACCACTGGAGCTAGTAGTGCATGGAGGGCCACTGGAGCTAGTAGTGCATGGAGGACCACTGGAGCTAGTAGTGCATGGAGGACCACTGGAGCTAGTAGTGCATGGAGGGCCACTGGAGCTAGTAGTGCATGGAGGACCACTGGAGCTAGTGGTGCATGGAGGACCACTGGAGCTAGTAGTGCATGGAGGACCACTGGAGCTAGTAGTGCATGGAGGGCCACTGGAGCTAGTAGTGCATGGAGGACCACTGGAGCTAGTAGTGCATGGAGGACCACTGGAGCTAGTAGTACATGGAGGGCCACTGGAGCTAGTAGTGCATGGAGGACCACTGGAGCTAGTAGTGCATGGAGGACCACTGGAGCTAGTGGTGCATGGAGGACCACTGGAGCTAGTAGTGTATGGAGGACCACTGGAGCTAGTGGTGCATGGAGGACCACTGGAGCTAGTAGTGCATGGAGGACCACTGGAGCTAGTAGTGCATGGAGGACCACTGGAGCTAGTAGTGCATGGAGGACCACTGGAGCTAGTAGTACATGGAGGGCCACTGGAGCTAGTAGTACATGGAGGGCCACTGGAGCTAGTAGTACATGGAGGACCAGAGGTTTAGCTGAGAGACCACAGTTTGCAGGTACACAAGGCTATAGGCAAGGGGGAGGGGAGGAGGGCTTCTATAGGCATCACATCAGACACATTTTTAAAGATATCTGTTGTTTGAGGCGAGAGAGTAATTTTGGGTAGAGAGGATGAGTGGTGTTTGGGTAGAGGTGAGAGGTGGATGAGTGGTGTTTGGGTAGAGGGTGAGTGGTGTTTGGGTAGAGGTGAGAGGTGGATGAGTGGTGTTTGGGTAGAGGGTGAGTGGTGTTTGGGTAGAGGGTGAGTGGTGTTTGGGTAGAGGTGAGAGGTGGGTGAGTGGTTTTTGGGTAGAGGTGAGAGGTGGGTGAGTGGTGTAGAGTCTGTTGTTTTGTTAGTCGTAACAGTTGGTTAAACATGAACGCATCTATCCAGAGCATATAAACTACCAATCCAATTGAATGGTGAATTATATACTCAGTCAATATGATCTGATCAGTTATCTGCAAAGCATTGGTAGTAGTTAGTTCTTTGAAGTCAGCGTCTCAGCATATTCATGTTCTCTGTACCCTGGTGCAGCCATAGATATGTTGAATTGGGGTGTGTGGGTGCTTGACCTGACCTTTGGACTGTGATGGAGCTTGTCAAAATAATTGGTATTGTTTACTTGTCATGAGCGGCAAACTTTTGGCCTGTAACGACCTACTGTCTCTTGCATGTCACAATTTCTGGGAGTACTGGTTTATAGCTGTGGTTGGTCATTCAAGGGAACTAGTTACATTTTACAGTACTGACACATATATTCAAGTCCTTTTAGGATATATACGGTTGAGCTAATCCCTTACAGGGGGGTAGGTTATGACATGGCTGTGTTTGCCCTTCAGCATATGTGGTTACTCGCCACTCTTGAAGGCATACAACTTCACAACCCTATACCACCAAAAGCTACATCGCAGCCTGGCCATAATGGGTAACAATAACACAGGCTAAATATAGAGTTTGATGAGTCTGGTTGCAGTACACAGCTTACCTGCACCTCCACCCATTTCTGGTTGCAGTACACAGCTTACCTGCACCCCCATCTATTGCTGGTTGCAGTACACAGCTTACCTGCACCCCCATCCATTGCTGGTTGCAGTACACAGCTTACCTGCACCCCCATCCATTTCTGGTTGCAGTACACAGCTTACCTGCACCCCCATCTATTGCTGGTTGCAGTACACAGCTTACCTGCACCCCCATCCATTGCTGGTTGCAGTACACAGCTTACCTGCACCCCCATCTATTGCTGGTTGCAGTACACAGCTTACCTGCACCCCCATCCATTGCTGGTTGCAGTACACAGCTTACCTGCACCTCCATCCATTGCTGGTTGCAGTACACAGCTTACCTGCACCCCCATCTATTGCTGGTTGCAGTACACAGCTTACCTGCACCCCCATCCATTGCTGGTTGCAGTACACAGCTTACCTGCACCCCCATCCGTTGCTGGTTGCAGTACACAGCTTACCTGCACCTCCATCCATTGCTGGTTGCAGTACACAGCTTACCTGCACCCCCATCCGTTGCTGGTTGCAGTACACAGCTTACCTGCACCTCCATCCATTGCTGGTTGCAGTACACAGCTTACCTGCACCCCCATCCATTGCTGGTTGCAGTACACAGCTTCCCCATCCATTGCTGGTTGCAGTACACAGCTTACCTGCACCCCCATCTATTGCTGGTTGCAGTACACAGCTTCCCCATCCATTGCTGGTTACAGTACACAGCTTACCTGCACCTCCATCCATTGCTGGTTGCAGTACACAGCTTACCTGCACCTCCATCCATTGCTGGTTGCAGTACACAGCTTACCTGCACCTCCATCCATTGCTAGTTACAGTACACAGCTTACCTGCACCCCCATCCATTGCTGGTTGCAGTACACAGCTTCCCCATCTATAGCTGGTTGCAGTACACAGCTTACCTGCACCCCCATCCATTGCTGGTTGCAGTACACAGCTTACCTGCACCTCCATCCATTGCTGGTTGCAGTACACAGCTTACCTGCACCCCCATCCATTGCTGGTTGCAGTACACAGCTTACCTGCACCTCCATCCATTGCTGGTTGCAGTACACAGCTTCCCCATCCATTGCTGGTTGCAGTACACAGCTTACCTGCACCCCCACCCATTGCTGGTTGCAGTACACAGCTTACCTGCACCCCCATCCATTGCTGGTTGCAGTACACAGCTTACCTGCACCCCCATCCATTGCTGGTTGCAGTACACAGCTTCCCCATCCATTGCTGGTTGCAGTACACAGCTTACCTGCACCCCCATCTATTGCTGGTTGCAGTACACAGCTTCCCCATCCATTGCTGGTTACAGTACACAGCTTACCTGCACCCCCATCCATTTCTGGTTGCAGTACACAGCTTCCCCATCCATTGCTGGTTGCAGTACACAGCTTCCCCATCCATTGCTGGTTGCAGTACACAGCTTCCCCATCCATTGCTGGTTGCAGTACACAGCTTACCTGCACCCCCATCCATTGCTGGTTGCAGTACACAGCTTACCTGCACCTCCATCCATTGCTGGTTGCAGTACACAGCTTACCTGCACCCCCATCCATTGCTGGTTGCAGTACACAGCTTCCCCATCCATTGCTGGTTGCAGTACACAGCTTACCTGCACCTCCATCCATTGCTGGTTACAGTACACAGCTTACCTGCACCCCCATCCATTTCTGGTTGCAGTACACAGCTTCCCCATCCATTGCTGGTTGCAGTATGCAGCTTACCTGCTTCACATTGAATGCATTTTGTTGCTGATTGCTTGGCACACCCACCAGGGGCTGGCTAGGTCACTACCACCACTCCTACTTTTTGTTTTTCTGACATATAAGAATTTCATATCATACTAACTAGATTCATAGCAGTACAGTTACTTTATGCATGCACTGGACTGCTCATTTCAGTTTACCTGACCTCCATGTTTGGGCAAAGGTGACTGAAGTACTTCCTTGCCATCTTTGGGCAAAGGTGACTGAAGTGCTTCCTTGCCATGTTTATTTACACCAATCATGCTTGCTTGCATTTTTGTAGTTCCTGTTTACATTTCAGATAAATATACATGTTTTCCTGTTGTGCCCTTGGGAATCACTGCACACGTTAGTATGTGCATGTATGTGCCATACCTTTTACTACAGGTACCACAGCCCATACTGCTGGTACCCCCCCTCGTACAACCCCCTCCATACTACTGTACTGACTGGTACCACCCACTGCCCCATGGTACTGGTCTAACTACCAGCCCTACTACTGGTACCAGCCCATACTACTGGTACAAACCCATCCTACTCATACAACTAGTAAAGGCCCATACTACTGTTCATTAGTGAGCACAACGATTATTACTTCATATTGGGATCGGTTAATTAAAACAAATTAAAGGTGAAGTAATTATATTTGTTATAATAACTGCAATCAATTTACAAAAATTCAAACACTATTTGAAATTCAGAAATAAAATTTCAGCTTCAGTAACACATCACTAAGATAACCACATTGGGTACAGCTTATTCAAGAACTATCATGTAATGTTTATTGCTTAACTTCTAATAATTATAAATGTTACATCATCCATTCCACACTATCTCCGTAGCCACACCATGTCTGTACATCTGATAGGTAATTAGGACAAAGGGGTGTGGACATGTGGAATGGATGTAGGTCAAAAGGGAGTACACTTGGTGTGTGGTGCTAGGTTTCTTGAATAACATTCCAATCAAGCACAGGAAATATGTAGAGAGGGAGGAGGAGGAAATATGTAGAGAGGGAGGAGGAGGAAATATGTAGAGAGGGAGGAGGAGGAAATATGTAGAGAGGGAGGAGGAGGAAATATGTAGAGAGGGAGGAGGAGGAAATATGTAGAGAGGGAGGAGGAGGAAATATGTAGAGAGGGAGGAGGAGGAAATATGTAGAGAGGGAGGAGGAGGAAATATGTAGAGAGGGAGGAGGAGGAAATATGTAGAGAGGGAGGAGGAGGAAATATGTAGAGAGGGAGGAGGAGGAAATATGTAGAGAGGGAGGAGGAGGAAATATGTAGAGAGGGAGGAGGAGGAAATATGTAGAGAGGGAGGAGGAGGAAATATGTAGAGAGGGAGGAGGAGGAAATATGTAGAGAGGGAGGAGGAGGAAATATGTAGAGAGGGAGGAGGAGGAAATATGTAGAGAGGGAGGAGGAGGAAATATGTAGAGAGGGAGGAGGAGGAAATATGTAGAGAGGGAGGAGGAGGAAATATGTAGAGAGGGAGGAGGGGGAAATATGTAGAGAGGGAGGAGGAGGAAATATGTAGAGAGGGAGGAGGAGGAAATATGTAGAGAGGGAGGAGGGGAGGGAGAATGAGAGTCAGTACAAATAACGATACAAATTTGGTTGCAATTAAGGAGAGGGGAGGAGTATCAGTGAAAATAATAATGATACCAATTTGGTTGCAATTAAGGAGAGGGGAGGAGTATCAGTGCAAATAACGATACAAATTTGGTTGCAATTGTCGTGAGATCCAGACTGTGGTATGCCTTTTTTGAATTGGTGTGTGGTTTTGATTATTGACCACTCATGTCTCTCTTTCAACCATGCAGTTGTCAGCTAAACGATTTGTCAATGTCCGGTCATTCAAGGGGAAGTGCTTGATCGACATACGGGAGTACTGGATTGATGATGATGGGGAAAGGAAACCAGGCAAAAAAGGTACACTGTGTGTGCAGTGTGTCGACAGCAAATTAATGCATACCTCTGTAGGGATATCACTCTCCGTTGAGCAGTGGGAGAAACTTAAAAGTGCCATTCCAGACATTGACAGCAAAATAGCGCAGTGACCTTATCTCTACACTATTTGCAGCTTCTTTCCCCCCCCCCCCTGCTGTCAACCTTTTATTAGCTGTGACTATATATATATCTACTCAATGTATTCTTTTTTGTATGCAACATATAACCCCCTTGGTGCTGTTTCTTTGCTCGCTGTATCTTGATTCCGTATGTATTCACTTGATCAACAACAATATTTACGTACGTGCATGCCATTGGCCTGCAAGTATTTAGCAAAGAAAAAAAAAAAAGGCCCTTCTACATTACCAAGATGTTCCTAATATTGCTGTCTACTTAGCGCAACTCTTTGCCTGCAGCTCTTGCCAAACAGGACCCCCCGGATACAAATACCTATCACGAGACTCCACCTTCATCTCGCTGGAGTACCCCGGCTTTAGAGGCGTCACGTAGTTCCCCCGGGAGATGACCGCGCCATCCACGAAGTGGTCGTGCAGGTGCTCCGAGTACTCGATCATGCGGCCATCTTGGGTCCCGGACACGCACACGTAGTCGAATAGGGACAGGTGCTGAACGTACTCGCAGAGCCCCACCCCCCCGGCGTGGGGGCACACTGGCACGTTCAGCTTCGCCGCCATCAGGAGGATGGCGATGATCTCGTTCACCCCTCCGACGCGGCAGCTGTCTATCTGGCAGAAGTCCATGGCTCCGGCCTGGAGGAACTGCTTGAACATCACGCGGTTCTGGCAGTGTTCACCGGTGGCCACTTTGATGCCCAGCGGCCTGAGGGCACGGGCTATCTGGGCGTGTCCGAGGACGTCGTCCGGGCTAGTGGGCTCCTCGATCCACAGTGGCTTGAAGCGGGCGAGCCGCGTCATGTAGTCGATCGATTCCTGGACGTCCCATCGCTGGTTGGCGTCCATCATCAGCGGGCGGTCCCAGCCGATCTGTTCGCGGATGATCCCCGCGCGCGCCACGTCGTCCTCGACGTCCTGGCCCACCTTCATCTTGAAAGCCCTGAATCCTTGCTCGATGGCCTCTTTGCATAGTCCTCTGATCTTCTCGCTGCTGTACCCGAGCCAGCCGATGGATGTTATGTAGCACGGGTACCCGTGCTCTCTAACCTTTGCCTCGCGTTCGGCCCGACCGGCTACGTTTTTCGTCAACAACGCTAGGGCCTCATCTTTGGTTATGGCGTCCGAAAGGTAACGGAAATCGACCAGGGAGACGATTTCCTCCGGGGTCATGTCGGACAGAAGCTTCCATACAGGCTTCCCTTCAACCTTCCCCCACAGGTCCCACAATCCGTTTACAACGGCCGCTACAGCCAGGTGCACGACCCCCTTCTCTGGACCCAGCCACCGCAGCTGCGTTTCGCTCGTAAGTTTGCGCCAAAAGGCAGCGAAGTCCTTATAAATCGTGATCAGCTGTTGGCCGATTACCAGCGGGAGGAACCCGCGGATGGCAGACACCACGATGTCCGTTCCCCGCCCGAGGGTAAAGGTAAGTCCGTGACCCTCGTGCGGCAACCCTCTCACGTGAATGACCACATAGGCGTTGGAGTAATCGGGATCCTTGTGCATGGCGTCCGACCCATGAGCCTCCAGAGACGTCGGAAATCGGATGTCAAACACCGATACGCTCTCGATGACGTTCTCTGGTGTCAACTTTTCGTGCAGTTTTGGGAAGAGCAGAGCAGACATAATACACAACCAAAAATCAAAACTTGGTACAGAAGTGTAATGCCCAACGGGTCTGTAACGGATTGTCATACCATCCCGATACACGCCCGTTGGGCAGTACATCCTGTAGCAGGTTGTATTCTTTTGGTTGTGTAGCAGCGCGCGTGATCGCTTGTATATAATTAACTTGTTGATCGCTCTAGGACCCACAAGCGAGCTAACTACACATTTATATATAAACGGGTTTGAAAGCATTACGGTTAACTTACCTGGCACAGAGGGTACCGTGATCAACAAGGCGGTCCCTCCGGGTGGAGACCGTGCATTGCACTTCGTCCGGTTGAAACTTGCGATCTCCCCAAACGTGGGAGCCTCGGGTGCGCAATTTTTGGTAGGGGGGGATTGCGTTCGCGCATCCCCCAAACACATAAATAAAATTAGACAGAACACCTCTAGTAAATGAGCAACATCACTCCTGCTGTGACACCCGAACAGAAGAGTTTAGGGAGAGGTCACAGTGAGGTACAAGTCATCATTTTATACACCAATAATAATAATTACTCACATCCTATTGGCATAAGCCTAAATTATATATTTGTTTCGATGCCCCCCCCTCCGGGACATATGGGGGATTTGACATTTATTAAATCAAATGCCCACTGTAACACTGTTGGAGACCAATAACTGGTTAAATGACCCCTCCTCGACCCAGTCCCGTTACATGTTTGATACCTTTTTATTTATAACCTACGGTTTATTCAAAACTAGCCTTTATAGGTATACCGCTGATGTCGCTATAAGAGTTGTATTTTTATTTGTACTAGTAGTTTGGTATTAAAGCGCACGTTCTTGTTTCCGGTATGGTACAGGCTACGTATGATGTTGCGTACCTACTGTGAATGTGTTCTACCAAGGTCGTCACAAGTTTTGGGCTGCCGATAGGGGGAGGTCCAAAGCACGTTGGTTTATACGATTAAAATTCATTTTCCGTGGTCGAGGTCAAATCCCCGTGTACGGTCAAATGCGTACCGCAATAATCTGATCAGCCTGTCAAATCCCCCGTATGTCCCGGAGGGGGGGGGGGGGGGGGGGGGGGGGGGGGGGGTTGCACTTACCATTGACAGGTGCATTAAGATCTGAGGATCAGTGGCGGTCACATGAATTAGCCAGTAACAATCTGGCTCCCCCCCCCCCCTTCCCCCCTCAATGTTTTCTGCATCCACCCTTGTAATGAAACTGATTCCAGCAAAAGTGGTCGGTAGTGTACGTGGAAAAATGCCCAACAAAAGTCGTTCTGAGTGCGCGAGATTTTACGCGCCCAATCAGAATGCAGTGCTACGTGACGCCACAGATAAATACCACTTCACGTAGCGGCCATCCGCAACTGTTGGGAACCTGGGTCTGGGTACGAGACTACCCGCGTTTCGCTACATACCCACAAGCGAGCCAACTACACATTTGTATATAAATGCGTTTGAAAGCTTTACGGTTAACTTACCTGGCACAGAGGGTACCGTGATCAACAAGGCGGTCCCTCCGGGTGGAGACCGTGCATTGCACTTCGTCCGGTTGAAACTTGCGATCTCCCCAAACGTGGGAGCCTCGGGTGCGCAATTTTTGGTAGGGGGGGATTGCGTTCGCGCATCCCCCAAACAAAGGAAGAAAATGAGACCAATAATGTGAAGTGTAAGACTTCTTGCACATGCATAAAACAGTAATGTAATGTGCACATGGCTTAGTCATAGGGTTTGCTGTCATGTGCCTTCGGGGTTCCCGCTCATCATACAACATCTCTTTGAATCATCCATTGACCTTGCAATTGCTGACAGCAAGGTCAACCTCTCAAAACACTTTCATTGATATTTCATTTATTTCTTTATGTATTATTGTTTTCAATAAAAAGTGTCTGCAGGATCGCCACTGAAGGCAGAAAGCACAGGGGCAATGATGCAAATTGCAAAGAACTCGGCTGGTTGTGTGTTCCCCTGCACTGGTAGCAGATACTTATGGTGCATGGGGAAATAAAACTGTTAAAGCCTTCTCACAGCTGGCTTCTCAGCTTGCCACTCTTACATGCAGGCCCATGTCGGCTGTACTTAGAGACATCTATGGCAGATTCAACCTCCATCTAGTGAGGGCCAATGCCACTGCCATCCTCACCAGATGTATTATGAATTAACATTAACTATAGGCAATGTTTAAGATTGTACCCATGTGTATTATATATATAAGGAAGTTTTTCTTTTACAATTGTTTTCAAAAATGCTCGGGTACACATGTGTGGATGTATATATTCATGCATATGTGCAGCAATCAGACATTTCATTGTCTGTATATGTATGACTGAAATTTACTGCTATAGGCGTCGACATAAAGGTGGGCAACATGGACAGTTATATATTTGATTACGTCGGTTTACATGTTAAGAGCCTGTTTGATTAGAAGACTCAATGCTTCCATAGGTCAGGTCAAATCTCATGATGTCACTGATTCCCACTTGCCGTTTACATACCCTTTTATACAAAATCCTACATCCAGTTGTTTGCATCCAATATTATATATAATATGAACTGCTTTTTAATATATTGTCATATAAAACAACTAGTTATAAAAACAATCAACACAACACTGTATCTTGGCTGGAAGCAACGTGTATGGGTGTTCCAGGAATATTAGGTACCACAGCTGTACGTTGAGAGTGAGGTCCACTTTTCTCTGCTCCTTCCCCTTCCTTGGCCTCTCTGGCATTTGATGGTTGTGGGTGTAGCTCTGAGTTATCATTTACATCTCCAGGAGGAGGAGCCTGCGAGTCCTTGGCCTCTGTGTGTGGAACCTTGGACAACCTATTGTTTCTCTCAGCTTCAACCTGCTCCTCTGGAATACCAAATCCACGTCCAGACGTGATGAACTGACCAAAGCCCTCCTGGTGAGAAAATGCATACCCACTTTGTCTTTGACTGCCCTTCCTGGTCAGATGTTTCTCAGTTTGCACCATCTTAAGCTTTCCTTTCAGGATGATATCATCGACCAGTGTAGGGAAAAACTCCCGCGTCAACGAGCGCACAACGATGACAGGGAATAGTGCCATGGCGCAGGCCAGAGGGACATAGAACCAGAAGCCAGGCTGCTCCAGTACCTTGAATGCCACCCCAATGTAATTGGACAGTGTAGGGTACACTACAGTGGAACTTGTGAAGGGTATCACCACAAACCACATGACAATGCTGAGCCAAACGAAGATGTGCATAAATGCATTCCAGAAGTATGTGTCATAGGCAATCTAAAGAGAAGCAAAACACATGTATATATATCCTGAGAGGGTGTAGTTCACAGAGAGAGGCCAAGGTAAAGGAAGAGGGGTGGGTTACTGTAAGCAAGGAGAGGTAACTGGAGGGTTAATGTGCATGTAGCCATGGTAAGAGGTAACTGGAGGGTTAATGTGCATGTAGCCATGGTAAGGAGAGGTGACTGGAGGGTTAATGTGCATGTAACCATGGTAGAGGTAAATGGAGGGTTAATGTGCGCATGTAGCCATGGTAAGGAGAGGTAACCAGAGCGTCAATGTACATTAAGGAGAGGTAATTGGAGGGTTAGGCCTGGCACAACCTCTGGGGGGTGGGGGGAATATTTGGGCAATACCCATAAATAATCAGATTACGGACAAAATACAGGAATCACCTGCAATATCATATCTGCCTTGTGTGTGTGTGTGTGTGTGCGTGTGCGTGCGTGCATGCGTGCGTTCACTGGGCCTTTTAAGGTACACGTAGCTGTCAGAACAGCAGCTGTGGGAGAATGAACAGCAAGCTTACTTGAAGGTTCACGATAAACGTGAGTGCAGCAGAGGCAGCCAAGCCAAAGGACTGGTAGTCCCACTCTGAACCACCCACGGCCATGACATCACTAAAGGTGATCCCGAAGAGGACAAAGAATACCACAATAGCTGCAAAGATGCCTCTCAGAAGGCTGAACACAAAGATCTTAACGTTGAAGCTCTTGTTCTGTTGACCTGCTATGTACAGCCGCGGGTTCTTGAGGGAAACCTCCTCATTCAGGTCCTGGGAAAAAAGGCAAGTGCAAAACATAGTGAATCCAGGATGCAATCAAGATAATCCAAAATGATTGCCAGCCACAACACCCACATGCAATAATCATGGCCAAAAATTATTCTTGTTGAGACATACATACCTGGTCTAGAATGGCCAGAGCCACAACGGGTAAAGAGGTATAGATGACATTGTAGACTGCAATATAGTCTGGATCATACAGTGTCTGCAGACATTTTTAAAAAAAAAAAAAAGGTACATAAATTCACACTGCTAAGCTCGCTCATTTGCCCATCAATAAACCCACCTGAGCAGAAAAGCCGCAAACAAAGGCAAAAAGGAACTGGCTAAAAGTGAAGGCAAAGTTCTTATAGAAGAAGTAGCGAAGGAAGAGGGTCATGCGATGGTAGGACCAGCGACCATGTACCAACAGCAGCCGCTCAAGGTACCTGGAAGAGATGTGATCGCTGAACACTTGGTAACGCCATGGAAAATTATTAGACATGCCTGAACTGTCCAAAGGAGTAGTCACTGGCCAGGACTGCCTGCTGTCCTTCCTGTCCACTGATCCCCACACCAATGTGAGCAGCTGACATGTGTCGGGATGCAACAGATGGAGGCACACACAAGAGAAGATAATTGAAAGCTGGTAGTCTTCTCACAGAGGCAATGTACCTTTGATCATCCCAACATCATTGGCCCCATCTCCAATGGCAAGAGTCACTGCTTTCTTTTTGTTCTTCACCAAGTCAACCACTTTTTTCTGATGACATCAACACAATGTATACACAGTACATGTATGCACACACAGCATGCACTCAAATGCACACGTACACACACAATGCACATGACTGACAGGCAGCAACTTGGAGTACATTCACAATATTGATGGCCTTGGCAACGTTAAACAGTTCTGAACATTATATAGCAGCTCGGAAAAACTAAAATTGCATAATCTGAAGAAATTATACATGCAGCACAAAGAGATTGAGAACTGGTGCATGCCTCATATATACGAGCTAGTTCAGGTTTATGTTTACTGTTCATGTATATATATTTATATATGCATGTGACGATGAAGAAATCAAAAGTTCAAGAATTCAAACATTAAATAAGATAAGCTGCATGCTTTTTAATTGACCTACATGTACTTTTAAGTCTAATGGTGAAATGGAAAGTGTCTTCAGTAATATCCTGGGGTGGGTGGGGTTGGAGGAGGTGGCACAATTGTACACCCAAGTGCACAGCAAAAAAAAAAAAAAAAGTTTTGCCATTTGGTTAATTGAAGGGACCTAATTACATGTAAGGATACTCATAGCAACCACAGTGTACAAGAGAATAGCATCATTAATTGCTGACAAGAGACAAGAACCGTATTCAACCACTCTTTTGGTTGCGATGCAAACTAAGTTTTTCGTTACTCCGCTCAGCAATCATGTGCCTTCGAGGAACCAGGTCATTTCATTCCCACTCACAACACCATTCTATAGCTTTGGCCTGTGCAGAGGCAAAGGTCCACTGAATTTTCATTTGGCCTCGTCTTTATTTAATTTAATTTAATTTTTATGTGCATTTGTTCTCATTCATGTATTCACTTACACTATCTAAAGGAATGATTGAATTTTTAAAAAATAAAAAAAATACTGACATAAATTACAAGTGCTTCATAAGTCATAATGGTACGCATGATGCAAGCCGGCACTACTAGTAGGAGCTGTCTGCACATTTTGTTCACCACACAATGTAGCACGATGAACAGCTCCGCTAGCAGGGCTTGTTATACACATATCAGATGGATTTAAATAAGCCCACAGGACCAGTAGTGTTAAATAAGCCCCCAGGACCAGTAGTGTTAAATAAGCCCACATGACCAGTAGTGTTAAATAAACCCCCAGGACCAGTAGTGTTAAATAAGCCCACATGACCAGTAGTGTTAAATAAACCCACAGGACCAAATAAACCCACAGGTTCAGTACTGTTAAATGGAACTAGGTTCCATAAATGTCTGAATGGCATTTTTGTTCCCACCTTCTGTAGTGGAGTCACACGACAACAGATCACAGCCTGACACTTCTCTGCTGTCTGCAGGAACAAGTCTTTGGACACCTCATCTTTAAGTGCATGGCGCTGTTAAAAAGAAAGCATGTGGGGGTCATTGCTGCATTATGCATGTGGGGATCATTGCTGTTATGTATACATTATGCATGTGGGGGTCATTGCTGTTATGTATACATTATGCATGTGGGGGTCATTGCTGTTATGTATACATTATGCATGTGGGGGTCATTGCTGTTATGTATACATTATGCATGTGGGGGGGGTCATTGCTGTGAAAAGGGCCTAATACCTAATATGATATCATGTACAATTTTCCAGCAAAGAGCATCAAAGTTAAATTGTCATTCATAATTAAAAATCCAAGCAATTTCCACGTTGTGAAGGTATACAGATGTACTGGTATACTAATATCCCCTTGTTGCACCTATGATGCTAATAATGATCTAATACAATGAAAACATATTGAAGTAAAGTGTAAAGTGGCTGAGGCTTGTCCCTGATCTCAGAACTCCCATTTTACATCTACGTGCAGTATTAGAATACATGAATATGATACTCCCTCCCTCCCCCCCTCCCCCTCCCCCTCCCCCTCCCTCCCCCCCTCCCCCTCCCCCCCTCCCCTCCCCCCCCTTTGCCCTATTAGATGGTAACATACTATCTACTGCAGACCACACCTACTAACATGCTCTATCCATTTTGTCACACCCACCAGATTATTATGTACATCCATTTCCTGATTGGTTACTACTCACCTGGCCGCACCCACCACACTATGGGCCACACCTACCAGACTATGTCCGTTTATGACGAGGCCAAAGGTGGAGTCCTCCGCTGAAATACTTTGCTGGGTCACCAGAGTGTTAGGATGGATGAGCACTTCATCACTGGTGGTGTCCCCGGTCCTGTCGTGATGGGCCACCTGTGACATATCTGATACGACCTGCCTGACATCACGCAGCTGTTCGACCACGCCCTCCTTGCTCTCCTTGTCTACTGTGAACACCTTCATGTTCCCGGTGAGGAGCTGGCTGGAGTAGCCAATATTGACTGCTGTCTCTGTGGGGAAACAAAAAGGGGTCACGGAGGGCAATGGTAATGTAACTATGACAACTAATTATTGTCAACAACAATATTTGATCAACATGAAGCATAACTGTGTTAGTTTCAAACCTCTTAACACACTGAATCTTCTAACCTTGCCCCCCCCCCCCTCGTGTGGTTAGCCTCCACCCACCCCTCTTGGCCAAAATCACTTCAACAATTATTGTGTTGCCAAATGGACAAACATGTCAATGAATAATTGGTTGCCAGTAAAAACACACACGCATGTGCTCGTTACTATAACTAATGCAAAGGGTTAATGAAACAACATGGAAAAGTTTCAACTGCATATGCTTCCACTGCAGAACCAAACCAAGGCACCAAAGAACCAAGGCAACAAAGAACACAAACCAAGGCACCAAAGAACACAGACCTTGCTTGTCTCCAGTCAGGACCCATATCTTGATGTTGGCCTGAAGGTGATGGTGGTTGAGAGGTGATGGTGGTTGGAAGGTGATGGTGGTTGGGAGGTGATGGTGGTTGGGAGGTGATGGTGGTTGGAAGGTGATGGTGGTTGGTGAAGTCATCTTACCTTGGCTAGATTGGCTATGGTTTCTGGCACTCCATCTTGCAGCTTGTCTTCAATGGCTGTAGCTCCAACGAGCACAAGGTTCTTCTCAATCTTCTCGTATGTCTGCTCACACACACGATCAGGAAACATATCACACACACACACACACACACACACACACACACAAGGTGGGTATCACTTACAGCATCAAGCGCTTGGTCACGATTCTTCTGAAGCAAACTGCAAGCAAGAAAACAAAGCAATATTCATTGAGTGTTGATACTCATCACATGTGCAACATACTAATATACGTGTACACAATCCACACAACACACACACACACACACACACACACACACACACACACACACACACACACACACACACACACTTTACCTGGCCGCGTGATGCTCCTCATACCACACCTGGTAATCACTTTCATGAATTTCTTTCTTAGCAATAACCAAGGTCCTCAGTCCATCGTTAGCATAGTCCTAGTCAACCCACACAGTCACACAGAAGCCATAAGCAGCCACAGAACCCAACACTCACTGCAAGATGGCTTTGTGTTTCTTTCTTCAGTTGCTTTGAAGAGCCGGCCAAGCGTTCAAAGATAACGT
Organism: Eunapius fragilis; assembly: GCA_963681505.1. Classification (NCBI taxonomy): domain Eukaryota; kingdom Metazoa; phylum Porifera; class Demospongiae; order Spongillida; family Spongillidae; genus Eunapius; species Eunapius fragilis. The sequence goes on from OY811992.1 coordinate 1,950,824, forward strand.
TATCTAGACGGACCAATGTGCAGACAGCATGAGGCAAAGGACTGCTCACAACAACTTTGAACAATACCTGCTCCTTTGCAGTAGAGTGTGATCCTGCCATCCACCCGTACTATGACCTGATTGGAGGATCACATCACCTCGTGTGGGATCTACACACACCTCAATGTGCACACGTCACTCCCAACTACTGGCTTACAGACATTCTCTTCCTCTCATTGTTGAAGTCCAAAATATGCAACACTTCATACTGCTCCTGTGTACATCAAATGGTGTGTGCAGTGACCCCCACATCAAATGGTGTGTACAGTGACCCCCACATCAAATGGTGTGTACAGTGACCCCCACATCACATGGTGTGCAATGACCCCCACATCAAATGGTGTGTACAGTGACCCCCACATCAAATGGTGTGTGCAATGACCCCCCACATCAAATGGTGTGTGCAATGACCCCCACATCAAATGGTGTGTACAGTGACCCCCACATCACATGGTGTGCAATGACCCCCCACATCAAATGGTGTATGCAAACTATCAAATCACACACACACCTCGTACATGTGCCATCTACATGTACATAGCCTAAATTTGGTAGCCCACGACAGACACACCGAGAGGGAGGTCTACAAACTTACTTCTTTTCCGGTGTGCAGGTTGAGTAACATGATGATGAAAGGAGTTCGGACCTTCACAAGAATTACAAAAGATTCAGCAGACTGGACACACCCACAAGCCTATGCGGCTAACCTTGAAGACAAACCCAAAGTTCTTGGCCGCACCCACCAGAGCAGCCTCATCGGGGGACTGAGCATTGTACACCAGCTGTCCTGTGGGGCAAGGCGGGCAGCCATTAGAGTAAGGAATATGCGTGCAGTACACAATATGGCATTGGGTCAGGGGATTGGCTGGTCTGGGGACCAGAGAATTGGCAGGTCTGGGGACCCCTAGAACAGTTTTAAACAATAACTATTGTAAAAAATTGTACATGTTGTAACTGAAAGTGGACATGTTGCAGATGGTTATACATGCACATTCATTGTTAAAGTAACCACACCTACATGTGAACATACCCTCATCTTCATTCGGGATCACCGTGTGGCAGAGGCACAGAATGCGAAAAAACTCTTCACAATACTGAGAGGGGGTATGATGAGGGGAAGAGATAGTGAGGAGAGGGAGGAGAGAGAGGAGAGGGAGGGAGGGAGAGAGAGAGAGAGGAGAGGGAGAGGAGAGGGAGAGAGAGAGAGGGAGAGAGAGAGAGAGAGAGAGAGAGAGAGAGAGAGAGAGAGAGAGAGAGAGAGAGAGAGAGAGAGAGAGAGAGAGAGAGAGAGAGAGAGAGAGAGAGAGAGAGAGAGAGATGGATACTAATATCTCAAGTGTGTGGGAAGGATAATGAGCACTTACAGGGTCACGTGCTCTACACTTATCGAGCAGGTTAGAGTCATAGTAGAGGAAGTTATCGTCAGCGTATTGGTTCCAGGATTTGAAGTCAAGTTTTGGACACTGCTGCAGACATGGATGGGTCCAACAGGCTGAGCATCCTTCCCACCCTCATTCCTCCCCACTTACACAGCCATCACTCAACAACAGACCCCAAATATTTTGATGCACACACATAAACCACAAGCCACACCCACCCAAATATGTATGCACGTGACTGCATAACCATCAATTGTGTACACACAACGACAGGCCTGTGTACCCTAAGTGTGAGTTACCTTTTCATTTTCTTTCATTATAACATCCCCTGGAAGTGAACGATAAGTGTGTTAAGACAAGCTGGGCCACTACACATAAATCCTTGGAAGGCCTACCGTAACGGACTCCATTGATGGAACATTTGAGAAAGATCATTATGTTCTGTGTGAGTGTACCTGTCTGCATAGCAACAGGAGGGACTAGTGAGATGATGCATGCAATAAAGCAGCCCACACCTTACCCTCCCCACACCCCCATACTGCTCACACCCTCACTGCCTACACCTTACCCTCCCCACACCCCCATACTGCCCACACCTTATCCTCCCCACACCCTCACACAGCCCACATACAACACCCTCCCTGGTGTCCTGGCTACCTTGTCTGAAAATATGTATTCAATCTGTCCTAGTTCTTCATTCAGGGTTGTGGTTCTGTAAAGATGACATTATCAACTACACACAATCTCTACATTCACACACACACACACGCACACACACACACACACAGACATGCAAACACGCGCACACATGCACACACACACACACTCACACAGACATGCAAACACACGGCACCATGCACACACACACACACACACACACACACACACACACACACACACACACACACACACACACACACACACACACACACACACTAGACACAAATACAAATTCCCTAACAACACATACACTACTTACCTGGCTATGGCAGGAACATTGTTTGGTGCATAGTACATCTTTACATCCCAGTTGATAAGTAGAGAAAGGCCCAATCGGATGACTTCAACGCTGGAATGCAGCAGGGAATAACAAATCATTGAGATGTGTCCGCATCTGAACACCTCATACAAATTTTCTCTTTCCTCCCCAAATAAACGAAAACATGTACTCACAGCACAGGTAAGTACCACTGTTGATAACTACCAATAACCACTATAAACCACATCAGAGCATGATCCTAACATGTTTATGTAATTAATCAATTATAGCTTCCCTAAGTTACACATGCCTGTGATATTTGTGAAGCTGACTGTGTGGGCTTTAGAATGTAATGAGATAACCATGACTGACCATGATGAGCTGTGTTGTTGTGCATTGAGGTAAGCACATTGTGTCTGTTCATGTGCCTCATTCATTATCATTCCCTTCCTTTTTCAATTCCCATATCTCACCAACTTTCTTTGAAAGACCAGGGCAATAATACAGCTGTGAATATTATTTTTGGCCCAAATTGGTTAGCAATCCCCCCCCCCCCCCCCCCACCCCCATGCAACCTATAAAGCTGGGCCAATACATTATGCCTTCCCCCCCCCCCCCCCCCCTCCCCATTAAAGACTTATATTTAGCAAGTCCATAAGGCTGGCTAAAGTTTATGTGTGCTAATAATACAGGTCTATTTAAATTTAAGGAGGCTTACCTGACGTAGAGTGAGATGGGGATGAACGTGTTGAGTACAATCCAGTTTGAGAAGATTTGAATGATAGACAGCACAAATGGAGAGTGTGTTGGGACAAGAAAGGTCACCACACCCTAGATAGGAAGAGGCCGTTTGTAAATGGAAGCAGAGCCAAATACATTACATGTGTGTGGAGTGGGGAAAGTGTGGGTGTGGAGTGGTATGTGTGGAGTGGTGAAGGTGTGTGGAGTGGGGAATGTGTGTGTGGAGTGGTGAAGGTGTGTGTGGTGGCAAAGGTGTGTGTGGGTGGGGAAGGTGTATGTGGTGGCAAAGGTGTGTGTGGGTGGGGAAGGTGTGTGTGGAGTGGGGAAGGTGTGTGTGGTGGCAAAGGTGTGTGTGGAGTGGGGAAGGTGTGTGTGGAGTGGCGAAGGTGTGCATATGGAGTGGGGAAGGTGTATGTGGAATAGGGAAGGTACCACAACAAAATGTGTGATTCCAGCGGTAAACCAGTGGTGACAAACCACAGGGTGTGCCATGATCATTTAATTTTGTTGCATGCATGTACATGTAACTTTTAATACTGTGTGTGTGTGTGTGTGTGTGTGGGTGTGTGTGTGTGTGTGTGTGTGCATGTGTGCATATGTGTATTTGCATGTGTGTGTAAACAGACAACATTGCGTGCACACGAATATCCTTTACGAGTTAAGGTGAGTCTGGGACCAGCATACCAACTTCACACTCATAGTTGTACTATCGAGGTAGCTTTGTGCAGTGGGCTATTTATTCGCCATACAAACTTTTTTCAAAGGATAAAAGTACTATGCCTGGAGTGGATTTGTCAGGACGAGGAGGAGAGGAGGGTAGAAGGGATAGCTGTCTCCTCTCCAAACCCGCATATCCCAGCTCTCAGTAATTCTTACCACATCGTTTCCATAAAGGTTTTCAAACAGCATAGATCCAATGAAACAGAGTATAAGCAGTACAATGAGATAGACGAATATCTGTTGTAGAAACGAGGACACCAAAATGAACCAACTAGCCCACATGCACACCACTGTATGCTGTACACACACACACACACAACACACACACACACACACACACACACACACACACACACACACACACACACACACACACATACACATATGCAGTCATGGCAATTGGACACAACTCACTGATAAGACTAGCTTGTTAACCACAAAATCCAGGTGAGTCCTCTTGAACTTGGTACGCCCTAAGTAACAGTGATGACACGTGACATGTGTCTGCCACTCGTGTTTATTTGTGCACACAGTTTACCATAACACAGGAAAAATCTAAATCCATGCAATGACAACAACAACTGGTGCACATGCTGGGAAGGAATTGTGCAAAATAGATTTGTGTCAACAGCAGATAATGGTTGTCTGGATCTGCACACCACAATCTGGTGGTTTGTTCATAGCACTCCAACATTATAAACAGAATTGTATAGTCACAATGAAAAGCTGAACTGTGAGTATGTGTTAAATACACGTAGTTCTCCCACATGCTGAGCCATCCTCATCACAAGTCCACATCTCTATTTGATGCACAAGTGTGCTACAATACTTAACTGCTCGGGTACATGTATGTGCTAACGGGTAAGGTCCAATAAGATGGTTAAAGCATTGCATAAGCACCAGTGCTAAATTATGCATGCCAGTGAGGAAGGTCCTTTATCCCACAAGTGCCCAGGCCTTACGAATACCTATATATATATACTTTTGACAAAAACTGCATTTTGTGTTCTGCAATAACTTGTTGTATACAATGCACAAGGGTGATGTGTGTCTGTAGAGTCTAACAAACACATAATTCAATCTGCAAAAATTCAATTCCAATACGACCAGAGTACACTGACTGCAATACGACCAGAGTACAGTGACTGAACAGCACATGTACATGCATGCATACACACATGATAATAGTGTGTACATGTATGTTTGTGGGCATGCTACTCTCTAGGTAATATGTATATAGGGAGGAGAAGGAGATGAAAAAGGAATTATGCAGAAAGCTACTACCATAGTCCTCCAATACACTGGACCTTCACAAAAAAAAAAAAAAAAAAAAAAAAACAGAACATCCTTGTAAGCACACAGCCATACTCTAATCATTACACCCACACACACAACACACATACACACACACACACACACTCACCACTGTTCTGCATCAGCTTGGTGTCATGGCCAGCATAGATCACCACACCAAACATCCACTTGGTGTTACGTAGCCGACAACCCTGCAAAAGAAAAACAACTAACACATTTCTAGGTGACCTGACTGAAGTACATGTGTACTACTGTGAATATCATATCCGCAATGTCACAAATTTACTCTCAAAGGCCACAACTATGTGGTTATGGGGTCAGACGCATCTGTGATGGCCCTAAAAAAGCATTGATATATAGAAGCTTACATGCAAGAGTTTTAACCCAAGCAAAAACTGAGGGAATACGTATTGCCAGAGCTATGCAGGGGATGTGCACACAACCAACCCTCACATACCCTCAAAACAATCTTTTCGTTGTCAAGAGAGTAACTACGATCATTGTAACTCAGGGTGCCCACAAACTTGTGGAGTCGGTTGTTTGGAGGTTCACACTCGATGTATCCTGAAAGAGCACAGGAAGAGAAAGAGAATGTTCAGAGCATTTACGCGTGTTTGGCACCTTCACACCACACAGTGCTTCACTGCACACCCACGTCAATAGTAAAAAGAGATCGAGGCTGTGTAGTTGCAAAGTCTTTGGAAGTCATAGGTCATACAAACATGTGCACTAATTAAGAATCAACAGAACCCAAGTACACACATTGCTATGCGCACACAGCACCCACACCAACACACATGAGAAATGGACAGAATATATTTGCACACACACCAGGCATAAAGTCATAAGGAGATTCAACATAATATGTATACACCGAGAAATGGACAGAATGTATTTGCACACACACTATGCATAAGGAGATTCAACATATGTATGCACACATACACACAAACCCATGCACATACACACACACACACACATACACACACGCACAACCACACACACACACACACACACACACACACACACACAATATATACTCACAGAGTATGGGGCAACAGAACACATACCATTGAAGTTTCCAAGTGACTCAATACTGTCAAACAAATTAGCAGTAGCAGGAAGGGCTTGCCTGACCTTTAGGTTGGTTTCCCTTGAGAGAGAAGAATGAAGGTTATAATTAACTGTTTTACAATAACAGTTACCCAAACAGTAGGAAATGATTGCATAACGGACAAGTGTATACAACGTGTGTGTAGGATGTAACACCATGTAGTGTTATAATACCCTACAGCCAGCAAACCTAGAGAAATGAGTAAAAATACATGTACATGTATGATCACCAACTTATGGACTACACCACACCTGGACCAACCAGCTTATGGACTACACCACACCGGGACCAACCAGCTTATGGACTACACCACACCTGGACCAACCAGCTTATGGACTACACCACACCTGGACCAACCAGCTTATGGACTACACCACACCGGGACCAACCAGCTTATGGACTACACCACACCTGGACCAACCAGCTTATGGACTACACCACACCTGGACCAACCAGCTTATGGACTACACCACACCTGGACCAACCAGCTTATGGACTACACCACAACTGGACCAACCAGCTTATGGACTACACCACACCTGGACCAACCAGCTTATGGACTACACCACACCTGGACCAACCAGCTTATGGACTACACCACACCTGGACCAACCAGCTTATGGACTACACCACACCTGGACCAACCAGCTTATGGACTACACCACACCTGGACCAACCAGCTTATGGACTACACCACACCGGGACCAACCAGCTTATGGACTACACCACACCTGGACCAACCAGCTTATGGACTACACCACACCGGGACCAACCAGCTTATGGACTACACCACACCTGGACCAACCAGCTTATGGACTACACCACACCTGGACCAACCAGCTCCTCTTACGTGACCTACATGAACGACACACATGCTTACCCATCCAGCTCAGCTGTCTCGATGTACACCAGGCTGTTGGGTTCACTGGATGATATCAGGAGCAGGTCAGCCTGTGAGAGTGGTGAGGCCAGCCAGCCAGTACACAATGCACACAGCACCCATACCAACACACTTGCGAAAGGGGATACTCATACACTGTACAGGTTAAGTTGCAGGGAGATTCAATATATGTATCCACACATGCACACACAATGCACAAACACCTACACACATATGTATATATTTATATACAACAAATGTTATCTTACTCCATCCTATATGCTTCCCTATGCCACCAAACACCTTCTCAGGACTATGCGCCCTTCCACCCCCATCAATCCCTCCCCACTACATCACTCCTTCCCCACCACTAACTGTCACATAGTCATCCTTCTCCAACTTTAAAACGTCCCCCACTTGGACGTTGGACCACTTCACTTCAGATAGTCTGCACATGAGGAGGGCAACGAGTAGTATTGAAAGATACCCTAATTAATGCACCCCACAAGACTGACCTTCCATCACGCAGCACCTCCACAGGTCGGTTGTTCACATGGTAATCACTTCTGTGTCGCTTCTGTAAAGATAGTAGGTAATGATACCTTCTCTTGAAAGCATAAATGGAACAATACCATCAACTCCCCTGTCCCCACCATCACCTCACCTTCCCCACCATCACCTCACCTTCCCCACCATCACCTCACCTTCCCCACCATCACCTCACCTTCCCCACCATCACCTCACCTTCCCCACCAGCACCTCACCTTCCCCACCATCACATCACCTTCCCCACCATCACCTCACCTTCCCCACCATCACCTCACCTTCCCCACCATCACATCACCTTCCCCAACATCACCTCACCTTCCCCACCATCACCTCACCTTCCCCACCATCACCTCACCTTCCCCACCATCACCTCACCTTCCCCACCATCACCTCACCTTCCCCACCATTACATCACCTTCCCCACCATCAACTCCCCTGTCCCCACCATCACCTCACCTTCCCCACCATCACCTCACCTTCCCCACCATCACCTCACCTTCCCCACTATCACCTCACCTTCCCCACCATCACCTCACCTTCCCCACCATCACCTCACCTTCCCCACCAGCACATCACCTTCCCCACCAGCACAGGTAAAATATTTAGTACAAAGGCTAAAGATGACCCAATAGAAGATATGCATATGACATCAGTGGGAACCTTAGTCCACACACACACACACACACATGCACAGTGTGCAAATGAACATTGTGAACACCTTGTAAAAGTAAACTTCACTTACGATGTCATCGAAGGCATCTTTAATGGCTGTCACAGCCAGCACAGCCAGGAGAGGAATCAAGGTACTGTACACTGGCACAGAGGATACCTGTGGTATGCTCTGTGTGTATGGAGGACAGAGGGGAGGGAGGAATGGGGAGGGGAGTTAGCAAGGATTCAATCATACATGTACATGCTTGCATGAATTTTACCACAATTGAGGGAAGAACCATTATAACAGTACTGGTAGGTGTGGTCACTATACAGTATTGCTGATCTGTATATGGTATCTGTATGCTTAAATTCCATGTCATACATACACAAACAGGTTGTTCCTCCCAGCATCTATTATCACACCCCTTCCCCCACCCCTACCATCTCTTACCCAGTTAACATGCACCTTAAGATAACGAGCAGTGTAAAGGTTACATGTGTCTGCACACACCCATCCACCCACACAGGACCTAAAATGTCAAAATGCACGTGCTCCAATTGAGGTGCACCCTCATGTACGACAGGATTAGTGGGGGTGGGGGGTGGGGGTGGTGGTGCCACAAATGTGCAAATGGCTGGTACCTGGAGTATCACCAGGATGAGGAAGTATATGTTGGCCACCCTCAAGAACTGCTCAAAGAGGTTCAGAGGTATGAAGGTGAGAATGTTGTACTTTGATGTCACCACCATGTTGTTCTGTGTGGGTGCAAGCCGGTGTGGTGTGTGATGTGTAGCAACAGTGCACATCCACATGCAAACATACATCCACACATACACTTCTAATATACACACATACACTTCTAATATACACACATACACTTTTAATACACACACATGCACATGCACACACATGCATACACATATGCACACACATACAGACACACATATGCACACACATACAGACACACATATATACACATGTACACACAACACACATACACCTAAACCCTAAACATTTTTGAAAACTAGTGCTAAAAAGAGACTTAATTAACAAGCAGTTTGCAATTATTGTATCAGTTCTCATGAAAGCACGGAAAACAGATGGTATGGTGGAAGGGAAGAAGGGGGAAGGAGAGGGTAGGAGGAGGGGACCAGGTGATGCCATCAGATGAACCATTTAAAATGGCATGTATTAATTTGCTAAGAAGCTTGCCAATACAGAATGGGAATGAGACCAGCTAATATGGCGAGGAAGAGGCCGAGCTATGTATTTGGGTAATGAGAGATGAGAGGAGGGGGAGGGGGGGGACAAAAGATTGAGTTCACTGATCTACACATTCCACGCTAATTGAAACACATTGTACAATACTATTTTCATAACATCTTAACTACTGATGTGTAATCAGCACAAGAAATAACTACCCAGGGGGATGACGGTCAGGTACCATCATAAGTAATGGATCTACAGTACCAAAATAGATAATTGCCATAGCAATGATTTAAAGTAACCACTTTCATTTTCATGCCATAAAACAGCAAAATCTCTATGAATGCATGTCACTCTTGAGAGAGAGAGAGAGAGAGAGAGAGAGAGAGAGAGAGAGAGGGAGAGAGAGAGAGAGAGAGAGAGAGAGAGGGGGAGAGGGAAGAGAGAGGGAGAGAGGGAGAGGGAGGGGAGAGAGAGAGAGAGAGAGAGAGAGAGAGAGAGAGAGAGAGAGAGAGAGAGAGAGAGAGAGAGAGAGAATGTGGAGTTAAAAGTACCAGATGTTAATTATCTATTGAGGAAAAAGGTACACCCTTCCCCCAAGTATAGCTTCTTTCCAAATGAAGAAGCCATTACCACTAGGTGCAGCTTCTTTCCTGGCCTGGCTATGCAAATGAAGAAGCCATACCTCAAGGCTCTTAGTTGGAATACCTACACCAGGCTGCATGGTTGATTCACTGCTGCATGTTGCAAGCAACACTTACCACGTACTTGTACCTGGAGTTATCCCCAGGACTATTGGCAGTCACCCTCCTCAGGTCTTCCACTGCAGTGGGGAGAGGATGGCACCCATAATTGGAGCATTCCAGCCAACTACAAAGCATGGCCCAACCATTACAGCATAGCCCAACCACTACAGCATGGCCCAACCATTACAGCATGGCCCAACCATTACAGCATGGCCCAACCATTACAGCATGGCCCAACCATTACAGCATGGCCCAACCATTACAGCATAGCCCAACCATTACAGCATGGCCCAACCATTACAGCATGGCCCAACCATTACAGCATAGCCCAACCATTACAGCATGACCCAACCATTACAGCATAGCCCAACCATTACAGCATGACCCAACCATTACAGCATAGCCCAACCATTACAGCATGACCCAACCATTACAGCATGGCCCAACCACTACAGCATGGCCCAACCATTACAGCATGGCCCAACCATTACAGCATAGCCCAACCATTACAGCATAGCCCAACCATTACAGCATAGCCCAACCATTACAGCATAGAGGCAATTTTAGTTTGCCCCACCCTCCCGCCCCTCCCCCAATTTCGAGGTGCGCATTATTACCATTTTCCAGGAATGGAAGGATCTTGTACAGGATGGTCTTCCAGCGAGACTGCTGGCGTCTGTCATCTTCGTGCAACTTCTCTGGGGCCTGGGCACCCTCAGCCCCTACCTCCACTTCCTGATTGTCCGTAGCAGAGAAGTTGCCCTGGTCAGTATCCAGACGTTCACGGTCGTCTGGGGGAGGCGGGGATTAGGGAATTTAGGGATATCTCCTATTTAATAAATATAAAAACCATTTAAATAACCTGCGCTGCAATCACCTGGCGTCGGTGAGGAACGTTTATCCAGCGGAATGTTGCTCATAGCTTCGGGAGTGTTGACCAATGTTTCGACTGTCAGCGCAATGGACGAATTCGTATCCTCCAGGCGAGCCAAACTTGGAGTCGTTACAGCGGGCTCTAGCTCGGATACGATACCTGTGAGAGAGAAAGGACATAAATCATGCTACGGACCACGAGCTTCTACACACCTGCCATTGCATTGGGAACGCCTCACTACTTCCGGTCTTTTGTAAATAATGAGTCAAATTAAAATTAATAATGTGTCGTAGCCTAGCCATATCCGGGAGCTTTGATACGATTAAAAATATGGGTGTCTTCACCTTAAATTTCAACACGACGAAAAGCAACGATGATAATGATGATAAGAAGCTGTTCAAAACTCAGTGCATGTCAGTATTTTATACTAAACAGTGTCGATTATATAAAGACATGTACTAAACTACTGGAATGCTGGCTCACACGTAGCGGAACAACTGCATTTTACCTCCGCGTTTTACTTTCTAATCGATGTGTACAATTGTGCAACACAATGCTTGCTGCAGTATTCCACCAGAGATCATATCTCTGATGCCACGAAACATGTATTAAATAAACAATAACATCGTCGCGTGTTTATATTTCAAGTGACGCCTGCAGCTGCTAAACGCGCGCGAAATATTCCCTGTTAGCTGGAAAGGCAGCGTCCTAAGCTACAGATGTAACGTATGAGACAATCGTTTTTGGCACTGTCGCCTCAGTTTCGTTATAGTACGTATTCGTTTAAATACTAGTATCAAACGCCACCTCCCCGTTCCTACGGCTTCACAACTTCATACAGCACATATTGCACCGTCGATGTACGAAATTGTAAATAATTACGCATTTGATTACATGGGGATACATGAGAACAGACACTCACTGAAGTATTCGACCCTACACAGACAGCAGATGCAAAAGCAGTGCCGTAATTGCCGCAAAATTCGCACCGTCTAAATATACGCGTACGCAAATGGAATTCTTTTACACAATAATAATAAAACACACAAATAAAAAAAACATTGTATGTATTTATATAATAATCATTGCAGTCTAGGCTTAGCAGAGCTTCCATTGACACCAGGTCAAGTGGAGGTTGTGACATGGGCACACAATGACCAAGACGAGAATGGGCCCCTCAAAAACACATAATTGAGCTTTGCAGCAAAGAGAGTTGAAGGTGGCATCTCAACCACATGATGCCAGAGATATGGGGGGGGGGGGGGGGGGGGGGGGGGGGGGGGGGTATGGAGGAGCATCTCAACCACATGATGCCAGAGATATGGGGGTATGGGGGGGGGAGCATCTCAACCACATGATGCCAGAGATCAGAGATATGGGGGTATGGGGGACATCACAACCACATGATGCCAGAAATATTGGGGGGGGGGGGGGGGAGGAGGGAGAAGCATTGTGTGAATTGGTTTATAATAATGTGAAAGAGGATGACAGTTGCTTTTACTATCTTTATAACAAACCATTTCCTTCAATTTCAGTGAATACAAAACCTTACCTGGCCTGACTAATTCCTAAGCTAAAGGAGATGCCTTCTCAAACATCTAGAAGCAGACATGACAGCAGCAGCCCCCACAAAGCTATTGTAATGAAATGTGGTAAGGCTTCCTCCAGGAAATGTCAGTTTCATGTATTACCTTTAAAATTCTGATTCTAGGATGAGAGGTCCTCTGAATACGTTTTACAGATTCTATGAACTAATTGTATCTTTCACTAAAACATGTAGCTAGGTAGTAACATATTATAGCTACCATGTAGCTAGGTGGTAACGTACACCACATGCCCTACAGTGTGTTATAGTTACCACGTAGCTAGGTAGTAACATACACCACATGCCCTACAGTGTGTTATAGTTACCACGTAGCTAGGTAGTAACGTACACCACATGCCCTACAGTGTGTTATAGTTACCACGTAGCTAGGTAGTAACATACACCACATGCCCTACAGTGTGTTATAGTTACCACGTAGCTAGGTAGTAACATACACCACATGCCCTACAGTGTGTTATAGTTACCACGTAGCTAGGTAGTAACATACACCACATGCCCTACAGTGTGTTATAGTTACCACGTAGCTAGGTAGTAACGTACACCACATGCCCTGATTTGTGGCTTGATTTCAATGCAGTAATGATTTACATGCGGTGCCGCAATCTGGTGCAAAGTTAATACTACAGAGATATGCTTTGTGCACTCGTTACAAGGCTTACCATAAAAAGAAGGGATCCGTCCTGAATGATGTATGTTTCAGACAACTACCTGTAACCTGCAGTGGTCGATCATCGTCACAGATGTGCACCCATCATAGTAACATGAGACCCCTCCCCACTCCCTCCCCACCTCCTCCCCCCTGTCTCCGGGTGGGCAACGTTGGGGATTGGGCATGCGAGTTCCACTTATTCAAGGCCATAAATGGGGCACAAATATGGTTCATCTGACAAATCCCTCACAATCCCCTAATGGGCGCATTATTCTGACATCATTCTGACAAACTGTATAGGAAAAAGGGTACGTGCCACTAATTAATGATCGCTGAGCTGTGTACTGTAGTTTCATGACTTAAGAAATGCTTCACAGCTTCTAGGGCCCCCCGATGGGGAGCGCTGTGGCACCCCCGTACCCCAGGGAATGCCCCTCCTCCCCTCCCAGACCCACTTTAACTGTTTAGTACTTTTTACCCCACTTTTACTTTCTTAGTACCGAAAAGTTCATTTTTAATTACACATGTTGAAGTACCACGTTGCCCAACGTGCACATACGAACACACACAACTAGATAGAGCGACGCCCCAGGAAAGTTTACACCTACCTTTGACTTATTTCACCCGCCATGTTTTTTTTTGGAATGCCATTTATAGTTAATAAACAATATTAAAGTCCCGAGGACAATACAATCATGTATCATGGCTAAGCTGTCTGTCGTCCAGCGACAAGGAGAAATACAGCAAATCAAAGATTAGCCATCATCAGTCTCGTTACGGGTCGTACTCGGACTCACATAGTAAAGTGATTAACTATAATAATTTATACAAGTGGGATGACGACAAATAAGTTTGCCGAACCAAATTTATAACCTGGCGTAACTCAGCGGCGTAGGAAGGAGTTAAAAGTGGGGGAAGGGGGGGGGGGGGGGGGGGTGTGAACAGTAGCCCCCCCCTGCCGGGTTACCCAGCTATGATTATCTGCTTCAGTTTAGGCCTACTCTTCTACAGCTATTAAAAGATCGATCGGTGACGTCGGCGATTGGTTGTTTTATGGTGATAACTAGGTCCTACATTTTACCCAAAAGCGTCAAATACCACCCGGACTATTTGAAAAGAAACGATCGCTTACTGCTTTACCCTCTTGGGCACATTACCAGAGATAATATATAGATATCATAACATTACTTATGCATTAAAATGCATGAGTGAGGTAATATTTTTGTTGTTGCAATATTGCACTTTAAATGAAGCACAACACGTGCACAACACGTGCTGCTGCAGGCACAGCACGTTGTGGACTGTAATCGAGTACCGACCAATGCAGTCTCCTGTGGATCCGATGGTGGATTAGTGGAATGTTGTTCCCTTCGACGCAGTAACGTCAACGCGCGAATTCTTGCACCGTAAGAAATTATACCAGGAGGAGTAGGCTAGAATGGCAAGGTAAGTTTGTGTGTGGGTGTGTGTGTGTGTGTGTGTGTGTGTGTGTGTGTGTGTGTGTGTGTGTGTGTGTGTGTGTGTGTGTGTGTGTGTGTGTATCGCTATCAGACAGCGTCAAACGAATATCCCAATATGCCATTTCGGTTGTCGGGATAGCAGCGGAGGGTGTGAATTACAAAAGGTTCTTAAGTTGTAACCGTTGGGAAAGAGAAAGAGCGTGAGAGGGGGGTGAGAGCCGAAATAGAGAGGGAGTAATGGCGAGAGAAAGAGGGAGGGAGAGAGAGAGGCCACAAATGAGCGCCGACATAGGGCAATTGGTGTTGTGTGCAACCATTCAAACACGTGGTATCGGCAATTATAGTTGCCATATAAAGAAATACACTGAGAAACCCAATACCCAAACAGCGTTGTCTGAACAGAATGACCTAATACCGAACCATGTGTGGGTGGACAGGGGAGGGGGGGGAGAGGAAATGAAAGTGAAAGTCATTGTGGGTAAGCATGTGGCTGCTGCAATAGTATTCAACAGCAGTTCTGATAGCACGCAGGGTGATGCTGGGACAACTGATATCTTCCTTAACTCAAGCTAGCCTGTGGTATGCTGAGCTAAAGTATAGTCCCTGTGAAGTATTTACCTAATGCTGTCACATTTGCATTGTCTACTTGGTGCTTTTATTTTCAAAAAGGGCTTGGATCCCTATGTCCATCATTAAAGCAGCCATGATTGTTCATTGTGATTGGCCTGTTTCGGAGGTGGACAACATCAGTAGTTAGCATATCGTGGTTCAGTGTGTGGACTTATATCTATTATCCACATGAGGGCGATGTGCTGTCTACATTCAGTTGTTCGTGTGAATATGTGTAACTGCACAGACATAGTACTTATTTGGGGTGGGGATTAATTAAAAGAAGTGGGCTAATTTTAATTTGCTTAATTTTTACCCTTCAAAATTAATCAAGACACTAAAATCAACATGCAACCTAAGGACCCTGAACTGTAGTATGTAATTGGATCACTTCTCTTTCTTGTGATAGCACAAAAATGAATGCTTTTTATGTCATGGTATGTTTCATGTCATAACACACCTAGCTTTTAGAGACCATAAATATTCTTACCTATTTCTCGTACCGAGTTGAAATTTGCTTCTTGGCTATGAGAGCTGTCATATTCTTTTTATCGTATAATTCAAGGGAGTAGAATATGGTGGGTGGGGGGGGGATATGAATGTGAATTGGAGACTGTGGTAAGTGTAAGTAGTATTTGTGTGCAATGCACTCATTCTGCTATTTACCCATCTTTTCCAGATGACGTCATGGCACAGATGTGCGAACTTTAGGCCAAGTTTGAAGCTGTGATGACATTAGATCTGCAACTGGTACGTGCTACTTATCTTTAAAATTTGTGCACGGGAGGGGGCAGGGAATTGCCTAGTGCATGTCCCCTGCTTAGTATGCTTCCACTATGCTGTTTCCATGACAACATTGCACGGTCTTGCCTACGCAAATTTATGCTTAACAGACAAATACACCTGCCACAATTTAGTTGTTTGCCATCAGGGTCCATCATTAAAGCAGCCATGATTGTCTACTGTGATTGGCTTGTTTCGGAGGTGGACCATATTAATAGATAAGCCTATTCATGAACGGTGTGGACTATCTCCATGCTCTACACTGCTGTGTGCTTTCTTACATGTACATAGGGAGAACAGCAGTTCCAAACACAATCTTGCTGTTCATTGGTTCAATAGTTAAAATTATGTCTACTGGAAGCAGAATAGTACAAATCAAAAGCAACTCCTCCCCCCACCACACACATACACACACATACACCTGCAGTACAAAAAAATACAATGCAGCATCTTCCAAAACAGTACATGGGAGCATTCTCTACAGCTGTGTATATGCCTTCACCACCACCAACAACCAGGATATCTCAATCGATGTGTTCAGAGGTATGCCTTTTTATAGAAACATGCACAACAGCAATTTTTTCCCCCTATAATATAGGAAGCCTCTGCAGAACATTTTCATCCTTTCAAACATTTATGTGGCTTAAGAATCTGGTGTTAGCACACCCTCCAATTGATTGTGAAAATGTTGTGCGCAGGATTGGAAAAGGCCGTGATCGTGCTGGAAGAAATCCTGCAGGTGGTAACGCAGAAGAGGTGTGCTGCAGGTGGGAACACAGAAGAGGTGTGCTGAAGGTGGTACAGTGTGCCATTGAGATGGGTACAGAAACTTTCTAATGCCTGCAAAACAACTTAAAGAACACATTGACGCAGAGATAAGATGCAACGCACTGCAATCTTTGTTCATTACCCATGTGATGGAATCAGAATGGGGCAGAAACGAAGAAATGGACGAATTAGCCAGAAGCATGCGCCACTCTCGTAGAGTACAGCAGCAGACATATGACTGTCGAAAGTCGTCAGCAAAGATAAGATGCAGCAGATGTGGTGGCTTTGCCCTTTCGTGAAGTCACTTTAAAGATTTTTATAATTCAGTAATTTATTGAAAAAAAAAAAACATTTTATTCTTAACGATGATATGAATTTAGAATGGCGGGATAAATATTTGAAACCTTGGCAGACTGAAGGAGTGCGCACGCAGCTGTGCATTGAGATTGTCTAACTTTTTAACAATGGTAGTTAGGGTCGAAAAAACAATTATCAGTCTAAGAAGAGGGGGGTAAAAAAAACCCACATGATTCGCACACTTCTAACGAATTGTCTAAATATAGGTTAGACACTGAAACCGAGGGATCTACGTGATTTAGAATCCCCAAGGGCCCTGGGCTGTTGCGTCCAGACCGGCAGCGAGGGCGCTACTAAGGGCCCTCGGGGATTCTAAATCACGCAGATCCCTCGGTTCCAGCGCCTAACCAACTTAGACAATAGCAACGCGTACGTAGCAACCAATACATTATCGCGCAACGCGATAACAGGAGGGATTCTAAGTGCCAGTAGGGGGGGGGGGGGGATTCTAAGTGCCCCGGGCACTTAAGAGTCCCTCTCTAGGATTCTACTGCGTTTAGATATTCCGCTATTGTCTAATTTTATTTCTTATGTTTGGGGGATGCGCGAACGCAATCCCCCCCTACCAAAAATTGCGCACCCGAGGCTCCCACGTTTGGGGAGATCGCAAGTTTTAACCGGACGAAGTGCAATGCACGGTCTCCACCCGGAGGGACCGCCTCGTTGATCACGGTACCCTCTGTGCCAGGTAAGTTAACTATAAAGCTTTCAAACCCGTTTATATACAAATGTGTAGTTGGCTCGCTTGTGGGTATGTAGCGATTTTTAGTGGCTAATACATGTATTTGACCACCACTGATCTCAAACCTTAATAACCCACCTACAGGCTAGGAGAATGGGGTGGGGTGGGGGGGGGGGGCATGGAAACAAATATAGGCTTACGCCCTCCCAGTTTTTATAATAGGATGTGAGTAATTATTGTGTATGACGCCAGAGATAATATTATCTCTGATGATGCCTTCTATCTCACTGTGACCTCTCCTCTAAACCCTTCTGTTTGGGTGTCACCAGGGTTGCCGAAAGTCAGGCCGGGGTCCGGCCTGTGACCTGAAAGGTCGACCCGAAAGATACATTTCATGTTAAAATAATTAAATATTAATTTACAATCATATGAGACAAGTACATGTGACGCCCGTGACGCTAACCGCCAGCTGGCCGTCAGTACCACTATGAATACAGCTTCAGGTGATTGTGGTGGGACTGGTGGCTCATCTGTAGCAGATAACCATAAGCTTGTGTCTCCTATAAACCCAGACCGCTGGGTTTATAACACTGATGAGCGTATCAGGTACCAGCAACAACGCAACAACCCTCCATGGTGTGGGCACATTTCAAATTGTACAAGTGTCATGAAAAGAGAGGACATGAAGGGTTTGCTGACAAAGCTTGCTGCGACCACTGCCACAAGCCCTTTGTCAAGGAAAACTCAACTCTTCTTAGGCACCTTCAAAGACACCATAAAAAGGAGCTGCATGACGGTGTAGCACATGAGGAAACATCCACGGCTTTGGCCCACAATGAAAGCCCTCTGAAATCAAAAAAAGGTAATATAGAACAATTTTTTTGAGCCAAGTCTGTACTTCTCACTGATACTGAGCACGAGCAACAGTTAGATTAGTTACATCTGGACCGGTCTCGGAGGTCTGGTTCATCTGGGCAACTTACTGATGTATGCGGCATATCGTGTGACTGATTAATTCAATATAATCTTGTGATAATATTATTCAAGTTTATTCCTTTGAAATTTATTAAAAACAAGTTTATTAAATTTAATAATCTAATTACATCTTTAATAAGTGGCCTTTCAGGCCGGGTTCTGGCCTGAAGGTCAGGCCAGAAGATCCAGCCTGAAAGGTCGGCCGGCCTTCGGCAACCCTAGGCGTCACAGCATGCAGCAGGACCAGTAGCAAGCAGCCACAGAGCTTAGAAAACACTGGCCAAGATTGTAAGTGTTCCAAGCTGGGGTGTGGTTTGTGTTCCCTTGGTGACAGAGTCGTACACAGAAGCCCAAGAGGCTTTCTCGCGCCTGGCCTATTGCGCGTCTTGCCACCAGACGAAATGAACCATTCATATGGCCACCTCAACCTGACCCTGGTACACTGCAATGCAAGGGCTGTCTCCTCATGCGGCTACCTCAACCTGACCCTGGTACATCCTCCTATCTGCCAGAGCCATGCACCCTGGCCCACCCTCCTAACGGCCAGAGCCATGCACCCTGGCCCACGCTCCTATCTGCCAGAGCCGTGCACCCTGGCCCACCCTCCTAACTGCCAGAGCCATGCACCCTGGCCCATCCTCCTAGCTGCCAGAGCCATGCACCCTGGCCCACCCTCCTAACTGCCAGAGCCGTGCACCCTGGCCCATCCTCCTAGCTGCCAGAGCCATGCACCCTGGCCCACCGTCCTATCTGCCAGAGCCATGCACCCTGGTACACCCTCCTATCTGCCAGAGCCATGCACCCTGGCTCATCCTCCTATCTGCCAGAACCATGCACCCTGGCCCACCGTCCTATCTGCCAGAGCCATGCACCCTGGTACACCCTCCTATCTGCCAGAGCCATGCACCCTGGCCCACCCTCCTATCTACCAGAGCCATGCACCCTGGCCCACCGTCCTATCTGCCAGAGCCATGCACCCTGGTACACCCTCCTATCTGCCAGAGCCATGCACCCTGGCTCATCCTCCTATCTGCCAGAACCATGCACCCTGGCCCACCCTCCTAATGCTGTTAGCTTGTGCTTTGTGTATAATTAATGAGTGAGTATATAAAATGTGCACAAATAGCAGCAGGGAAAGGCACAACACAGAAGAAGCATGTCAAGTAATTTCTTAATAAATACGGACTAATATTCTAATAATGCATGAAAAGATTGTTCCCTCCCACGCCCACAATAGTAATTGTATGCGGGCGATGCATACCCACAAGCGAGCCAACTACACATTTGTATATAAACGGGTTTGAAAGCTTTATAGTTAACTTACCTGGCACAGAGGGTACCGTGATCATCGAGGCGGTCCCTCCGGGTGGAGACCGTGCATTGCACTTCGTCCGGTTAAAACTTGCGATCTCCCCAAACGTGGGAGCCTCGGGTGCGCAATTTTTGGTAGGGGGGGATTGCGTTCGCGCATCCCCCAAACACAAGAAATAAAATGAGACAGTTTGTTGGAAACGTGTGAGCATCATGCACGGGTTTTAATTTTCACTACCCCCTTAAGATAGCCTAGGGTGCGCAGGTTTTGGTAGGGTCCCTAAATACAAGAAATAAAATTATGAATCTGAACCTCTCAAGTCAATGAGCCTGCAGATGTTCTTGTAAAACCAGCTGCTTTCGATGTCACATCTCCACTCACCCCTCCTAGCCATGTGTGGATAATAGTGCTGTAGCTGAAGCCAGAAAACTAACATCCAATGACCCTGCTCTGAGTTGGCCTTGGTGTGTGTGTCTTTGGCAGGGGAGCTTTTTCCCTTCTTGAAAATCGGCTCCACATTGAACAACGGTACTCAATGACATGAAGAGTAAAGCATCACCCTGGTCAGATGCATTGCGAGAGCTAGGTTATGCTAGTTATTATTATTATTATTGTTTTCATCTATTCATGGTGGAAATGGTGGAAAGTAATTGTGAATATAATTTGGGCACCCCTCTGTACCTCTGCTTCACATGTACCAATGGCACTTCATTCTGTGACCTTCTGCATGTAATGATCGTTGTAACGCATATTTGGTCTGGGAAAGACAAGTAGGGAAGGAAGGGCATGCTTTATCGTTGCTGTAGGAGGAGGCGGTGAGCCTGTGTTGACAACACCTATTTAAATGCCACCCTATTGTAATGGCAATAACCCCCCCCCCTCCACCCCCCACCCCCCAAACAAAAAGAAAAAAGATGTATGCTATTGAGAAGAACATAAAGCTCCCTTACTACCAACCCCCACTCCCTCACCACCACCCTCCCTATTCCAACTCACCTGAATTGTTCTATTTATATGCTCTCTGTAGATCACTAAAGCCTTCCATCCTCTATTATACTATTCTCACAGGAACTTTCCATTGTACTCACAATTTCTGTCAAATTGGACTGCCATGAGATGAGAGTTGTGTGTGGTTCTTGCCTCTGGGTGCATGTGACTTGGCTCCACCCATCCTGAACTTTAGGTCTGCTATTGTCTTACTTGACCCTCCCCCTCCATGACAGCAGGTGGAGCCTCTCTTCCATACTAGTTAGCCCCTCCCAGTTGCCCACCACCTGAAAGGGACGCATGTCTGCGATTCATTATAAATTTCATACGTTGGTAATTGGATAAGTGCAATAATTACTGGATTAGTTTACAATCGGTGTCATTGATTAATCCTATAATCAGGTGCCTATGTGAAATCACATTTGTGTGAAACTGCAGGATTCTCGAGTATCCGGAAATTTAGCATGGTCATGTAAACAAATGTGACGTCACACTGACCTGCTGTTTTCAATCTTTTAATCTGGTACATGTACGTAAATTCAACGTTATAATTGTATTCACGAGGGGTTGGCCACACTCTTAAGGGCGGGGTCGCAACGCTACGCTACAGCCTACAGCCGAGCAGATATAAGTCAGCAGGCGAGCAGTGCCCAGGTATTGTATTAGCTCTAGCCCTCGATTTAAATTTTTTTGAAATCTGCTTACCCGAATATGTCTATATAATTAGGATCGCAGCGATGGAAAAAAGGAATAAGAAACTGAGGCCAGAGGTCATCGCAGAGCTACGCGAGCGCACAAAGTTCACAGAAGAAGAACTGCAGCAGTGGTTCAAGGGGTTCTTCAAGGACTGCCCAAGCGGACTGCTTACAGTGGACGAGTTCAAAAACATCTACTCCAGCTTTTTCCCGCACGGCGACGCTACGCGTTTCTCAAAACACGTGTTCCGAACGTTCGACACGAAGAAGGACGGAGCGGTGGACTTCTGGGAGTTTATCTCTACCCTGTCAGTGACATCAAGGGGCGAACTGGAGGACAAGCTGAAGTGGGCGTTCGGTATGTACGACGTGAACGCCCTTGGCTATGTCACAAAGGGCGAGATGCTGGAAGTAGTGAGAGCGATATACGAGATGGTGGGTCAGACAATAAAGATGCCCGAAGACGAGTCCACACCGGAGAAGCGGACAGATAAAATCTTCCGACAAATGGACACCAACCGCGACGGAAAGCTCTCTCTGCAGGAGTTCATTGAGGGGGGAAAGGCGGATCCTTCCATTGTGCAGCTGTTGCTGTACGATCCTGTAGTAGCCAGAATGTCTGCATGAACCGTTCATCACGCCTTCATAAGTTCCCCACGTACTGGACTTAATTTGCCTTTGCCAAATAATACAGGATCTGATATAACCATTGCATGTGTCTGCATGTAATAATTAGTTTGCTTTGTGTTTGTAATTGATTGTCAAGCCTGAATGATAAAAGTAGCAACTGTTTAAACTTACTTCTTTGGTGAAAGGCATATCATTTTTGTATTTTGTTTCGAGACACTCACATGCATGATCTATATATTGCATGCCCATATATGTCTGCATGATGATAGTCCACATATAAACTTTTGGCTGCTGCATGTACGTTGCCGCGATAGAAACAGTTGGCACCAACCTGTATGAACCTCTCAGACCTAAATGATGCATGATCCTGATCTATAGAACTAATTTTTTTTAGTTATACTCAACGTGATCTTAATAAGTGACATGTCTCGGTGGATTATAAGGCCTATAAACCAAACGATTAATTCAATTTCTTCGACTTGAATTAAGTATGCCCTTTCTCCATGCTCAGAAGACATGCATCCCGCTTTTTATACTGGAGGAATAAAGCAAAGCGATTCATCATTTTGCCAATAGGCTGTAGTAACACTGAAAACAAAAATATCGTCGCAGACCTGATGACCGTTTGTCAACCCTCAAAATGCACACACGCGATTAAGCTATATGAAAACTTAACGGAATTGGTCAAATTATGATCCTGCCCCGGTAATTCCCCCCCCCCCCCCCCCCCCCCCCCCCCCACTGCGCTCCTTGCATTGCAATTGACATTTCAGGGAGCATCACCCCCCCACACAGCCACACGCATGTCCATGCACTATACGCCATACAATGTTCACGCAAAGGAACAGCAAAAACGAAATCTGCAGATAAAGTTACAGGATTAACTATGCAAGTAGCTTTTCGTCCAATGCTATAGCCTATGCAATTATATAAGTATTTCAGTCTCCAAATGCGGCCCGGGTTGGTTCTGCAATGGTTTAAAATGGAATAATTAAAAGAGTCAAGTCAGTATAGTGTGCAAAGAAATAAACAACGTGGAGTAGCGTATTAATTCCGTGGTGATATCACGCACATGCACACACACACACAACTTACCTAGCCCTATTACAAGAAGAATATGATTGGCGCAGAAGAGGTGTCGTTATGAATGCAAAGTTGAGCATTCAGTCATTTTCATCATCATTGATCAGTAAACCTAAGTTTGTAACTTACATCCTTTGTGGACAATGTATATATAGATATAAAAATCATTTTTGATGCATTTACATGCAACTTACACACTGCGCGCATTATACGCGCCGAGTTGTATTGAAGCCAGAAATTAAAAATTAATTCAAGTGACAAGAGTCAATCCAAGTGCTTACGTCTCTCGGCTGTATACATTGCACATTCAAATACATAAATAGCAATTGAATGACATATACGTGCAGAAATACTTACAGACTATGTATATGTGTTTGAATTGAGTAGTAGAAAGAATTAACACATGCACGATACACTTGAAGTTGCGATGATACTTACAGTCTTTACGTTTTCAGTGGAAGTGAAGGTTAATCAAAAGAAAATCGTAATGTGCAACTGAGAAACTAAGAATACATAATACTTACACCCTTTGTTAGGTCGCGATCGGTTGAATTCATTTATATAGGAAAACTACCTCATGAATACAATGTGGATCATGTGACATCGGCACTTACCAAATAATACTTGACCAATCAGGAGCAATTCAATGCGAGTGCACATAGATACAGGATTTTACTTTCAGGGCTGTCCAGAAATACAAGTGCAAAATTGTAACTTACGCACTATAAAATTAAGAAAATGATTCCATTGATGTTAGACGCAAATAATTAGCATTTGAGTTAACTTACGCACTAATAAACCACACCATTTAGAGGTATGTATGTCACAAGAAAAAAATATGGTAAAAATGGAAATAATTAATGGAATCATGTGCTATCTGAACTAAAGAAACTTACATTCTGTTTGTGTTGTAGAGGGGAACATCCATACAGGCAAGAGATGTGCATGTGATGCTATACATAATTACATGCAACACTTACATCCTAAATGATCCATCAATCATTCATTAAAAGACAGTTAAAATAAAATAGAGGGTGTGTTGTATGTGTGTTGTGTGTGTGTATGCGTGTGTGTGTATGTGTGTGCGTATGTGTGTGTGTGTGTGTGTGTGTGTGTGTGTGTGTGTGTAGTAATATGCTGTCTGGTATTGCAATGTGTATGACTCACATGCTGGATTTTAAAGGTATGCATGGCAGTGAGAACATTGTCAGACCTTATCAATCAATACAAAGTCAATACTCACGCACTGCACACAAGATATAAGGTGCGCATGGGTGAAAGAGAACAGATAAGGACATAAATTACAGTACAGTATAACTAGAAACCTACACACTGTTTGGTTCGTCATGTTTGATTTCGTTGCATTTTTTAGGTGTTTGCATCGAGAAAGAAGTAAGTTACATGCCACAGATCAAGGGGAACACTGCATGTACGGGCATAAAACTTACTGTCTTCATTGTCCATGCAGCACATCGTAGCAAGGGAAACAGGACATCAAGTTTGGCTCACTTGCACACGAGTAAAAAAAATATCCTTACCCCCTACAGCAATTAAGAGCAAGACAAGCATAGTTCATGAACTGACCCTTACATTACACTCTACAAAACAAACTTACTCCCTGGATGAGTTGTAACGCAAAATAATTTGATATGATATCGTAGAATAATTCATATTTCTCACAATGTCAACATACTTACAGTCTGCAGCATATGTAGAAATACATCAACGAGTCATCTACTTAAGGTTATTTATGCAAGGAAATCCAATGCATGGTGAACACTTACGCATTCCTGTCATTGCAGTTGCATGTGCATAAACAGAATGGTGAACCTCAAGAAAAGCCCTTGCACGAGCTTGCATGCACATTTGTAACATACATTCTTCATTGTTCATATATACATGTAGGATAAGAAATATGTTAGCCTAAAATGACTCTGAGAAAATGATAACTTACGAAGCACTGATAAGAAAAGAAATAAAATCAGCACATATGTTTGAGCATGAGGATTGACCATTTATAATTGATCACAATGTTGATCACATAAACTGATCACGTACCGAAGCAGTCTGTACATTGCCATCACATCAGTAGCAACAAGTGAAAGTATTTCATTAAATATGGAGAGCTATTTATATGCATGCACTTACATACTGATGTGCAATGCAATCAAATGAAAAACGAAATAATTGGGAATTAGGAATAAATGTAAAAGCTCTTCGCATATATACTTACTCGCTGTTCAATAGTAACCAGATTTTTCACACAATGATCAGTCGTCAAAGCATTGCAATGGTGGTTTGGTATGGGATTGCAGCAACATTATTACAAGAATATAGATAATTTAAAACAGTCCATGGCCATCCAGCAATGCAACTTACACAATGTAGCTCCTTTTGCATGCAAACCGGCAGAGAATTTTCAAATATAAAAATATAATATACATAAAGGTACTTACTCTTGCATACTGTGTGGAAGGTTGCAGTGTAGTGTAAGAAAGCAGATTAGTGATAGTACTGATAAATAAAGAGTACTTACATCCTATACACGAGGCAGTTGATTACGAGACAGTTGGAGAAGTCATTGACCGGAGATTATTAGCATGTGCACATCCTATTCCTATCTGCATGCTTCACTTACACACTTCGTGTGAAGGGTTTCAAGGAAGAGTCTAATAATTAAAATGTGTCAAAGATAAACGTGATTCAGTCATTTCCTTACTTGCAAATGGCAGAATAGGATGACAACACAAGTCCATGAAGCACAAGAGGAAGTGATATACATAATTAAAAATAAAAAAACTGAACTTACAGTCTTCAATGTATCATCATTTCAGCATTAATATAATGAGTAAAAACATATTACAAAGTAGTATGATTGGCCTTTAAATCCTGTGCCATACTTACCACCCAGCACTAATGGTTGCAAACACAAAAATGAGTATGGAGGAAATAAACGTTCAAATAAAAACAGTGTAATGATATGCACACACATGCACATGCATGCAATATCCTTACTCTATAGTCAAATTTGTGTAGCAGAAGGACCAATGTGGTATGTGGAAGTAGCAATTCATCTTAATGTAATTATGATAACATAACACCTACTGAGCTTTCACTGGTTCTCCTGTACATGCATCAGACAATACATCAATGGGTTAACACAAAGAATTGGACATATACTACCACCACCATCACCTGTGCACCATTGACCTATACCCGGATCACCTCCACCAGCACAACACATGTATCACTACCCCATGCAGCATGAACTTTCCACCATCACCACCACCCACTCCACCATCACCACTACCCATTACATAATCACATCACAGTACTACTGTGTACCACTGTATACCACTATCGCACAACTACCATCAGAGATTATCTCTGATACCATCATCATCATCATCATCATCATCATCATCATCATCATCATCATCATCATCATCATCATCATCATCATCATCATCATCATCATCACAATATCTATAAAATGTATAATATGTAGAGCCTTACCAAGTAAGACATTTTCTACAGCATTCATGGAATGCGGCATCTCTGCAAAGTCATTGACAACGCTCGTCGTATACTCATGTAATAGTTTTCATGCGAAGTGGCAAACCTTTCATAGTAACGTCCGCAGAATTCTAGAATATAGAACGTTCAATACAAGTAAGATTCATCCGCTACGAACGAACTATCTCAAAATCCCTCCTTGTTAACATGGTTTTATTTTTCGCATAAAAAACTTTGTTCTATACGGAATAGCTATGCTCGAATGCAGGGTGGATCTAGGATTCTGGTGAGGCGAGGGGGTTTGAATTTAATTAAGCACATTAAACATGCATATTACAGCTAACATTAACATGCAAACTATAAACAACACTGCCAATAGCTGGAGCCACCTTTTGAATGCTTAGTACATGCTTAAGATTTTGAGGGAGGGGGTTTGAAAAACTAGCGTCTACCCTCCGTTTGCTGGTCGTGCATGAGTTAGAATCGGGCCTTTTGATTATCTCATGCATGGTCACGACAAATAATCAGCCCCCCCGCACCCGGCTGGAATGCATGACATGACATGCATTGACTTGATGGGCGCCATGCAGACATGCAAGCAAATGCTTAAACTTACAACACGAGAAGGAATCCTGCGGCCTTCCGCAACGATGAGTAGCAGAGCTGCTAGCAAAATCATAGATAACTTGAGCTGCAGCATTTCCAAGTTTTTTTTTTTTTTTTTGGTAAAGCCCGAGGAAGACGCAACTTTCGAACTGTACTGTCGTTTTATACCAGTTCAAACGGAAGTCACGGTCGTACCAACGTATGGTTTTGTGGTATTCATCCCTCTTCCGCGCCCCTTGCGGGAAAGGTTCTGTGTGCGCATGTCCGCAATGTCACTATAGTATACGATTGCACGCGCATTTGTTCTGCACGGGTTAATAATTTATATTGTATTAGCGTTGGTAAGATGGCGAGATACACACCCTTTGCTTTTACCATGGCCATGCATGCACCTGACTATATATAGTGCATATGTTGAAGATGCATAACTGAACTAGCAGAAAATTTTCACTTTCCCCTAGATTAGTGCAGATACGAGACACATCAGAACAAATTGTTCAGGAAGCCTAGCCTATACATCCTGATGTCGGTCCTACATACAGCACAGTGGACGATCGATTGATCGGAAAAGTGCAATACATGTACACTGTAGTAGAAAATAAGGCATATTCATGGGGGAGTTGTTAGGCCGTGTATTCTCACCACTAACGGCTTCATCCTTGCCTCTAATTAGTTCGCCACGCGAATGCGGCGGCGCAGTATTTGACCTTTTATGGACAAGCCAGGCCATGCAATCGATTTTTGCTAAACTCTGGTGTGTGGATAAATTGTGAAGTGTACCTACTAAATTTTAGCATGTTTGTAATTCATATTGTATGTCTGCCAGTAGCACAAAACAGGATGCCATGATAACGAACAGATTGATGGCATGAAGGCTAGTAGTGATCACGACAATGGCAAAGATGCTGGAGGTGTATGTATTTAAACATGTGCTGGCATTTGCATTCTTACTGATGTAATATTTGTCAGACAGCATTAAAAAAAATTCTGACCTCTTTCCATGGGATGTGTGAAAAGTTTACATTACTTCTACAACTTATTGAAGTTGGAATTTATTTATTTTTTTTGCAGGTGTGCTTGTCTTATTTTGTTTACTTCTTCCCTTTTTGATGCTCCCATGTCACCAGACAACATTTAGCCCTGGTTCTTGACACCTTACCCTGGGGTGTTTGAAAAGTTTACATAACTCCTTATTTACATGTAAGGGTACTAATGTAATCCCAATAAAGACTTGTAGTTTACGTTACCAAGAGATAGGTAGTTCAGACTGTCTTCTCTGCCTGCCCCCCCCCCCCCCCCCCCTCCCTCCCCCCACATACATAACCAAATACAAATGCTACACCCCAGCTGTACAATAAGAGTTTGCACTGAGATCCATGTACATAGCTGGAGTAGTGCTAACCTTAGCATTATATGATGACCACACAAAGCCTGAGTTGTTGCTGACGCTTTTCACCAGAAGGATCTCCATGAGGTATACCACATTGTTTGGTATGATGCACAGGTCCAGTCCCTGGTCCATACCAGGTGTCAGTAGGCATCCACCCATTGAGCCTGGAACCCGAGCTGCTGACAGACACCTGGGTGTCTGTGCCTATATTCACAAGTGGGAAAAACAATCTTGACAGGATTCCTCCCACACATATCTCAACCTCCTTCTAACCATATGGACTAGGCAGTATTGTCCAACCTCTTTTTGAGTATCCTTGCTGTCTCTAGCATATCCTGCTCATTTACAGCAAAATGTCCCTTCCAATCCCTCCATCAGGGGAGAAAATTTGAAAAGGAAATATTCCCGGTGGGCAGAGGACAAAGGGACATGCACCTCTAGAATGCCTGATGCAGCCAGTGCGTTGCTATTGTCCCCATCCACCCTAACATCTCTCTGCATCCCTCTTCCCATCCACCGTCACACCTCCCTTTCCATTGCACCTCCCCTCCACCATCACACCTCCCTCTTCCACCATCACCCTCACTTCTATTCCATCCTTTCCCCACATTCAAGCCAACTAGTTCCCTGAAGAGCATGTACCCAGCCTGTACCCAGCCTGCACCCAGCACGTACCCAGCCTGTACCACATGGTAATGGTAGTGCAAGCCCCACTCACCGTTAGCCCCCCTGGGACAGGCTCTGCCCACTGGGTGTATTGGCTGAGTAAAAATCCCAACTGGGTGACACACAACCTGGGCATATACGCTGTCCCACATGGCTGCAGTAGCGTATCTCCATGAGCGAGGTACCACCCACAGGGTTCCCTGATTAGAGGGGGAGATAAATATTATGGAGAAATAGAGATAGTACATCCCCCCCACATATCCAACTTCCTGGCCTGGTTTTGGATACAATCATTCATACAGTGTGAAGGACATAGCGCTTTAGAATAAGTATATTAACCACAATGCTCACCTTCAAACTCACCTGCACGAACAACTGGCTTTGTATAAGGTGAGAAAGTTCAATGATGACTACATATAGATAGCTGCAATGACCAAGCAATCATCCACAGGCACTTCATTCAGTATTATATTGACTCACTGTCCCACAGCCACATGCAGCAGTAGCTCTAGACGATCTTTCATTGTTGCTAGATCTTCATGTATATGCACTATCCATACACATGCACACAAATATGCAAACACACACCACACACACAATATACACACACACACACACACACAACATACACACAGGCACACACCACACACATAGACATGGTCATGGTTGTTTTATTAGCAGCTGAAGAAACAATAAAAGTGCTCAATTTTAACATTTTGTCAGATCACATACATGCACCCACTTGTCTTTCTGTCTTACAAACAGATTGAAGGTATAACGGCTGGTGGTGATCATGAAGTGGAAAGATGCTCGTGTATTTAAACATGTACCGGGCATTTACATTCTTATGCAGTATCCCGCTGTTAGACAATATTTAGTCCTGGCCTTCTGTTTTTATATCTCAGTGACCTCTTTCCCCTGAGAAATATGGTGACCAGTTGACATAAAGCACAGAGCAGATGACATATATATAGAGAGAGAGAGACCGATTTGGGCATCATATGCTCTATGCATAGGTCATCTGCTCTGTGCTCTATGTCATCTGCTCCATGCTCTTTGTCATCTGCTCTATGCTCTTTGTCATCCGCTCTATGCTGTATGTCATCTGCTCCATGCTCTATGTCATCTGCTTTATGCTCTGTGTCATTTGCTCTATGCTCTAGATCATCTGCTCTATGCTCTATGTCATCTGCTCTGTGCATAGGTCATCTGCTCTGTGCTGTATATATTGTTGTTCCCAACCTACATAACAACATCTGCAAATGACCACCAGACAACATTTAGCCCTGGTTGTCTGACACCCCTTACCCTGGATGTGTGAAAAGTTAACATTTAACAACCACAAATAATGATCCTACCCCTAATTAAATAGGCTATACTTATGTAACCTCCAAAGACTCAGTGCATGTAAGTTACCAAAAGCTAGTTCAGACTGCCCTCTCTGCTCCCCCCCCCCCCCCCCCCCCCCCCCCCCACGATTGTCTAATATGTGTACCAGCCCACCCTTCTTAAAACTGTTCACTTATCACATACGTACTTGAAACAGCATCATACATAACCAAATACAAATCTGTTCAGTTGTAAAAGCTAAGTTAGCCAAAATGTACTCAATGGTCGTTACAAGGATGTAGCTTGTTTCAGGGTGCCATACTGCATACGCTGTTTTAGAAAAGAGTACAGGTTTGTGATGGTTGTGGTCAAACGTCCCAAAAGGATATCATGGAATCGTTTCCACATAGTTATCTAATTAAACGAATTTTACACATAGCTATTTATATTATTTATACTGCTGTGCTGAGCTCATGAGAGGAATAGATTGACTATATGGGTCACCACAAATTTATAATTTGCATCAAAATGACACTAGCTCCAATTGAGCGGGTCCTAGGGGACCGCTAGATCCTGCAGCTGTCGAGGGAGCCAGAAAGAACACCACCAGATTGAAGTAAAACAATTTACGCAGCCATAAATCGTCGCCTCACATGATTTAATGTGGAGCACCAGTGGTAAACATTAACGGTTGCACGCTGGCCCGACGCAAGTAGAATTCTCATCGGGCCAGTTATATTGCTATATTAGTGGCCCGTAGGGGCATGCTGTTTACAGGCCCTGCCATTTTTATCCAACCCATCCCTACAACGAAGTACTTATACGTAAACTGTTAATAGTTGTGGTTTTAACCTACCACAACCATTGCACAGCTTAATTTGCGCGAAGATTAGTAACGCTTCCACGCGCAATGGGTTCAACCCCCAACCAGCAAGAAGTAGTGCAAGAAGACTTGGATGACTCTAAATGACACACCCCATGTTGCTTGAATTCTACATGATGCTGTTAATTAAAGCCAATTAATAACAAGGGCTAGTGGGTCATGCAAATTACTTGCCCTGTGGGGCCAGTAGGTTCCTTCAACTACTGGCCA
This sequence comes from Eunapius fragilis, assembly GCA_963681505.1. Taxonomy (NCBI): domain Eukaryota; kingdom Metazoa; phylum Porifera; class Demospongiae; order Spongillida; family Spongillidae; genus Eunapius; species Eunapius fragilis. The sequence goes on from OY811992.1 coordinate 1,983,216, forward strand.
CTCAGGGCAAGTAGCCCAAAGTGCTTAATGTTGACCCCTGGAGCACTGTTCTTATATGGCTCGTCTCTGCTAGTCTCGTGCCCAGGCCCAAAAATGTACGTATGACATAATTCACGAATCACAATGTAGTAAATTTGATGACACACTACACAGTACAAATGAAGATGCAGTAGACTAAGTACAGCTAGACTGTCAGGTGTGCTTATGGAATCTCCCTTTCACATATGGAATCTTGTCTAGGACCAACCGCCAGTCAGTAAGATACACAGCGGCAATGGCAGCTCCTCCTAACCAGGTGGCTGCAATGGGTGACCTGCAAGAGATGCGTACTTCACATACCAAAAGATAATTGAGGATGTGCAAAAGGTGTGATTGTATATGACATGAAGCTGGGTACCGATAATGATTATTTATTTAACAAGCAAGTTTCATGTAAGGGAAGTATGCACCCGGGTGAAAAAATACACGTAGTAACGCGTTATTACGCGTGAAAATGGGACATATATAACGCCAAAACACGCGATTTTCAAGATGATTATCTCCTTGATTGTGCAATACAACAGAGTTGAATTTTGCCTATACACAAAGCGGTCCAGTGTGTATAAAGTTCCAAAGACTGGTTGGTTTGGCATGCATCGTTCCGAAGATATTCACATTCAAGTACGAACTTGATTTCGCGGGAAAGTATACAAAAGCCCGCGAAATTAAGCTAGTACATTGAATGTGAATATCATCGGAGCGATGCATGCCAAACCAACCAGTCTTTGGAACTTTATACACACTGGACCGCTTTGTGTATAGGCAAAATTCAACTCTTTTGTATTGCACAATCAAGGAGATAATCATCTTGAAAATCGCGTGTTTTGGCGTTATTTATGTCCCATTTTCACGCGTAATAACGCGTTACTACGTGTATTTTTTCACCCGGGCATGGAGTGAATCATAGCGTAAAGTGATGACACAGCTGGAGTACTCAATTAGTAAGTGAGTGCATGGAAAAGCAAACCCTAAATACTGTACATATATAACCCTGTATACTGTACATATATAACCCTGTATACTGTACATATATAACCCTGTATACTGTACATATATAACCCTGTATACTGTACATATATAACCCTGTATACTGTACATATATAACCCTGTATACTGTACATATATAACCCTGTATACTGTACATATATAACCCTGTATACTGTACATATATAACCCTGTATACTGTACATATATAACCCTGTATACTGTACATATATAACCCTGTATACTGTACATATATAACCCTAAATACTGTACATATGTTTAGATGAGCTACAATAAGTCTCAAAAGTCAGCAAACGATCACAGATCTTTAATTTGAAGCAGGGGGAAGCACAGTGCAGTGGCTGCTCACAGATCAGGATAAGTAACACCTCACAGAGCTGGAAAATTAAAGATCTGTGATCGTTTGCTGACTTTTGAGACTTATTGTAGCTCATCTAAACATATGTATAGTATTTAGGGTCATTAGGAGCTAGGAAAACTGTCAACTTTTTTTTGCCAAGGGGTGTGCTGCCCCACAAATATTACCTCTACACGATATTGCTGGGAATGTGGTGAAGAACAAAACAAACTAGGAATTGAATTTTAAATATGGAATATCAAATTAGAGGTAAGAATGAATCTGATTAGTGGGCAGCACACTCCTTGGCAAAGAAAGCTGACAGTTTTCCTAGCTCAGAATGAATATGCCTTATTTTCCAGATCTGTGAGGTGTTACTTTTCCTGATCTGCAAGCAGCCACTGTAGGAGCCTATATGGGCCCTTTCAGCGATTGATAATTGCCATGGAAATTGCCATTTTTTTCCTGGTAGGCAAGACCTTTCTACAGCCAGCTCCATGTGGTTTTGACAGCATCGAAGAAATAGTGTTATTTTAAAAATACATCTTTGGAGTAGTTTGATCTGAATAGTCGGTATGATGTATTATTTTCAGCAACCCAATTTGTCCAGGACCGAATAAGTGGACAAAAAGTGGGAGGGGTGGTCAGTAATTCATATGTGCTTCCGCAAACAGATCAAAAGGTAGGCCGACAGGGGTGGGCGTTAAACAGGTCAGATGCAGGAACAGCGAGTAATTAGGTGCAAGCCTACCAAGGGTATCTCGCTCACTGCTGACGAAAAGTTATGCTTGGTCACAACTTGTGGCACTATCTAGGAGCGTACGGAAATAGAGCACATCCACCCCCAACAAGCGCAGCTATTGTAGTAGTCTCCATTCTTCATCCCGTACACTAGTACTTGATTCTTCCCGGCGGTGCTGCCTCATTAGAAGGTAGAAAGAGAAGTTCTTGCCACCCTGCATTCAGTGCGGTCAATGTTGGTTCATACCCACTGCTACTGCTGAATTGCTGCCATTATGCATATTAAGATAGCATTATTAATGCTTCTCTTTCTCTTTCAGGCCAGGCCATAGCCAACCACCACTCCTCCCACTTTTTGTTTTTTTTTTAGTACTCAAAATCTACTTTTCAGTACTCAAATTTTATTATTTGCAGGTATTTAGAGCCGCACATTCCCCGAATCCCCTCACAACCTGTACGGGCTTAGGTGGGAGATATCAGGGATTTGATATCAAACTGCCCGACCACAGGTGCAATTTCAGAGGCGGATCCAGGGGGGGGGGGGGCTATGGGGGCTGTAGCCCCCCCCTTTCGGATAAGTAACGAAAATAATTACGACTAATTAACTACATGTATATACGCGCTTTTTATAATGCTATACCTGTATTAACTTATGCGCACAAAGTGAAGCATCGTTCCTACTTGAACCGAAATGGTATTTAATTAGTGCCCCATGCAAAGATTTAGAATACAACTTTTTTATAATAAGCCCCCCCCCTTTCAAAAATCCTGGATCCGCCCCTGAATTTGACTATCAAACTGCTCCTACCATACGGATGGATGTGGTGTTATCCTCAACTGATATGGTCAGATGCTGTTATGTTACCCTGAAGCCCCTAGGCAGGTAGCTCGTGTAAGAGCAGTATAATCTCTGGTAAGGGACCTTAAAACACGATACCGTAAATAATAATTTCACGCCAAACGCCCCTAGATTCTCGGACCTTGTCCTCGTATGAGGGTGACTGGGGACCGGACCATATAAACTGTTATCAGAGAAAATGGCGATTTGAACTAGTTACTGGCAATTAAAATCGGTTGAAAAGGACCCGGTTATGGAGCTGCGATTACTATAGTACACATAACACACATACACACACGCGCACACTCCTCACATGCTAGCCACAATGTGACATATTGTTATTCATTTACTCCAACGCACCAATATCTCAGTTTTTCTCCAGTCATACCGAGTACAGACCATTTCCGAGCAACTCCAGCAATAGCACCTGCCATTGTTTGAAGCACTATTACGCACGTGATGTGCCACACCCACAAATGGGTGAAGAGAAGTGCTGTAGTGGATTACTTGAAGAAGAAGAGTCGCAATTGCAGTGTTCATTGCCACTTTATTTGGACAACGTATTTGGAGACCAAACGTACACGTCTATGTTATGTTCGCAACGTTGCGAAGTTAAATCTTACACCGATAAGCACTTTAAGTTAGCATCACCTGACTGTTGCATGGGGCATCATACACAAGTCGCTCACTCTACAAGCACCGCTGGAACGGGCAAGCCATATTCAGATTCTACCAGTATTGACCCTCATGCATCGAAGCAGGCTTTAGCGTTGGAGGGGCGGCAGAATACTGAAGTGCCCGGCATCTACCCACCTTCACTGGTGCCTGTGGTGGAGCCGTACGTGTGTCCGCAAGGGTGCACTGTGCTATCCGCTTGTGCCAACGTCGATGCGGGAAAATTGATCAACTTATTGTGTACTGTAATGCAAGGTCTGTGGGCATGCATGGCTGCACTTGTAACACACATCCAGCATCCGTCTTCCTGTGTGCGTGCGTGACTACAGTGAACCCCGTGACCGAAGTTGAATGTAAATCTGGATTTTTGGTAAGTTAGCTTTACAAAGGTGGCAAGATTTTAATTGCAACGCACCTTGTAGGCGGGGTCAACAGTTTCTATGTCTTCCATGCTCCTTGGGGATCCCACAAAGTCTTACTTTAAACTCACCCTTTGGAGGGAAGCATCTTCTTGGATTGAGAGAATAGTATCCGGAGACATTCTGTTCCTCACAGGTAACTTGTAAGGTGATCAGAGCTAGCCTTGGTCAACTGATGTACAATGACAGACATCAGATTGAAGGTTTGGAAGGGAGAGCCAGTTGGTCACACCGTGATGCGTTCATCGATACTGAACCTGCACTGGCCCAAAGGAACATTACCAACTAGATGTAAAGTCTGGTTATTTTACATTCGCCTACAATTTTTTTCCCCTCCTTTTAACCAGTGCAGAGCACTATTTCACAATTATCTTTGAAAACCTTACAACACTGGGCTCAGAAGACCCACTGGTACTTATTTCAAAAGCCTGCTTTACAACCAAACGGTACCTGTTGTGCACACAAAGAGGTGCCATGATTATGTAATTATTTCTACTGTCATAGCCAGGGTATGCTTCGTCACATCCGAGCAGTTGGGTACCACGGATGCGATATTCAACTTCAGAGGAAAGTTTCTTGGGATCCTCAGTACAAGTGGTATGTTCTCTCCAAGTCTCACCCTGCACACCCACAAAGTAATTTGGTGTGGTTTCCATTGGCTGCACTTCAGTGACATGACTGTGTGGTGTTCATGATAATATACTTTGTAATGGCTGTTTATGTAAGCTTACCATGGAATTTTTATTATTTTTTTAAATAGTTCAGTAAATGTTTTCTTTCATGATTAGTGATTGTTGTTGGAGATTACCCTGGAAGGGACCTACATATGTACATGTAAGTAACAGTATATATCTGATCTCTGGTTCCTTGCTGACTGTTATGTTATGTAGTAAAAATTTAAAAAAAATCTACTATTAGTCAAAATAGTCAGTGGGCGACAAAATGTGTGTGGGAGGGGAGCGGGGGGGGGGGTGTGTGTGTGGGGGGGGGGGGGTTAAACTAGTGTTTGCACAAGGAATGATGAGACTGCTTGCTAAATTGGTGCAAATTCCTCAAAACTGATAAATACGTCCGTAATTGTATTTATGCTATAGTTATATATTTTAATTGCAACCCTCCCACCCCTGAGCACAGCAGTAAAATGGAAATTTACACTGCCTCATGATAAGGGATGCTTGTACTCTAATCATGTACCAGTATCATGATTTCCTTGTCTTGATTAGTATTCCTACTCTGAAAACCTTTTCCCCCCCACTTGTTCATTTCTTTCAAAACAACTAAATTAATTACAACATTTGTTTGCAATGTCTGTCGATGTAGCAAAAAACTTTAGTGTTAGTATTTGTCTTGGAAAACATTCTGGATAATAACTGTACTAGCAGATGAAAACACATTCCATATACAACAGTCGTGACATCAAATCATTTAACAAAAGAGTTATGGGTTGTAGTACATGACATTAAAACATTTGGCCCTGTTGCACATTGATGGTTTGAATTCTCTTCAGTGAAAAAAAATTCCTGTCTAGTGTGCATTTTTGTGTGGGTGCAAACGGATCTGTGAGCAGTTGGCACTCAAACATGAACCTGATATAGGAGGAAGGAGTTCACCATCATTCAGTGATTATTTCAAGTTTGCACCTAGGCCATTTGGAGGGGGGGGAGGGGGGGGGGGGGGGGGGGGGGGGTGAATCACTATCCTTGTGACGTTGCTTTGTATATACTGCTGACCTAAATATTAGAGGATGTGTTATAACTTTTGACCTTATTTTTGTTTCAACGTTTCCTTAACCCAAGACCCTTTCTGGCACTGTGAAGTTGTGTATGGACTCAGTAGTGAACCACACCTTTTGGACTGCTCTAATTAGACACAATCCAATATCAGCATCCACAATAGTGGAGTTCAAAATTAAGTACTGCACCTTTCTGTGTGGCCTTCCTCTCTACTTTGCTCTACTTTGAGAATCATGTCTTATTGTAATTTTTCATGGCCTTTAGTGGTTGTGTAATGTTAGCATGAACGTTACCATAGTAATGAGTGGCAGATCCAGTGTCCTTTGTGCGTTGGGAGGAAAGGCTGGCCAGCTGGCTGTAACCTAACTATTGTAATGTGCCAAATATTTTCAACAATGTGTTAAACATGGTTGGTTTTATCAGTGTAGGAGACAAGCACAGAGAATGGCTCAAGCAGCTAGGCCAGGGAATAGGGAGTGTTTATGAGTTTTTAAACATAACAGCCATCCAGGAAAATACACAAGACGGTACGTATATGATGCAAGGTGCACTTATTAATAATGTGCAACGCTGATTAAAGGCAACGTCTTTTTGAACACTTTCATCTTCTTGTTATTAGGTTTCAGTTCACTTCAAACAACAACATATTCAAAGCTTCGAATTTTACCTTCGGATTGTGGACCTGCTGTTGATATTTTGAAAGTATGTACTGAGCCATTATAATATGCACTAGGTCCCTTTTTGCTGCATCGACCCCAACTAATAATCGTAAAAATCTAGTCTCGTCCACACCCTCTAACCGCAGGGGTGAGTGCTGCAGTTTGATATAACATTCCACAACCCCCCAGAGATACTCTGACTCTGCTGGTGGTGGTGGTGACAGCATGGTGCACCCGAGCTGTTCATTTAGGAAAATCCTTGAACAGAAAAGAAGCGGTACCTTTCTGTCATTGCATGGGAGGTGTGTTTTGTTTATGAGATAACCTTTACATCCACAGGAAGGTTTCAATGTTGCGCTAAACTACAGTCAATGAAGTGAGACTAGTTGTGACGAATGTTGAACTCAGCGGTTTGGTGTTATCAGTATACACATACTGTATAGGTTCATAATATCAGACGATGTATTTGTTCCAGTGAAGCAGTCTTCAAGCTCTGCAGACCTTGTAGGACGATTATTTTTCATCTGGCGGTGTGTGGTTAACCATTGTTGTTTAGATTACACAGTTGCACAGTGCAGTGTATGTAGGATGTGACAGTTGTTACAGAGCACTGATACAGGTACTGGTGGAATGTCCATGTAAATATTTTTATGGTGGTGGGATTAAATTAATGTGCATGGCGTATTAATCTAGTATTTTAATGAAGACCTTTTAAAAATTAACAGCAGAGTTATATATTGTAGAAACTGATATATGAAATCTGCATTTACAAGAAAAAAGGGACCTAATTCATGTTTGTCTACAACTTCTTTCTTACACACTGGAAATTGGTCCATCCATCATTAAGTTACAATTGCACAAATTTGTAATTATATATATGTCAATTTTGATGCTCCTTCCTGGAGAATTTATCATATCGCATCAATGATCCTATATATGTTCTTTTCCTTTCATAGTATATTGCATTTAATTAAACCAGAGTACTTACAAACTTAGCCATCTTCATCATTACTGGTTATAATGATTTGTTATATGGGTGACCTTTTATGCCTTTTTTTTCAGGATTTGAATGGTATTTATTGCAGCTGTAAATACTGTACCTATAAATATCCAAGAGGTATGTCAATTGAGTTTGATTCCTGCATACTGAGGCATTGGACCACCCTGTAGCAAACCTGCAATCATGTTACTTCTTTAGGTGAGTGCTCTGAATTATTTGCTAGTTAGCATTGCCTTTGCCGTATGCACAGACCACTTTTGCTGACTCTACTGGATGACTCTGGAGAGGTAGATGTTTTTGTTCCTCATGCGTTGGTACCCCAGGTCAGTATTGTGACATCAAAACCTTACGTCCAAAGCATGCGTCCATAAATACGTGTATTGTCACTGCAGGTCTTGGATAATATTTCAGCTACATCTGTAGCTAAAGCAAAGTTATCTGGTGATTTGCAGCTGGTATGTATCAGCCATATTATCTAAACAAGCTACTATTTCACATATTGATTTGTGAACTTTGGAAGCATATGTGTATACTGTTTCTAGACCTCAATCATAGATTATTTTTAGGGGTATGGGTGTGGTACTACAATTTTGCAGAGCTATCAATCATGTTAAGAATTTCTCAACAGCATGGGACCACGAAGCTATAGGTTTCAAAGTAGGATGGTTGTTGGATAAGGGGATTTATGTGATCTGCTCACAGACCTTTAATATTTGGCTGTTGTGTTGTGTGTGATTTATCTTCTTCATTTTTTTTTTACAAATACTAAGCATGGGGTATGTATTAACACTTCCAGTGTGCGATAGGTAATGTACACAGTAGACGGGGGAAGAGAAGAAAAATTGGCCTCCCCAATTATCAATGTTGGGTGGCTTAGCCCCCCTTGCATTACACTGTTATGAATAAATCTGTATTAGCAGAATGTATTAAGGAGGACGTAGCTAAGGAATCTTTATCTTGTATAATGATGGCACTACTTTGTTACATTTGCAGAACATTAATTAATTGTCTAACTCTTACATGTATGAATATATTATCTTACCCAGTACATGTACCTGCAACCAAAAGAGGGAGGGTAATTCATATATGTCCCTGAAAATCATTGGTGTGGTTTAACAATAAATAATAAACCCCAACTGAACTAGGCAAAAGTTCCACTCACGACGACATGCATTGCTTATACTAGCATGACAGCAGATGCATATGGGGCTCTGAGGCCTTGCAGAAAAACGAACCAGAAAAAGAAAATACAAAGAATTAATGCGACTTACTAAGTGTACTCATGGCATGGCATTGAGGAATTCATTTTTTAAATGTACATATATGCCATTTGCTGCATTCACAGCATTAGCATGATGCACACAAGATATGTCTCATAACACCCAAAGAAGAACAAACTACAGCCACCTCTAGTGTACAAGTTTAATTCAAAAAGAGTAAAAATGGGTGGCTTAACAAATTCCAGGGAAAAAGATATAACACAAGCTACCCAAGATGAAGCAGATTTAGTCTGAGCCCTGCCTCCTTTGCATGTGTAAATAGAACTAAGATGAAACTGAAGTACAATTCAAGCTGTGCTGATATGCAACCACAACTACAAAAGCAGCTGCTCTTAAATGCTGTTATGCCTAATGCCTATGGCAAATATCATTACACATGATTTGAAGCACTAGTGGATTCTAAATCACGTGATCCAGAAGTTTTAGTGTCTGACCAATTTAGGCAATAGCAAAGCATGCTTTAATTAGCAACCATGCAGTCAATGATCTGAAAATCTGAGGACTAAAGAATCATTGCTTACAGAGTATTATTATTTTGGAATGTACTAAGTGGGTTATTGTGTGCACTGTTCTCCATCTGATCTTTTATATCACACACTCTCACACACATGGTCCTTAATTCCTCTTCCTCTGTCCCTCTAAATATAGATCAGTGGCCTTCATGACACAGTAATGGCTGTTATGGCTGCCTATGCAGCCACATGTGGGTGGACTTTGAACTGTGTTATCAAGTCTGATGACAACAGTTTTGTGGAGTATTTCTTATTTTCTTTATTAGATTGTAAGGTTCATGTATCTGAAAAATAATTATGTGGTGAATTCAGAACAGTTACTTGTAAGCAGCTGCATTATCTCCTTTTCAGTTTAATTCAGTGGTTGCTAGAGACTTGGAAACTTGTCCTTGCATGTCTTGTTGACTCCACTTCCCAGTCAGATAAACACTCCAACTTCCATAACTCCAAGTCAGTGGTGCCAATGCAAAGGAAAGGTTATTGTACTGATCTCAATACTACACGAGCTCACACATAGCTCACATAACTAACTTACTAACCCCGTTGTTGGAACATTTCCACCCGGATCTGATACAAGCCACCATCTTTATCAGTTCTATGTAATGTCAATAATTCGCCAAGCATGGATTTACATGTATTGCCAGGAGAAAAATATAATATCACGATACTGAGGTAAATAAATGATACAACTATAAAACATTCTACTTTACGCGGATGTGTACATGTTTCATAAACAAATTAAATAGAGTAATATCGCCGGAGGAATTTTACACAATCTATTTTCACCACTGCAATGTGTAGCATGAGCGTCACACCAGCAGTTATGCCCCAGCTCGGAACGCATACAATAGTGATGAGCTGAAGTACACCAATACCGCAAGGAGATGCACCAAGCGGTTGATACGCACGATATACAAAAGTCGGTATGGAGAGAACAAAAAAGGTGATCGGGTACACCACCAGAGGTTGAAGCTGTCTAAAGGCCTTCTGATTTTGCTCGCGACCGAACAATAAATTTTCTTCATTGCCTCTGTGTGCCCTACGGTACACTATCGTTAACATAATCAACATGGCAGCCGACTCGAGGAAAAGCAAAATACATTGTGGAACAAACCACAATACTATCTGTTCAATAAAACCAGTCACATCAGTATGTAGTATCCAGCACCAAGCCCCCGAAGGTCCATATGACTTGGTCATTAGAGGAATGGAAGAAATCACGATAGGTATTAGTATTGACGTCGAGATGTACAATGTTTCGAGCTTGCGCAAGTTCTTGTAGAACACAGCAAAGCAAAAAATGTGGAACGTTAACCATGCTGAAATTAAAAGTTTCATCCATGCAGCTACTTCGAACAAGTAACCAATCACTTCACAGGATGGTGATGATGGTATAGGGCCGCGGTCGGTCAAAAAGGAAAGTTGGCAGATTCCAAAAAATGCATGTAGAAGGGATGCGAAGACCTGATACGCTGCCAAACGGTAGAGGAATATAAAATGTAGTTTCAGGCAAAACAGAATAACCAGAGAGAGGAGGCAGAATGTGAAGGAGACGCAGAAGAGAGAGCCGTACAGTGGGGTCACATAGTAGGTTCCATTGCTACACGAATTGTTAATAGCCATAGCGTGTGCTTAATCGCGCATGACTGATCCTCTATATGTCACCTGATTTTGTGCAAGCTGCCGTGTAGGAGGATGCTATGCATATATAATAATATACATAGCAGGAAATAACTATAATAGATGAGCGCGCAATACCGGTATTTATCGAATAATTATGACCCAGAGGTTTGTATGATGCACACAGAGACCTGTCAAAGAAAATTTTGAAAATTGGTCAGACCGGACTAAATTAAGATTTGGCGATCAAAAGTGGTCAAGCAGGATCCGTTAATGGATTAGTCATGCACCTTCAATACACGGAGCCTTGGTTGAATAGTATATGATTAAAAACCGTAGGCTGTCTCACCATATCATTCACATCTTAGGCTATTCAAGCTAAGACTAGTTAAGCAGTTTACTATCGTCCACAAATCCAAATTAAAAGTATCATGACATTGGATCGCGATATCCACGCGACAAGCTAATATAAAGTATATATGCCTTCAGATTATTCGACCCATGCAGTCTGTAGTTATAATGCAATAGCCGCATAGGCGCATTAAAATTGCCCTTATAGCTTCCTCTTCTTCTTCAGTTCTTGAAGTACATCAACACACCTTTCACAACAAATTTAATTTCTCAGCAAGCCATTCTCCGCGTATGCATCTCTTTTGCTATACATGTGCTTTGAAATTACTATATATAATAATATTATATATATACGCTTCTTCTACTAGTGGTTCCCACTATTGATTTTTCCCTCTTACGGAGGATGAAATGACATGATTAGCTTGCATTAGCATTAAATAACTACAAGTAGGTAAACTGATGTGACATCTGTGCAGTGCAGCATGCTGATCAAAATAAGTATGTTCGTACTACATTGCATGGCATTGATGTATAGTATTGAGCCACTTGGACGTTTAAGTCAGGAAATCAATACATCCTAACTGTTTGTAACTACTTCTCTAAATGGGTAGAAGCAGTCCCACTGCTATTTGGGGGTACAGTATGCATCCACATACATGCACATGTCACTCATAGCTGGTGTGTGAATCAGCCGATCATGCAATGGTTTTAATCGAGTCATGCCAACGCACTTTATGCTTATTATTTATATGCATTAATTGGTCCTCAAAATGGCCATTTAATATGCTTGACCGTGCCTCTGGTCAAATGCTTAGTATAATGGTCTAAAAATAAAATCTATTTTGTTTACTATTTATAACGATGCCAGTATATTTAACAGATAAATTGTATCCTGCTATAAACAATCTCATCACATAAATGCAGTCCATCAAATGTGTCGTGGTTGGTGACGGGTAAGTCGCCAGCATATGGGGCCGATGTTTGAATACTACTCGGTTAGCGCAGTGGTGGACGGAAACCTCATCTATTGGGACTTTGGAATAATGCGACAGGCCTTATTATTTCCACTGATATCATCATTAAAACCATGTATCGGTGTTATTGAAAACGGTGGCATGACTCTTCCTCAGTCAAACCGGTACCGATCGATGTAACTAAAAATAAAAATGCCTGTAACTTGGCATGCACTGATGTACGCATGCGTGTTATCAGAGATATTATCTCTGGTGTTATTAATTGTTGTGCCGACGAATCCGTTGACGGCAGGTTGCTTGGTTGTTTCAGAACAAGGTACGGCTTCATCATTATGACAAGTCTAGTGCATGCTAGACTACTGGTGTGCAATGGCCACTGTATACAGGGGTGAGGGGGAGGGGAGAGGGGGAGGGGGTGGTGCGATGATTACTATTGTACACAGGGGCGAAGCCGAGAAGGGAAGGTGTGCGAATGATAACCGCTGTATTCACAGTAACACGGCCGAAACAGAGAAAGGGGCGGGGGGTATGCGATGGCTACTGTAAACAGGGCGGGCCGAACCCGAGAAAGGGGTGGGGGGGGGGGGGGGGGGGGGGGGGGGGATGACTGGGGCCAAGCCGAGAAGGGAGGGTGCGATGGCCACTGTATATAGGGCGGGCAGTAGCCGAAACTCTCCCGCGCTGTATTAGTTATACAGTCTTTGGCCAATATAGGTAACGGCTCACGTGCACGCTATTAACCGGTCCATCTATGGCGGAAGCAGACTGGATAGACTTAATTGCTTCGTAGATACATATGTAATTAATGCGTGGAGCGCGCTCGCGATGCGCGATCCGGGTATTAAAGAGCTTGCTGGGCAAAAGGAATTCCTCTAAAGCTCGTGATTTACATGTAGCTATATAACCAGGCCTATAGCTTAACCATCATGTGGTTGAGATGCCGCCTTCCCTACTCGTTACTGCGAAGTTCAGTTATGTGCATTCGAGGGGCACGCTCTTACCTTGGCCATTATATGTCTGCTACACAACCTCCTAGGATAGAGTCCTTAATGATTGGCGAAATAGAGACAATCCATGGTAGAGCATCACAACTTTGGCCACGACCTTCTCAAATCTTTTTTATTTTTCAGTAATCTAATAGGGCTTATAGAGATTAGTTATTATGCAGAGTTTCACTTTCTGATACACTCCAATTAATTGGCAATGTTTTATCAACTTTGTAAGTGCCATGAAATTTTGTGATTACTATCACTGTTTTGCAAAGCTAAAGTAATGTGTCAATAAAGTTTTAATTGAAACTGTTACTAACACTACAATGCACTCACCTCATGGGAGTACACACATGTATGTATTGTGAGATAATCTTAATAAATTTAATATTTTGACTAGTTGTTTTACACTTGTCTAATTATCTCAAAACACCATAATTCATTTTCAATTTCACCACGTGACAAGATAGGTTATGAGTAGTTAATTCATTAAAATTAATTTTGGGTGCTGGTAAGTTATAAATGGATTATGTCACACTGGTGTTTGCGGCCCAATGTTTTGTGGATTAGCTGTAGAAACATACGGTAGCTGGGGGAAGGAGGCCCAGAGTGTTTTTTCCCGTCTTGCCTCTCTACTTGCCATCGGCCAGGCCATTCCCAAACCCAAAATGCTGGGTGACATCTATGGCCACCTCAACATGTCACTGGTGAGGTCAGTGGCTAGGGCCATCATGGGGAGAGAAAATGTCCGGATAGGTTAGAAGAACTGTAGGTTTGTTAGCGGCATCTATTGTAAGTTAGTTATTCTTATAATAATGTAATTGTGTTTGTCCTTTTATCCTGCTGTAACTGTATTCTGTATTCCATTAATAATAATAATAATAATTTCATGTGCATGTAATATACACATAGGCAAGTAATGGCATAAATTAGATATGCACTTGTATACTGCCCTAAAATGCGTAGCATTTACAAAAAATAGATAAATCAACATTTTGACTAGTTGTTTTACACTTGTCTAATTATCTCTAATTCATTTTCAGTTTTACCACGTGACGAGATAGGTTATGTGGTAGTTAATTCATTAAAATTAATTTTGGGCGCTGGTAAGTTATAAATGGATTTATGTCAAAAACTTGATGATTGAGCCCGCACTCCGCAACCTAACGTAAACTGAGTACACTTTATAGGCGTACAAAGCTTATCTTCGCAACTTGGGCTACGCCCTTTTAGCGTAGTTACATTGTTTAAATAGCATCGTTACGTCTATGTAAACTTTGTGGTCAGGCGGCAGTTCAAAGAAACATCAAGTTTTTGACCACTGCTGTTTGCGGCTGGACACAATTCAGATAATTGGCTAATACGGTATGCCTTTTGGATGGTGTAAAAATTTTAAATTGTAGAGCTCATTATAAATCGTACTTTTTGTGACCCACATTTCGTGCTTTTTTCAAGTCATAGCTTTGAGATGATTTGATCTTTCGTACTTCCTATCATCGCACTAAGGAAAATCTTCAACGCGCACAACCTACAACATTACTCGAATCGTTGCGCATCGTTTTTATACGCTCATGTGATGAAGGCGGTAACTGATAGGGGGTACTTTGATCGTGTGTAGCAAAGACAGGGACAATAGGATTTAGATCAGCGAGTTATGACATTAACAAGACAGATCAAGAAGCATATTTATAACAATTAGAACAAGCCACAGTTTTGTTTTACCAACCTACGCGGCGTGTGTATTTTTGGAATAATCGGTGCGGTTTGAATGGAGCATCACTACATTAACAAAGGTCAGGAGCGATGCAGGGTGTGTGGTCGCTTGCTTGTGGCACCTGATAATAAACTAAAGCGTTCAAATCAATGCACAGAGTTTGCAGCAGATCTACACTTGGTATTATATTAACAACATCCACCCATGCACTCAAATTCTGTTATCAATGCAAACAAGTTATGTGAGGGTGGTATTAATAGCTGAGATGAGGGTACAGGTGGCTGAGATGAGGCTGGTACTGGTGGCTGAGATGACAAGTGGCTGAGATGAGGCTGGTATTGGTGGCTGAAATAATTCAACATTGGCACTATCATTGTGTTGCAGCAAGATGAATCACTGCTGTTGAGTTCTTTTTCAATGGGTAGAACAGGTTTTCTAAAATTACTATGCAATCAGTTTCATACTTATGTGTGAAAGGAAATACCTGCAGTACATGAGCTCAAATGGTGTTACATTTGTTGATTGGTGCCTTGAGGTCCTGTATGCAAATAGTATACCATCTATATATCCCAGTTGTCTTGCTCCTTGTTCACCAATTTTACTAGGCAACGCTGCAATGTTTGGTTATATCGTTCAACCAAACCATTAGTCTGTGGGTGATATGCTGTGGACACCCTGTGGTCCGTTTTGAGATATTCAAACAAATGCTGGTTAATATTATTGACAAATTCTCTTCTCTGATTGGATATAACAATCTTTGTGCATCCATACCTAAGAGTGAGGAAACAAAGTGCAATTTGGATCAGAAAATCATACTATATGTACCTGCATTATCATTTTGAACAGAAAAAATGCTACTTCTTTAGCTACTGTGCTAGGAATAGCTTCAGCCTCAGGCCATTTCGAAAAATCTTCAACTAGCGTGATTATGTATCGATTCCCAGACCTGCTTTTTGTAAACGGGCCAATGAGGTCAATTCCTACCTATAAGGTTGGACAATATATCACTTGTATGTACTGTAGCATTTATTAGCATATTTAATATTGCTGTACCTGCTTCCAAACTTCCTGTGGCACAGGGATAGGATGTAGAGGAGCAATTGCTTTCATAAACTTTGCATCGTTCGTTTTTTGACAAGCATCACATGTCCGTATATAGGCTTCGATGTCTTTGTACATACACTTCCAGTGATAATGATCATGCAGCAACTTTGTTGTAGGTCTTGTCAGTCCAAGATGTTGCCCTAATAAAGACAAATTAAAAATAAATGACTACATAGGCCTCTTTTACTAATACCCGTAGGAAGAGCAGGCATTGAGAATTCTTTGCCTTTCTTTATCTGAGGTATCTGCTTCCACCTCTTGCTGGATTTGTGGTTGTAAAACAGACAACCGCGTTCCACTTTGTACCTCGAAGCTTTGCGGCAAAACACCCATTTTACTGATGTTTGCTGGATATACATGTTTGCTGGATATACATGTTTGTACAAAAACTTGTACAAAGCATCGCACTCATCATCGCCTTCCATTTCCAACATTGTAGAAATGAACAGCACATGCGCTTGCATCTTATTTTTCAACAACCTGGCTTCAGGACGTTCTTAGCTTACGAAGCAAATGTATAAGGAATTTGGGGGTGGAGGGGACACTTTTCACTAGAGGGAGACAAATTTTCCTAAGTGAAAAGTGTCCAGGGGGGGGGGGGGGGGGACATATTTGCCTAGGGAAAAATGTCCGGGGGGACACTTTTCCAAGGGGGACAATTTTCACTGCTATACCGGTTAAAACTTAGCTATAAGCCCACGATTAATAGAAAAAATCGTCATCTCGTGCCATGTTCCTAATAATTGCATGATGAAAACCCAAAGTAAAGACTAAAATTCTAGCAGCACTCCATGGCTTAGTCCATAGCCCTGTCCCCTCGAAAAATGAGTGCGCTAGATGATGAAACATTCAAACCTTGTTAAAATGAACTACAAAAATAGCTATTAGTATATGTGCACAACTAACACTATTATATCTTGGTTCAAATGATAGGAAGGACAAACCTATCCAGTTTCCTCTAGATTACCACTAAGTACTTACATTAAAAAAACACAACGCGCTAAAACCGTACAGAACAGTATTTCCACACCCACAAACATTTCACAAAGTATCATACTAGTATTTGCCATATAACCATATACGTACAAATAGATAGTGATATTTTCATTGATAGTGGCAGTGACTAATTCCATAGTCTGGGACTATACACCTTTAAGTTCCTGATGTTCAGAGGTCAAAGATTGTATATTGGCTATTAGGCATAGGAATGAGCTTTATTAGTTACTAGCAATCATGTCTGTCCAGTTTAACCAACGAGCTCTACAAGCTGTCTTTGATGACATAGCGCATGCCTCAACCATATGCCCTGAAACTGTAGAAACAAGCATCTTCATCGAAAGGAACATTTAATCGTATGCAATGCAAATATTGATGCGAAACCCGCTAGCAACAACATTGTTTGGGGGGGGGGGGGGGGGGGGGGAGTTTGCACTATTTTGGTATCAAAATTTCATGGACTGTGTAGTAAGAAAATTTGTACCTCTTGCACGTTAAGGTTATAACAACTCAACCATGTAATGTGCTACAGTGTATGTCTGTTTGAGATACAACAAAGTGAAATATGCCTCCTATTGCTATATGTAATGAAATCTCCACTCAAAGCCAAAGCAATTTCTGTCTGGAGGGAATTTATCATTTTTCAGTTTGCCGCAATATTGCCGATTATTTTTTCCTTACATTAATGTGGTGCTATTATCAGTTCACTTTTATTTGTATTTTAGAATGTCTAAGAACTATACAAAAAGTAAGACCATACCATCAAAAAATGCTGAACATAAGGATGAATCTTGTAATAGTGAAGAGTGTCAAATTCCTGAGCACCTGTTATGCAAACTATGCAATGATGCGTACAAAGAGCCAAGGATCCTGCCATGTCTTCACTCATTCTGTTACCAGTGTTTGCAGAAGGAGATGGAGAAGGTTGGATCACAAGACAAAATGAATAAGGCAGGTCAGAGCGAAGAAAAAACTGGAAAGCAGATGAAATGTCCTACATGTAACAAAAAATTTACTGTTACATCTCTCAATGATCTTCCTCAACATCTTTACCTGGGATTTGAGGTAGAAGTAGCAGGCCTTGTTCAATATATAAAAAGTGCTGACAGAGCAATTTGTGATGGATGCTCTGGTGAACCTGATACTAATCCAGTGGTGGGCTTCTGCTGTGAGTGTCATGAGTTTCTCTGTAAGACTTGCTTAGACTACCATAAACGAAACCGCAAGCTTCAAAAGCACAAAATATCATTAATTGATGAAGTAGCATCAACTGAAGAAAATTTGAAACACATGATATGTGAATACAACTGCACAGAACAGGGCCATGAGAAGCAAGCTTTAGACTTCTACTGCAGAACATGTAATACACCTATTTGCAATTACTGTGCAGTGTCACAGCACAAGGAGCACTTGTATTGTGATCTATCTACAGCTGCGAATGAGCAGCGTGCTGAAATGACAACACTCCAACAATCTGTGAGCAATATATTACACAAGTTGGAAAATGCTACTAATAGCACTGAAAAGATGAAACAACAGGTAGAAGCCTCTAGGAAGGGTGCAGCATCTTTGATTAAAGGCTCATTTGAGGAATTGCATCATGCTTTACAAGAAAGGGAAAAATTACTACTGACAACAGTAGAAGGAATAGCATTAAATAAATCTACAGCACTGCAATTGCAAATAGATGGATTTAAATCTTTGCATAGCGATGTAACACATAGTAATGATATGATGACTCGTGTTCTTCAGACAAATACTGATCAGCAGGTCGTAGCTCTGAGGAAAGTATTGCATACTTCAATGAAAGAGATTATTAAAAACTTTGAAAGTGTCACACTATTGCCAAATCAACATAGCAGCATCATTGTTCATCTTGATAAAAAACCTGTGAGTGATGAGTTGTCAGACTTCGGTTCTGTGGATGACTGTGACCTATCCAAATCTACTTGGATGTGGTCATCTCCATCAACACCCATTCTGACACCACATATCAATGTTAAGTATCAGTTGAAAGTTGAAGCTAAGAATGCACTAGGAGAAAAGCTCCACAGTGGAGGCCTTCCTTTGGTTGTTGAGTTTACCACCACTGCACAAAACCAAAACATCAATGGACTTATTGAGGATACCAAGGAT
The DNA here is from genome assembly GCA_963681505.1 of Eunapius fragilis. Lineage (NCBI taxonomy): Eukaryota > Metazoa > Porifera > Demospongiae > Spongillida > Spongillidae > Eunapius > Eunapius fragilis. Next base: position 2,002,338 of record OY811992.1, read on the forward strand.
GGCAGTTACATTATAAGCTTCACACCAGCATATGCTGGTGAGTACAAAATGCATATCACTGTGCAGGGCCATTATATTCAAAATAGTCCATTTGATATCAAATTTGTTAAGCGGAATTACCTCACAGCCACAACATTACAGCCCAGACCAGCAGCAGCTGGTTGCAACCAACAATCCACGTGGCAGTGCGTTGCAGTTCACAGTGATGGAAGTATAGTTGCAGGTACCTACAACAATTCCTACAGTCACATACATATTCACAGCCAGCAAGATAACAAATGCATGCGCTCACTTGGAGCGGGGAATTCCAGCAATAATGGTAGCTTTAACAATCCACGGGGGTTTATGATTAAAGATGATGTATTGTACGTTGCTGATGCATTCAATAATAGAGTCCAGAGATTTAAGGCCAGTGGATCATATGATTTCCAAAATGTACTGGGTGCAGGACATGTATCTCAACCGTACAGCTTGTGTGTAGATACGGATGGTAAGATCTTCATTGCTGACTATGGTAACAGCAGAATTCAAGTATTTGGTTCAAATTCAAATCTTTTACACACAATACCAGGCAATGGATCAGGAAATCAAAATTTTGTGAACCCTACAGGAGTTGCTCTTGATCATGCTGGGAATATTCATATTGCAGCACAAGGAACAGGTTCCATCAAGGTGTTTTCCCCTCAGGGTAACTATATCCGCATGTATGGAGATGGACTGCCACTTAACAAGCCAACGGCTATAGCTATTGATTCTTGTGGTTATAGCCTCGTTTGTGAGAGTGGAACCAATCAACTTCGCATCTTTAACCCTGAGGGAGTCTTGGTAAACAGCTTGACAGGTCTGAATAATCCAACTGGTGTTGCTGTTGATCAAAATGGGAATCTCTATGTTGCTAACTTTGGAACAAATCAAATCCTACAGTGCTAATGAACTCTGTACTGTATATACCTGTAGTATTTTTAAAATGAAAACTACATATGATTGTATTTTTAGATTTATACTAGTGTACTTGTTACTATAATACAATTTATGAATTATATGTTTGATACTTAATTTCACTGCTACAGCATGTAAACATGTTACTAGTGAATGTTAACATCAATCTGGTAGTAAGCTGGAGTTGTAGTCACCTAACACCTTACTCAAAAAAAGCAGGCATGAATGCCAGCGAGGTCCAGTACTTCAGTTGCTGCTGCTGAGACAAGCAAATGACAGGTGGCCTAGGTGAACTGTGCATACACTTGTGAGGTAATGCACAGTCGTTCAGTTTTGTAAAAACCATTTTGTTTAAAAATTTAAACAGGTTTTTGCGCACTTCGTTGTTTTCATAAATGCCAAGGTCAGACTAGAAGAGTGAAGGCAAAATTTACTTACAGTCGTGGGGCAGTATCAATGGTGATGCTGTGGTCTGAATTTAAGCTCTGGAAAATAAGCACAAAACCAATAATTTTAGCTTGCTTCCTTAAGCATCGCCACACATGCAAGTATGCACCAAAGATGTCCAAGTTGGGCAGGAGTGAGCACCTCAAATCAAGTGGGAATGAGGTGTTGCCCTTTCTACCGAATAATTCGCACTTGGTTAAGTTAACATGGAGGGGTCCCATCTCTTCAATTAGGCGCAAGGCCCGCACAGCGCTGAGCAGCTGCCAGCCAGGGCTCCATTGTTGAGGTATCATGGCTTTTTGAGGTACCAAGCTTGAAGGAGGAGGTCAAAGCCATCATCATCAGCTTCAAAGCTTGATACCAGCTACTGGACCACTAATGCAAACAGCGAAGGACCCGGGGGGGTGGTTATCTTGCTGCACTCCAGATTATGAACTGATCCGGGACTCTTATTATTGATCATACATAATTATCTATAAGACACTATATCGCTGCTAATAAAAGTAGTATAGCACATGCATAATTAATGTCTTCTGTTTTGGAGGGTGAATGGTGAGATAATGTATAAGGTGAGAAATGATTTACATATGCAGGGCATACATAACCGATATCCTTGTTAGCATATGTTATTCAAAGTTAGCACATGTTTTGTTGTATTCATTAGTGAACAGGTTCACTGCACTTCGAAACTTCACTTCAGAAGCATCAAAATCTTTTCTAACATGCAAATTATAGAGGCTGGTGTATAATGCAACTAATGTGAACAATGGTCTTTTGCACTGTGCATGTAAGTAATGCTGATGGCATGAAAGAAGATATATGTACCCCAAGGTTCTAATTTCGATCTATAGCTATTTAAAATGTGTGTAACCTGTTTGTCTGTGTGATTAGGGTAGGGCTGGGCTCTTTCAATATTCCTCTCTTTGATGTGATCTGCAATAGCTGACTTAACTTTCTCTCTGTGTTTCTGTTCCTGTTATGTGTTCAAGTATTAATAAAGTAGTTCAACATACATTATTTGCATAGAAATGAAATGATCCCCAAGTGAATATCAATATTAGGACTCTGATTTTCATTCTACGTGAACTCTGCAGCATTACCTAATGTCACCCCTGAACAAAAAGGAGACAACCCATTGACCAAACATGAGGAAAGGTTATGAAGCAATTATTAATTAGGCACTAATTACATTAATTATAAAATCTCTCAGTGCATATAAAATCTCTCAGTGCAGTGCCTCTTGACTTTTCAGATCATAAATTTGTTTTACAGCATGCAGCACCAATATGTAGATTCATGCATAACACATGCGTATTAATTGATTTGTAGCTGTATTTCCAATTCTATAGGTGTTCACTGCAGTGGTTCACTTTTGAGCCCTCCTTGGGTGCATTTTTTTTGTCCATTGAGCTTCCAGTGCGGACTGAAATCTTTGTTTGTAAAGAATTTCTTCATTTTTAGCCATCTCAAGCTCCTTTTTGGCTTGTTCTTCTTCTGATTCTCTTAGCTCCTGCTGGAACTTCATTTGTTTTAATAAGTCATGTTGATAGGACTTGGCAGACTGGATAGGAATGACACCAAGGGAATGAATCACAATGCTAGATCTATGTGTAAGTGATGCACAAGTACCTCCATCCTTTCTTCCATTGCTTGTTTATCAAGTACATCTTGCTCCTTAAGATTTGTTAACAATAACTCCCTCTCTGCTAGGGAATGCCTCTTCTCTTCCTCTAAAACAGCCTCTGTCAGTTTGAACAATGAAATGAAATATCATAAACTCTAAACTTCCAGCAAAGTCAGTTCATGCAATTAATTAGGATATGACATACTCTTTTCTTCAATCTGCTTTCGTCTTGTATCAAATACTTCTTTCATCAAGCTGGCACGTGCTTCTTTCTCCTTCCTCCATTGTTCTATTCTTTTCTCCCACTGTCTGTTGACTTCAGCATTTAGCATTCTCTCGAGTTCTTCATCCCTCTCCTTCTCTATCCTGGCTTGATCAGCCAAGTACTGTTTGTACTTGCATATTTCATCTCGCAGCTGATTCTACAAGGAGAGATAGTTAGTAATATTAGGCATGCAATACCGGATGCGGTGGATAACAGACCCATATAATTATGAGGAGATAAAGCAGGGGTGGGAGAGATTACCTTCCTCTCTAGCTCTTCTTTAGCCTCATTGCTGCTCTCTTTTAACATTGTTTCAAGTATCTTCATATCCATAGCTAGCTCTTCCTGGATGTCCTTAGCCTGATTAGGTTATCATGTTAGAGGGTTGATACAAGTGCAAATCATTTGAGAATAAGAAATTTAGAAGTAATAGCATATGAAAAAGACTGGCAATTGTGCTTTTTAATAATAGACTGAACATTCAGAACCTATCAAACAATCCCATAGCAAACAAACCTTCCGTTTCATTTTTAATTTAATGGAGTAATCTAAGTTTGCTTTAGTTTCTTCTTGTTTATGCCTCTTTTCTTCCTGCATCCTCTGCTCTTCCAGTGTCCTAAGTGCTGTCTCCTCTTTCTAGAACCAAAATAGGAAATTGCATGATATTGGGAGGAGTGATTGGGGTGAGGGAGGGCAGGCTGTAGTGAGGGACAGGATGTATGGGTGAGAGAGGGGAGGTAGGGGCAAGCTAGAGGAGGTAGGGTGTGGGAGATGTGAGGCTGAGGGAGGGGAGGTTGCTAACTAATAGTTCTGCTTCCTCCTCCTTTAATCTCTTCATCAGTTGCCTCTGTTGCTCCATGGCTTCACTTTGCAATGTGAGTACCTGTTAGAGCCATAATACAACATCATAATAATAATAATAGCAGTCGGAACATGCTAATAGATACTAATTCCTTGGTGAGCTGTACCAGAAGTATTGTGTGCTCTGTATGTTGTAAGGCAGAATTTTGAACAGTATTTTGTGCTTTTATTTAAAAACTTTTTTGCCTTGTATTTATAATGAGGGCAAAGAGGCCCATGACCCCATCAACAGGCTGGCATCCCACTTACCAGTCACAAATTCTCCCCCAGGTCAATAATCTCTGAACCGCTTTTGTACGGATTATCATTCAACTTAGTTATTAATAGTACAGTGAGCACATATTTATTGATATAACAGATGGAAGTAGAAAATAGCTGGAATTGTGGGTGATGTGGATGAACATCCCAGCTAACAAATTTGGACCCCAATCTGGAGTTGAGGAGTGCAAATCAGTAATTTTCAAAGCCACTCTTATTTACGAGTGTGGATTTATTGTAACTCGAGCTGCTCTGACAGCTGAGACACAATAACATTACAATGACGGTAAGTGATTAGAGGTATCATACATCTTTCTAACAGGACTGTTGATACTGACTGTCTACATTTTAACCATTCTAAGCAATAATCTCCCTAGTAAAACTCAGCTCATATTTCTGTCTTACTTGAATAAGTTAGGGTAAACATATATCATGTAAGCATACTAAACTGAGTATGTACAATGAAAGGGTTATGAAATGTAATTGCAATTGTAATTATAATTATATCAATGAATTGATTTTACATAATTATTATGTAACCTAGCATGGACAGGTATGCAATCCAATGAACTTGTAAAATACAGTTTATGCTACAACCATCATCTGCAGGACTTCTGATAGTGGAGCACTCATTACGTAGGCATTATGAATGTTGGTCAGTTGTCCTTGAGTACAAATCGGCATTACAAAACATAACCTTTAAATAATCTATGATATGAAATGATAGTCTGCATGCATTACTTTATAATTAGCCGTTAGGGGATAATTATTTTATTAACGGCGGTGTCAGGCTGTCAACAGAATACCCTTTTGTACTTGCCTTCAGCATTTCAGCATTCCTTTCAATTTGAAGTGCTGCTTCCATTTCTTCTCTTTTGCACTTTGCTTGCCAATCCTGTTCCCACAGTTCTGCATAAAGCTTTTGCTCTGAATCAAACATCAATATAGCGTAAGGAAGAGCACAGTGTATCAGTATTTACCTTCTGCTTCTCTCCTTTTCTGCTCTGCTTTTAGTTTCAACTGCTGCGCTCTCTCCTTGCTGATTTCATCTTGATTCATCTTAGTAATTATGGGTCTTAACTCCTCACACTGATCGCTGCAAAGGAATGTGCACTGATGTTGAACCATATACTCCGCTATTCTTTACCTCCATTTCTGCTCCAATTTCTCTTCTACAAGAGCCAGCCGCTCCTTTTCTCTTGCATCCTTCAGAATTCTGGCCCTCTCCCTCATACGTGCCTGCTTTTCCAGAGGTGTTTCTTTCATGTTTGAAAGTTCTTCAATGTACATTTCCTCTTCAGTTGTTAGGAGTGCTGACAATCTTGACGTTACATGAAAACAGTATTACAAGAAAGAACTTCTCCAGTTCCATACAACAAGAAAAAAGTACAAATATCCAGATTTGAACTAGTGCATCTCAGTACGATTAATCGAACTAAGCAAAGTACGATAAATACTGGGATGCAGCGTATTCTCACTTGTCTCTCCTTTCCTCAATGCTGAGTTGTTGCTGTCGTAGAAGACTTTCAACCCTGCGTTTAATTGTGCCCTTCTCAATCTTCTTGTCTGTGCTTTGTTCCCATTTAGTCTAAAATTACGAGTGCAAAGCTTCAAAGTGCATCATATCTGTAGCTGTTAGCATTACCCGAAGATCGAAGTGTTTATTGTAGTTGACAACCGTATCGGCTGCATCTCTTAGTTCCTCTTTCTTCCTTCTCTCAAGTATTAAGTATTCTTTGGATTGTTGTAAGACTGGTTTTGCACGCTGTGATGTTATCAGTAAGAACTTGACTTTAAGCCATGCTAAAGTAACGTACAATAGCTACGGAGTGAGGAGTAGGCCCGGTGATTTCCCGCGTCTGCCTCGATCTTGCCAAGCTGACTTCCATCACAGATGAACAATAACAACTTCCATGGCAACCATCATCACGTGCCATTAAACAAAATCATCGCTCTCGTGTATAAATTGTGGCCTATCCATGCCTACATGTAAACCTCCCCACGCATACAACTTGTTCAATCCAACCGTTATCAAGTATTTCCGCTCCCCGAAACAAATGAATTCATATTTCAGCTAGGACAACGTAGTTGGGCGTGGGTGTTAGTGGGCGTGACTTTAGTGTTGGCAGGTGATGGCTGCACTTCTGGAACCGCTTCTTGAGTCAGGTGGGTATATATAGCGATCGTACCTCTGAGCTAATGGACTCTAGCTTGCTACATGTATTATGAACACAGCCTCCAGTAAACCGGACTCAGACGTCACTCCATCAAAGTTACCTGATACTGACGGGGACGAGAATGACGACGAAAATCTCGTTGGAGAGGACAAGGTACAAGTGGAGGAGCCGACCCAGGCGCCTCCCCCTCCCGCTATCGAGAAAGTTCCAGAGGAGGATAAGCGACGTCCGCACCCCGTAAAGCGGGCACTCTACAAGATGTTTCCTTTCCTGGAGAAAAGTACGTTTAAAATCTTAATACCAGCTTGGACGGTTTGAGCTTTGCCCCCCCCCCCCCCGACATAGCTACGTTAAGTTGTATTATTGCATAGGGGAAGAATTGAGGAGGGTTCATGTGACCGCAAGTGACCACACGGCGAACGCTGGATACAAGTATGCCGTAAGTTTTGCTATAGAGCGTGTGTGCATGTGTGTGTGTGTTGTGTGTGTATGCGTTGTGTGTGTGTGTTGTGTGTGTGTGTGTGTGTGCACGTAGTACGACAGCTGTCATTCATTGGAGGAGTAGGACAGCTGTCACTCCATTTCTGCTTACCTGGCTGCATTACATACAGCAGGGGGGGGATACATCAGCACATAGCAGCAGGCCCAAATGGCATGAGGACACCACTTAGAACCCAAATGGCATGGGGGGCACCACTTAGAGCAGCAGGCCCAAATGGCATGGGGACACCACTTAGAGCAGCAGGCCCCCCCCTGGCTATGGCCCTGGCATGGTTGGATAGTTGACATTGCACTGCAATAAACACTTTGAAACTACACACATTGCAAAAAAACAAACAAACAGTGTACAGTTTCAGTGTACACAAGCAATAACCACAGGTACAAATATAAATATGGAGTGAAGATAGGCATTACTGTAAAAAATCCATGATGTGGTTGAATATTGCCATTTTATGTCATGTGGTGATGTGTGTTCTTATTAATGCCCTTAGAACAATCTGGTGGTTTCAGCAAAGTACAACATTTTTACTTTCATACCTCTGAACCTCTTCGAGCAGTTCATGAGAGTGGCCAACGTATACTTCCTTGTGCTTGTCATATTACAGGTCGGTTATGTGTGCGTGTGTGTGTGTGTGTGTGTGTGTGTGTGTGTGTGTGTGTGTGTGTATGTGTGTGTGTGTCTGTGTGGAAGTGGTGTGGTATACATCTGCACATCTAGTATCACTCACAGTGGTAGTGCAGGCTATGTAGGGCTTTTGCCATGGGCGTGGTTAATATCTGTACAATGCACACTGAACTCAGCAACTTTTCCTCAGGACTGTACACGCACATTAAAAATATCCTGTACTAAACTAGTTGTGGGGAATATGTGTCTTGTATATTTCTTAGTAAATATCGACACAACCCATGTATGTGTCCACACTGGTCTATGTATGTGTCCACACTGGTCTATGTATGTGTCCACACTGGTCTATGTATGTGTCCACACTGGTCTATGTATGTGCCCACACTGGTCTATGTATGTGCCCACACTGGTCTATGTATGTGTCCACACTGGTCTATGTATGTGTCCACACTGGTCTATGTTTGTGCCCACACTGGTCTATGTATGTGTCCACACTGGTCTATGTATGTGTCCACACTGGTCTATGTATGTGCCCACACTGGTCTATGTATGTGTCCACACTGGTCTATGTATGTGTCCACACTGGTCTATGTATGTGTCCACACTGGTCTATGTATGTGTCCACACTGGTCTATGTATGTGTCCACACTGGTCTATGTATGTGTCCACACTGGTCTATGTATGTGTCCACACTGGTCTTCCCTGCATTGGTCTATTTATATATGTGGCTCTCTACACCAAGAGGCTGTTTATTCACCAGTGAGGATTGGCATTGTGTCAAGAGGGAGTGTTCAACTTTGTAGTATGTACTGTAACTACTACATGTAGGTGACTCAAGTAGTGTTTTTGACCACACCCATTTAACCTGATGTGCCATTGTGTTCTATTACATCCTGTTATGCAGGATTATGGGTGTGCCTTGACATTGACATCATCTAATTAAGGCCCACTGGTGACATCATCTAATTAAGGCCCACTGGTGACATCATCTAATTAAGGCCCACTGGTGACATCATCTAATTAAGGCCCACTGGTGACATCATCTAATTAAGGCCCACTGGTGACATCATCTAATTAAGGCCCACTGGACATCCTATACTCCTGATGTGTTCCTGGTTGTCCGTTGGAACTGGGGGAGCGGGGGGGGGGGGGGGGGGGGGGGGGTTGATGTTGGCAGGGATGATGGTGATGGTGGTAGTGTGTGTGTTAACTAGTAGTGGTGAGCTTTCATATGAGCACTAATCCCAGCTCCACCCTCTCTATTGTAGCATGTGCAGATAGCTGTAAGCATAATCTCTTAAAATGTACTTATGGAAAATATAGACATTGGCAGGGATGGACATATGACGGTCCCCCCTCCCCTAGATCTGCTACTGTGAAATGGAACTCTCTTTTAAGACCATACTTCTCCCCCTCCCTTCCTTTAAAATAGTCTTGTTATATCGGGTGTGTGCAGCTTTGTACACTGTACGTGTGTGTCCATCATACATGCAGCTTTGTACACTGTACGTGTGTGTCCATCATACATGCAGCTTTGTACACTGTACGTGTGTGTCCATCATACATGCAGCTTTGTACACTGTACGTGTGTGTCCATCATACATGCAGCTTTGTACACTGTACGTGTGTGTCCATCATACATGCAGCTTTGTACACTGTACGTGTGTGTCCATCATACATGCAGCTTTGTACACTGTACGTGTGTGTCCATCATACATGCAGCTTTGTACACTGTACGTGTGTCCATCATACATGCAGCTTTGTGCACTGTACGTGTGTGTCCATCATACATGCAGCTTTGTGCACTGTACGTGTGTGTCCATCATACATGCAGCTTTGTACACTGTACGTGTGTGTCCATCATACATGCAGCTTTGTACACTGTACGTGTGTGTCCATCATACATGCAGCTTTGTGCACTGTACGTGTGTGTCCATCATACATGCAGCTTTGTACACTGTACGTGTGTGTCCATCATACATGCAGCTTTGTACACTGTACGTGTGTGTCCATCATACATGCAGCTTTGTACACTGTACGTGTGTGTCCATCATACATGCAGCTTTGTGCACTGTACGTGTGTGTCCATCATACATGCAGCTTTGTGCACTGTACGTGTGTGTCCATCATACATGCAGCTTTGTACACTGTACGTGTGTGTCCATCATACATGCAGCTTTGTACACTGTACGTGTGTGTCCATCATACATGCAGCTTTGTACACTGTACGTGTGTGTCCATCATACATGCAGCTTTGTACACTGTACGTGTGTGTCCATCATACATGCAGCTTTGTACACTGTACGTGTGTGTCCATCATACATGCAGCTTTGTACACTGTACGTGTGTCCATCATACATGCAGCTTTGTGCACTGTACGTGTGTGTCCATCATACATGCAGCTTTGTGCACTGTACGTGTGTGTCCATCATACATGCAGCTTTGTACACTGTACGTGTGTGTCCATCATACATGCAGCTTTGTACACTGTACGTGTGTGTCCATCATACATGCAGCTTTGTGCACTGTACGTGTGTGTCCATCATACATGCAGCTTTGTACACTGTACGTGTGTGTCCATCATACATGCAGCTTTGTACACTGTACGTGTGTGTCCATCATACATGCAGCTTTGTACACTGTACGTGTGTGTCCATCATACATGCAGCTTTGTGCACTGTACGTGTGTGTCCATCATACATGCAGCTTTGTGCACTGTACGTGTGTGTCCATCATACATGCAGCTTTGTACACTGTACGTGTGTGTCCATCATACATGCAGCTTTGTGCACTGTACGTGTGTGTCCATCATACATGCAGCTTTGTGCACTGTACGTGTGTGTCCATCATACATGCAGCTTTGTACACTGTACATGTGTGTCCATCATACATGCAGCTTTGTGCACTGTACGTGTGTGTCCATCATACATGCAGCTTTGTACACTGTACATGTGTGTCCATCATACATGGCTTTGTGCACTGTACGTGTGTGTCCATCATACATGCAGCTTTGTACACTGTACGTGTGTGTCTATCATACATGCAGCTTTGTAATGCATTGTTCATCTTCCTGTAGAGCATACCGCAGATCAGCTCTGTGCCTTACTACACCACCCTAGTTCCACTGATCATCGTTCTACTTATCACGGCCATCAAGGACGGTTATGATGACGTCGTAAGTTATTAATACACCTTAAATAAAGCCACTGATTATATTGAGGTCTCTCTTATATTATATTGAGGTGTGTGTGTGTACGTGTGTGTGTGTGTGTTTTTGTGTGTGTGTGTGTGTGTGTGTGTGTGTTATTCACATGTGTGTTCAGCCTGTTTACTTATTACCTGCAAGGCATTTACCTCTCATTTTTTCATGCTTGCAGAAGAGGCACATTAGTGACTATCGCATCAACAACCGGAGTGTATCTGTTCTGAATGGCAGAGGGTAGGTACATATACCTTGTGTGTGCATGCTAGACACATTTGTGTTTTATGTGTGATTGTGTGTGTGTGCATGTGTGTGTGTGTGCATGTGTGTGTGTGTTGTGTTGTGTATGTCTGCATGTATGTTTGTGTGTTGTGTATGTGTGTGTGCTTGCCATTATACACATGTACACATGTGGGTGTGTGCGCGTTATATGCACATCATGAATGTGTATGTGTGTGTGTGTGCGTGTGTGTGTGTGTGTGTGTGTGTGTGTGTGTGTGTGTATGTGTGTGTACATGTTATGCCTGGTATATAGGGGGTGCCCAGACAATGAATGTGTGTTTAAGCAATCCTCAGTACCATGGCTACCACTGTTGGAATGCCAGCCTTTTTCTGTATGCAGCCGCCACCCTTGTACCCCTTGCATACCTGTGCCCTTGTACCCTTGCATACCTGTGCCCTTGTACCCCTTGCATACCTGTGCCCTTGTACCCTTGCATACCTGTGCCCTTGTACCCCTTGCATACCTGTGCCCTTGTACCCTTGCATACCTGTGCCCTTGTACCCCCTTGCATACCTGTGCCCTTGTACCCCTTGCATACCTGTGCCCTTGTACCCTGTTGCATACCTGTGCCCTTGTACCCTTGGATACCTGTGCCCTTGTACCCCCTTGCATACCTGTGCCCTTGTACCCCCTTGCATACCTGTGCCCTTGTACCCTGTTGCATACCTGTGCCCTTGTACCCTGTTGCATACCTGTGCCCTTGTACCCTTGGATACCTGTGCCCTTGTACCCCCTTGCATACCTGTGCCCTTGTACCCCTTGCATACCTGTGCCCTTGTACCCTTGCATACCTGTGCCCTTGTACCCTTGCATACCTGTGCCCTTGTACCCTGTTGCATACCTGTGCCCTTGTACCCTGTTGCATACCTGTGCCCTTGTACCCTGTTGCATACCTGTGCCCTTGTACCCTGTTGCATACCTGTGCCCTTGTACCCTTGCATACCTGTGCCCTTGTACCCTTGCATACCTGTGCCCTTGTACCCTTGGATACCTGTGCCCTTGTACCCCCTTGCATACCTGTGCCCTTGTACCCTGTTGCATACCTGTGCCCTTGTACCCTGTTGCATACCTGTGCCCTTGTACCCTTGGATACCTGTGCCCTTGTACCCCTTGCATACCTGTGCCCTTGTACCCTTGGATACCTGTGCCCTTGTACCCCTTGCATACCTGTGCCCTTGTACCCTGTTGCATACCTGTGCCCTTGTACCCTTGGATACCTGTGCCCTTGTACCCCCTTGCATACCTGTGCCCTTGTACCCTGTTGCATACCTGTGCCCTTGTACCCTTGTATACCTGTGCCCTTGTACCCTGTTGCATACCTGTGCCCTTGTACCCTTGTATACCTGTGCCCTTGTACCCTGTTGCATACCTGTGCCCTTGTACCCTTGCATACCTGTGCCCTTGTACCCTTGCATACCTGTGCCCTTGTACCCTTGCATACCTGTGCCCTTGTACCCTTGTATACCTGTGCCCTTGTACCCCTTGCATACCTGTGCCCTTGTACCCTGTTGCATACCTGTGCCCTTGTACCCTTGGATACCTGTGCCCTTGTACCCCCTTGCATACCTGTGCCCTTGTACCCCCTTGCATACCTGTGCCCTTGTACCCTGTTGCATACCTGTGCCCTTGTACCCTGTTGCATACCTGTGCCCTTGTACCCTTGGATACCTGTGCCCTTGTACCCCCTTGCATACCTGTGCCCTTGTACCCCTTGCATACCTGTGCCCTTGTACCCTTGCATACCTGTGCCCTTGTACCCTTGCATACCTGTGCCCTTGTACCCTGTTGCATACCTGTGCCCTTGTACCCTGTTGCATACCTGTGCCCTTGTACCCTGTTGCATACCTGTGCCCTTGTACCCTGTTGCATACCTGTGCCCTTGTACCCTTGCATACCTGTGCCCTTGTACCCTTGCATACCTGTGCCCTTGTACCCTTGGATACCTGTGCCCTTGTACCCCCTTGCATACCTGTGCCCTTGTACCCTGTTGCATACCTGTGCCCTTGTACCCTGTTGCATACCTGTGCCCTTGTACCCTTGGATACCTGTGCCCTTGTACCCCTTGCATACCTGTGCCCTTGTACCCTTGGATACCTGTGCCCTTGTACCCCTTGCATACCTGTGCCCTTGTACCCTGTTGCATACCTGTGCCCTTGTACCCTTGGATACCTGTGCCCTTGTACCCCCTTGCATACCTGTGCCCTTGTACCCTGTTGCATACCTGTGCCCTTGTACCCTTGTATACCTGTGCCCTTGTACCCTGTTGCATACCTGTGCCCTTGTACCCTTGTATACCTGTGCCCTTGTACCCTGTTGCATACCTGTGCCCTTGTACCCTTGCATACCTGTGCCCTTGTACCCTTGCATACCTGTGCCCTTGTACCCTTGCATACCTGTGCCCTTGTACCCTTGTATACCTGTGCCCTTGTACCCCTTGCATACCTGTGCCCTTGTACCCTGTTGCATACCTGTGCCCTTGTACCCTTGGATACCTGTGCCCTTGTACCCCCTTGCATACCTGTGCCCTTGTACCCTGTTGCATACCTGTGCCCTTGTACCCTTGGATACCTGTGCCCTTGTACCCTTGTATACCTGTGCCCTTGTACCCTGTTGCATACCTGTGCCCTTGTACCCTTGCATACCTGTGCCCTTGTACCCTTGTATACCTGTGCCCTTGTACCCTGTTGCATACCTGTGCCCTTGTACCCTTGCATACCTGTGCCCTTGTACCCTTGCATACCTGTGCCCTTGTACCCCCTTGCATACCTGTGCCCTTGTACCCTTGCATACCTGTGCCCTTGTACCCTTGCATACCTGTGCCCTTGTACCCCCTTGCATACCTGTGCCCTTGTACCCTTGCATACCTGTGCCCTTGTACCCTTGCATACCTGTGCCCTTGTACCCTTGCATACCTGTGCCCTTGTACCCTTGCATACCTGTGCCCTTGTACCCTTGCATACCTGTGCCCTTGTACCCTTGCATACCTGTGCCCTTGTACCCTTGTATACCTGTGCCCTTGTACCCCCTTGCATACCTGTGCCCTTGTACCCCCTTGCATACCTGTGCCCTTGTACCCTTGCATACCTGTGCCCTTGTACCCTTGCATACCTGTGCCCTTGTACCCCCTTGCATACCTGTGCCCTTGTACCCCTTGCATACCTGTGCCCTTGTACCCTTGCATACCTGTGCCCTTGTACCCCCTTGCATACCTGTGCCCTTGTACCCCTTGCATACCTGTGCCCTTGTACCCTTGCATACCTGTGCCCTTGTACCCTGTTGCATACCTGTGCATTGTGTGGGTGTAAGACCTGTACGTACAACGTTAATAAAACTAATCCCTTCATTCTCAGTCTAATGGAAGTGAAATGGAAAGATGTGAGGGTTGGTGATATACTCAAACTGAAGAACGACGAATTTGTAACGGTTTGTTCCCTGTTCACTGCATGGTGTGCTTGCTGCTTCATAGTGATGTTTTTACTTGTGGTTCTCAAGGCTGACCTTCTGTTGCTGTCGTCCAGTGAACCCAACAGTCTTGTGTTCATTGAGACTGCTGAACTGGATGGGTAAGGGACTGTGTTAGGTCACGTGACCTTGATGGGGTAAGGGTACACTAGTGTAGGTCATATGACCTTGATGGGATACACTTACATGTGGTTTATTTCTCAAAGCAAAGCTTCTTATTTAATTACCAAATAGCCCCACCCCTCCATTATATCCTATACCCAAAATGGTTAGTTGTTGCTAAAGGGATGTGTACGTGCAAATGCAGTTGATCGTAACATTCTTTCCATCACTAACGGTATTAGTAAACAACCTATGGTATAACCACTTGGGGCACCTCCATGTACATAAAAGCATTTGCAGGTGTAATGTATATAAAATCATGTGCAGGTACATGTATAATGTGTGTTTACTGTCATTGGGCATGTGAAGGGTTCCAATAAGATATTGCTAGGGGCTTTTCAAAAGTATGACCACAAAAATTTCCTTCCCCCCCCCCAGGGAGACTAACCTGAAGGTACGGCAGGCTCTTCCTGTTACAGCTGAGCTTGGTGACAATGAAGACCAGCTTTGTGCTTTCAATGGTTTGTTGACCAATCCTTGCACCATGCGTGCCCACACTTGTTGTGTGTAATGGCGGGTACTGCATCACTGTCACGTAGATGAGTTGATGACCCAAATGGAAATAGTATTTCGAAATGCATACTGTACTAGAGTTAGTATGCATGCGATAAACTTTTCCTTTGGTGTCAGACGGTGTGTGTGTGTGTGTGTGTAGTACAAATTTCTGGACATTCAGAATTTAACAGTACAGATAGTAGAACCCAAAATATTACCTTTGTTTCTTTGCAGGATACATTGAATGCGAGCCTCCCAACAACCGTCTGCATAAGTTTGTCGGCACCTTGCATTGGAACAATAAGACATATTCACTTGACAATGAGAAAATTTTATTGAGGGTAGGTCATTTAAAAAAACCTTTTTATCTCTTACAATTTCACATGTATGTGATGCACACACTGCACACTGAACGTGTATGTAAGTATATAACCTTGGTGAATTGGTATTACATCATCATTTAATCTAACTGTTCCACCTACAATAACTGCTGAAATGATGCGTATGAGCTGAGGAGTGTAGTAAAAAGCAGCAGAGTGACCAAAAGTAATGATGATAATACCTGCCTTTGCATCAGTGTGGATTTATGTGAGCCTGGTTAACATCACCTGTGCGTCCTCACATGATGAAGTTACTTCTAATGTCGTGTGACCATCATAGTTTTGAAGTCGTTGAAACACTTACGTTGTGATTCTGTTTTATAAGGAAAGTTTATTTGGAAAGCCGATCTCTTTGCATTATGGAACTTTTAAATGTTATGAATTTCAGTATGCTTGAATTCAAAACTACTTCTATAATGTTTACAAATAACAAAACACTAACAACTTTCACACGAAAGCTCTTGTTTATACATAGCAAAATGGACCTGTGGTTGGAGGTCTTGAAAATAGGATGTCAATAGCATTACCGATCGGATGTTGTAACAATTCAAACTCAATGGTTTTTATAATACTTGGATCGCGAAATTTTGTTGTGAACTGTCCCATATACAATAGGCATGAACATTATAATAAATCTAAACTAGCTCGTCAATATGCACCACCATTATTGACCTCAACTATTCAAGACTTTTAAAGTTCTCTGATTTATCAATCCACAAGTGCGCGACTTACATATGTTATTATTACATCATTTTCAGCAAGTTAATTAACGGCGGGTTGCAGTTTTTGATTGTGTACTTGAGTTAATAATTTCAACCTGAAATGAGTGGTCATGGTCTCTTGATTCAATGTATTGAATTTATTAATAAATCTGAACAGGTTGTAACGATACATTTATTTGCCCTGTTACATTGTTACTTATCTCCTGCCTGCTCAGGGCTGTCGGCTACGTAACACACAGTGGATGTACGGAGTTGTGATCTATGCCGGCTCTGATACCAAGCTGATACAGAACAGCGGTGAGTTGGATGAGTGTACCTTTAGGAGTTTGTACATGTAGCTTAGATTGGTTTAATTTAAGATCACAAGACATTTTAGCTATGCAAATGAAAGGTCATGGCAGTAGCTAGCTCTCTGACACAAGTTTTGGTCATTCAATTACTTGCTCCAAGTTAACCGCTGGGCTCCTTGATGTTAGATGTATAATCCATTGAGATTGTATCGTTACTACAAATTCGAATCTCAATATTTTAGTTGCACTGTACAACCAGTGCATATTGAGAATTAGTATTGTCATGTCACTCAAAGTTAATATTGAGATTGTATCATTATATGTTCCTTCCCTGGATATATATAATCTTACAACTTTTTCTTTACTAATTATTATATAAATTCCATGTTTATATGTATGGCATGTGATTCAATTACTATTTGAATAATATTTATATGCATTACTACTAATTCGAATTTCAATACTTTAGTTCCACAGTGCAAACAGTGAGTGCATATTGAGAATTAGTATTTTCATGTCACTCTAAGTTAATATTACTTCTTATTAGGATGTGACATTTGAATTCACCAGCTATCAGTCATTCATAATTGGGTGCAACATCCTGTTTGTGATTGGGCTGTCTCTTCCTTTTGAATTTAGCTAAGTGCATTTTTTTCCTCACAAAAGCTTGGCCTTTGTTGGCACAATATCCTTGTGGTGAAGAAAGTTATATTACTCACTTGGCACAAAATGTCCCTCCTCCTCATTCTCCTCCTCTTCTTCCTCCTCCTCATCCTTCTCCTCTTACTCCTTCTCCTCCTTCTTCTTCCTCCTACTTTCTGATCTTAGTAATGTACTATTCAGCAGATGTTTACTCATAATGTATCTTTCCAGGGAGGACAACATTCAAAAGGACACATCTTGAGCAAGCGATGAACAAATTAGTATTTTTTGTAAGTTTACTATTCTATTGCACTGTGTATCTTTCATTGTGGGCATGAATCAGTCATTTAATAATTCTGACCGCCTCAGTGTGGTTATCAAAGCATTCTTTTTGCAGATTTTGTGTTTTCTGCTTGGCTGCCTGCTTGTTGCCTTTATTGGATCATTGTTCTTTGAATTCATATATGTGAAGGTCAGTAGATCTGCAGTGGTTGGAGTGAGCCAACATCTCCCACTCCTGGTTGACCCTAAATGCTGTTGCAGTTTTATCACATTAGCCACTTTTATAACTCCCTATCCCATCATACACCTCTTAATTATTAACCTTTTCATTATCATTAGGAAGTGAACACTTTCTTCCCTTACAACCTCTATCTCAAGGTACATTGTTCTTGTGTTAACGTAACTATTTCTCTTTATCTGTTGCGGATGCCATTAAGTTCAAGTGCATGGGGCAATTCTCTATTCAAGCTGTCCTCAATTCCAAATCTTGCAGCAAACTATATCTCCATCATTTGTGCAATCTGTACTTCAAGTTTTCTCCAACCTGATTGTACTCAACACATTCATTCCCATCTCACTCTACGTCAGGTAACCATTGCTACCATATGCATAATCTTACACCGGGGTGCGTTTTTTTTTTTACTTGGCTGAGTATTATCACATTTTCTGTTCTACATTGCATTCTGCTAAATTCAGTTTATGATGTATGAGTTTCCTTTCATTCAACAGTGTGGAGATTATTCGTCTGGGGCTTTCCCTGTTCATCAACACTGATGCCAAGATGTACTATGAGCCAAACAACGTTGCAGCCATTGCAAGGTACTGAGGATGTTCTTGCATCTTTGTGGGAATTTTTATTCTGTAAATTCACCTGTAGGACGACCACTCTGAACGAGGAACTTGGACAAGTGGAATACATATTTTCTGACAAAGTATGGCATTTTCAAGTGTGTATTTTTCAGTTGAGTAGACAAAGGTTTTTATTTGCTGTAGTATTATACAGGATTAATTCCTTTACATACATTTTTAACATGGTGAGGTAAATTATTAACGATGGAAAACATTGCTGACGCAGATATGTTTACATGTAACTCAAAAGAAATTGTGAACAAGTGATTGCCAGCAATATAACATTTACTTTTTAAAATAACATTGTTTTGTTGCAACAATCACTATTGGTTCTGACTTCATTGAAGGTTGAAATATTGCTATTTTGAAAGCAGTTTCAGTTTTAATTAAAATCTTTTACGCGACAAGCTAACAACTCTACTCTCGTAACTTACATGTTCATTAATTCTAAAATGCTATTTTAAACAGATATTGTTGACGTGATTATCACATGTTAATTTAATTTATGAACTTTTGACGTCAATGAACTTTGTGGTGCTACATGACTTAGCAAGAGTTGGTCAATAAAAGTACATAAAAACCACCTGCTACCAGACATGGAGTAACAATCCCCACCCCCCCAAACAATATATTGGTTCCATTGACTGCTGAAGTGGTGGATAATTTTGCAGTTTTAATTGTATTCAGATTTATATTGCAACTTTGCACATTTCTCCTTTACCTCTAGACTGGAACCTTGACTCAAAATATAATGACCTTCCTGAAGTGTTCCATCAATGGAGTGCGATACGGTAACAGACAGACCACACTTCTATTCAGTACACATGCAAATATTTTGTGGCATGCAATCGTGTGCAATCATGTAGTGAGTCATATGTAATGACACAGCATGTCGTCTGTGCAATCATGTAGTGAGTCATATGTAATGACACAGCATGTTGTCTGTGCAATCATGTAGTGAGTCATATGTAATGACACAGCATGTCGTCTGTGCAATCATGTAGTGAGTCATATGTAGTGACGCAGCATGTCGTCTGTGCACACGCATGTCAGCCCTTGGCATAGAATATTTCTGATTCATGCGGTGACTACGTATAAGTTGCAGTGTGTGGTATATTTGCTTGGAAATGATCTAAAATTTGGTGCAAGAATTGTTGTGATCAAATTGTCACTGATTTCGAAAATGATTATTAAAAAAATCTACTTTTATGGACGAATATTTGTATAATTATAATCATTAAATAATCATTGTGTATTGAAATGGAATATGTAATCAAGTTCATGCATGTTTATTGTTAAGGCCAGTATTCAATATCAAAGGCTCTGAGTTTAGTGCATAATGCAGATTGCAATGTGATACTTGATTTCCATTTTGACCAAGTTTGTGATTATGCTATAATTATGCAGCAATTACTAGCTCCTATAAGCAATGAGCACACACACAATGACTGGAGCATACCCTACTTTGTTATTTCCTATACTAATGATATTATACATCTGCATTGCACTTTTAAGGGATAATTTTTGTACCCATTGTGTATAAAGTACATGCTTCTACTGTTGAATAACAGCACAGTGCTAATTTTTAAATTAAGATTGATCATGATAACATGATCCTGCTTTGGTTTTCCCCCAGGTGACCCTCCGTCATTTAGCAGTGGTCCTAAGGTCAGTTCAACTGTTTTTGGTGTGGACGTTACTACGTAGTTCATATTTCTCACCCGACAGGTTCCTGTTGATCTTCGGTCATGGAATAGATACGCTGACAGCAACTTTGTATTCTATGACCAAACACTTGTACAGAAACTCAGAGCGCAGGACAAAGTATGTTTAAAACCTTCTTGTTACCCCCATCATTGTGCAGCAACATTGTGCAGCAAATTGCATCTTTATGAGCAGATCCTGAAAGCAACAGATATCAATGCTAATGTATTGCTCAATAGCATCCATGAGTGCCCTTATACATAGATCGATAAGCATCAATGTTATTGGTTCAATAGTATTGAAGGCGTAGATCACAGTAGTGCTGCATGCGCAGAATGCACCCTGAGAACTCTCTCACTAGTCTGTTGCTTTATGAAATGACCACATGTCCTTGTCCTTTGTTTTGCCCTGGGGATTGATGCATCAATGATGTACCTGTGAATAGTGTGCAACTATTTAATATTCTTTGACCCTTTGCAATGCATCTCATCCTTTAGTACTGTGAGGAGTTCTTCATTCTGCTTAGCCTTTGCCATACAGTGATACCCAAGGAAGACAAAGGTATGCGGAGGAGGAGGACAAAGGTATGGGGAGGAGGACAAAGGTATGGGAGGAGGGCAAAGGTATGGGGAGGAGGACAAAGGTACATGATGTCCAGACAGCAGTATGGTTATTGTTATTGTTGTCTCATAAATATATAAATGTTTGGTATTTTGGTTACTTTTACAGAGCAGTTATCTTACAACTCCCAGTCTCCTGATGAAGCTGCCCTTGTGAGTGCTGCCAAGAACTTTGGATTTGTGTTCAAGGTGAGTGATTTTTCAAGGATTAAATTTTGTTTTTTTTTTTCGTTTCTACTAAGTACAAGTAATACTAGGGCACAGGGTGAAAAATATGTGATTTGTTCTTTCTGTTTCAGAATCGTACTCCATTCATGCTCACTGTGCAAAATATTCATGCTGGCAAAGAGGTATGTGCATACATATTGTACAAGATATTGTCACATGCTTGGCTAGTACCTTAGTTTAGTTTTGAAATAGATTTTTTGATGCATGCAGCTATTGAAATATTTTTATGGGGTTTGTTTTAAAAAATGAAATGGAAGGCAATATATATATAGGTTAGACACTGAAACCGAGGGATCTACGTGATTTAGAATCCCCGAAGTCCCTGGGCTGTAGCGTCCCGAGCGATAGCGAGGGCGCTACTAAGGGCTCGAGGGGATTCTAAATCACGTAGATCCCGAAGGTTTCAGTGTCTAACCAATTTAGACAATAGCAACGCGTACGTAGCAACCAATACATTATCGCGCAACGCGATAACGATAATGGGAGGGATTCTAAGTGCCAGTGGGGGGGATTCTAAGTGCCCGGGGCACTTAGAATCCCCCCCACTGGCACTTAGAGTCCCTCTCTAGGTTTCTACCACGTTTAGATACCTACAATTGATCAGATTGCGCGAATCACTTCCGCTATTGTCTAATACATTTTATGTCAGCAGAATTTCCAAAATACTCAGTTGACACTGGGACCACTATCCACATGTTTCATCGATCAGCTGCTAATGACATCATTCTGCTAGCTTTACTCTGTGTATTATTTGGCATGTAATAAAACATCGTGTACAATTCAAGTCCAGTAGTATCCACAACCTATCTCCGGTGATATCATTTTAGATTTTTTAATACAGAGGAAATGGAAGCTGAGGGAGCTTCCCCCTCTAGTTATGTAGTCTTGTACCCAGACCCATGTAATGACGATTACTCTTACAATTTAACATCACATAGAATGTGTCTGGCATCCGAAAGGTGTTCCACTGGAAAGTTTAATGGATGCAATGAATGTAATAACTGAATTTATTATTGGCGTTCCATGGCCAAGGTGAATTAGGGCAGCATCATCTTAATTGTATCTCTTCTCGTCGTCTTAATGAAGGAAGGCAACACGGTGTAGTGAAAGGACTACCCCTTACCCGTTGGTAGGCTTTAAGAAGCCTTACAGCTTTTTTTTTTTGTTCGGGACGCAGGCTGGGATATCTCAGCTTAAAAGCTATGTGAGTTTTAGCCCCATCAAGATCTTCTCCACTTGTACTCGGCATATGAAGAATACATGTACTAGTAATTAGAATGAGGGGAGTTAGGAATTCGAATCATTATTGTAATTAACGTATCACTGCATTCTGATTGGACCCACCAAAATTCCAAACTGCTGAACAACTTTGGTGTACTTAGATGCCAGCCCACTTGATCATTACATAATGTTGGGTCTTGGTACATTTAGAAGTTACATGTACATTGGTTGGACTTTGGGGAAGTTATACACCGTAAAATTATTGTCTGCATGTGGTAATTAAACCTTCATTTCTTCAGGTATCATATGAGATATTAAATATTCTTGATTTCAATAATGAAAGAAAAAGGATGTCTGTAAGTTTAAAATAAAATTCATATTCTGTTATGTTTGCATTTAATTTGTGTGTGCCCTTCGCTTTTCAGGTCATTGCACGCATAGATGGAAAAATTTTGCTTTATTGTAAAGGTGCAGGTGAGTTCTTTCATACATGTACATCCTACAACCTTTGGGCAAGTAGTGTGCGCTGCTTGAATAGTTGATGCAGCAAAAGCAGAGGCAGAAATAAATTTCCACTATTTAACTATAGACTGATATGAATGGAGGTATAATTCTTTGATAATGCACATACTAAGCAGGCAGTGAGAAAAGCTTAATACCGTGCTTATGCTTAAAAACTGGAAGGCTATGAGCAGTAACTGTGTCATCAGGCAGAACATTCCAAACAGAGACAGCTTGTTTGAAGGATGTATGCTTGATGTTCTTACATACATTCCTAAACACGTGTGAATTATGATGAAAGCTGTATAGATACATTGTAGGAGTCACTTTTTGTATGATATTATCAGGTCTCATAGTTGATCTAAAAAAGTAGACATACACTGTAAATAATATACCTGTCAATGATGATGAACAAATTCAAGTTCATGAAGGTAAGTCTTTGTTCATACATGTGTGTTAGGAAATGAGGCCTGTCACCTCCTTTAGGCATCATTCTTCAAACTGGGTGACGAAACAGGGATTGTGAATTAGATAGCACAGAGAAGTTCGGGTTGATTTAGGATAGTAAAATAAGCTTAGACAGATTAATGGTCTAATGTACTGGGTGTCCTCCTGGGGGTAGATTTGTCTACTGCGGTGCACAGAACATTCTTCCAGTTTAACATCCCTTTTACAATGCTCGTTGTACAGGTCCTTTGGAGCTTGGTCCAACGTTGCCAAGCTTTAATTATTTCTCTCTGATCCCTTGTCAGAGTGTCAAAGTGAAGCTATTGGATCGAGATATGCATGGTTACTATAACCATGGTTACTATACTATAGCCAGGCATATCTCAATTGCTTTGACCATCTGGTTTGGGACCAGTGAAAGAATTAGAGCATGACTATTTCAGGCCAAGCTTCAAAGGATCTGTACAACAAACATGCACCATCAAATATAAAGGGATGTTAACTGGCAAACGTGAATACATTTATTTCTGTACACCACAGTAGACAAACGTACCCCTGCCAAGGAAACAATATTACTATGGGATATCATCTTGAGGTCAGAGGAGAGAGTTACACCAAGTATCTGCAGCCTCTAATGTGGTGTTTGTCTAGCAGGCCATTGTGAGCAGGGACTGTAGGAGATTGGAAATGACATCTATAATATAATCCATTCCATTATAAATAGATTCCTATGTTTAATTTCTTGATGTGAAAACTTTGGATTTCAGATAACGTCATATTTGAACGAATGGATAATGGATCGGCAAGTATGAAGGCCACTCTGCTTGACCATCTATCTGTAAGTTTGAAGCATACATAATATGCCATCCATTTTTCATGCACATACGTTCGACCTTCCATAGTACACATTGCTTGTATCTCTTTACCTATCAGTTGTAACTTCCATTGTGTGTTCTATTCCGAGTGAAGTATGCGATGGGGGAAAATGAAAGCTAATTTTTCAAATTGGCATTGGCACTGTTTTCATAGCATCGCTTTCACTGTGTTTCAGGATTATGCTCAGGAGGGTCTGAGGACCTTGGTGTGTGCAAAGAGGGAAATATCAGAAGCTGAGTACTCTGCATGGGCAGCAGAACATCACGCTGCTAGGTGAGGAGAAGGGGTGTGTGTGGTCATGGCTGCTAGGTGAGGAGGAGGGGGTGACCATAGTTGCTAGGTGAAAGGAGGGGTGTGGTCATGGCTGTTAGGTGGGCATGGCCATAGCTGCTAGGTGAGGAGGAAGTGTGGTCATAGCTGCTAGGTGAGGAGGAGGGGTGTGGCCATGGCGGTGAGAGGAGGGGTATGGTCATTAGGAGGATGGGTGTGACCATGACAGTGTATATAACATTGCTGTGAACTATGACTATCTGTCAATGATTGTCTTTAGTGTTCTTCAAAAGAACAGAGATGAAGCTCTGGATGCTGTAAGCTACAGTGTAATACTGCATTTTAAAATATTTTATCTGGTTATGTGCGGATGTGGTATATTTGCTGCCATTTCAGAGGGTTTTTATCAATCTAGCATTCTTTTAGGGTACATGTAAATGAAATTTGTCAGATGTTATAATTAATATAAAACTGAACGAAACATAAATTGTTGTAAAATGAATGTAAACACTTGATTGTGTGGGATGTCCTGTATATTTAGGTATACGAGAAGATTGAGAAGAACCTTGTGCTCATTGGAGCTACAGCCATTGAAGACAAGCTACAAGATGGAGTGCCAGAAACCATAGCCAATCTAGCCAAGGTAAGATGACTAACCTTGTGTAGAAATTTTGATCACTACTGTTACTATTGCAGGCCAGCATCAAGATATGGGTGTTGACTGGGGACAAGCAGGGTAATGTCATACCATTATGGTGTCTGTAGCCCATAGATATATTAATACACTGGATGCACTGATCCTAGAGTATATTACTGAAACTGCGTACATCTATCTTCAGAGACTGCGGTTAACATAGGATACTCTAGCAAACTGCTCACTGACAACATGAAGGTGTTCATCGTTGACAAAGACTCAAAAGAAGAGGTCTGTGAGCAGCTGCAGGAGGCCAATGAAGAGATACAGGCTATGATAAGGACTTTTGGAAGCAGTAAACTAAGCGGTACACCCATCTCCTATGACAGAGTGGTTGGGGAGGAGGATGCACCTAGTACTGGTGAACACAGCCCACAGCCTACTTCATTTGGCATTGTCATCAATGGACACAGCCTGGTATGCGTGCTTTGACCCTGGAAGGCCCATGACTTGTGACAGTTGATGTGTCCTCTCTCCACTTCCAGAGACATGCTCTGAAGGATGAGGTCAGAGAGCTGCTGCTCTCCACAGCAGAGAATTGCAAGGCTGTCATATGCTGCAGGGTCACACCTCTTCAAAAGGTGACCGATACATGTATATGTAGTTTAGCGATATGTGTACATGTACAGTGTACATGTAGGTCTGAAAGAAGTTTATCACTCTACAGTAAAGTATGAATTTGTATTACTACTTCAAAATGTAGAAAAAAGTAGTTGACTTGGTGAAGACTGGTAAAAAGGCTGTGACTCTTGCCATTGGAGATGGGGCCAATGATGTTGGGATGATCAAAGGTACATTGCCTCTGTGAGAAGACTACCAGCTTTCAATTATCTTCTCTTGTGTGTGCCTCCATCTGTTGTATCCTGATACATGTCAGCTGCTCACATTGGTGTGGGGATCAGTGGACAGGAAGGACAGCAGGCAGTCCTGGCCAGTGACTACTCCTTTGGACAGTTCAGGCATGTCTAATAATTTTCCATGGCGTTACAAAGTGTTCAGTGATCACATCTCTTCCAGGTACCTTGAGCGGCTGCTGTTGGTACATGGTCGCTGGTCCTACCATCGCATGACCATCTTTCTTCGCTACTTTTTTTACAAGAATTTTGCATTTGCCTTTAGTCAGTTCATTTTTGCATTTTTCTGTGGGTTCTCTGCACAGGTATGTTCTATGTACATGTATTATAGATGCAATGTATTATTGCTTCTTTGGTGCAGCCCCTGTATGATCCCGGCTTCATCACATTCTATAATGTGATCTACACCTCACTTCCTGTCCTGGCTGTGTCCATCCTTGACCAGGTATGCATGGACATGCAGATCATATCCATTGTATGTATTGCATGTACATTGTAGAGATTGTATTAAACATGATTTATGGGTGATGACTGTACTTATGGTCACCGGTCACCTTGACTTACAGTCAGTCAACAGCTGTGACTTTGACATTATGTTCACCTTGTGACCTTGTCCTTCCCTTATGCAGGATTTGGATGAGATTCGAAGCACCAAAAATCCAAGCCTTTACCTTGCAGGCCAGAAGAATGAGAACTTCAACTTTTTCATCTTTTTGAGAAGCATAATTAAAGGCATTTATGCAGCTTTTGTGGTATTTTTCATCCTTTTTGGAGTCGTGTTTATGGACATCATGCCCAACACCAAATCAGAGTGGGACTTTCAGTCCTTCAGTTTAGCGGCTTCTGCTGCACTTGTTTTTATCGTTAACTTTCAGGTAAGAAATGTATGAGAAGACTTCTTGTTTTCATTGCTTCATAATCCTCTCACCTTCCTTCATTATCACAGATTGCGCTAGATGCCTACTATCTGAATCTTTTTTTCCACCTATCCATTTGTAGTAGTATGGTGTCCTGGTTTGTGGTCATTCTAGTAACAGGTGCTTCCGTCAACTTCTTCTTTTTCTCTCGATACATTTTTGTGGCGCAGTACGTCTTGGCCACTCCCAACTTCTGGTTCTACCTTCCGCTGGCCTGTGCTGTTGCACTCTTCCCTGTTATTGCCATTAGGACATTTTCATTGGACAGATTCCCCAAACGATTAAATCATCTACAACTTGACAAGGCCGACCAGTTGGAAGATGGTTATGCAGAGGTATATGCTCTTACAAATTCAATGAAGAGAACGCCTTCTGTTAGAAGAAGTGGGTATGCATTTTCCCAGATGAGAGGTTTTGGACAACTAATTACTAGCGGGTTCATCTTTGGAATGTCCAAAAAGGATGTAGAGAAGGAACGAATGGAAAGAGAAACTCGTACTTAAGTGTGTACTGATGAAAAATCTTTTTTTATTTGGGTGTGCATGATTTGTTTTGTGTATATTCATTATTCTTTAAAAATTTATAAGTAGTCAATAATGGTACACCACTCAACCTGTTTTATAACATAATGCAAACAATGGTAATTGTTAATTCTAGCAGCTGTAATATTGAGGAGCACTAATCCGGACAATGCCAACCAAACCTGGATATGCTAATTAAATCAACACACAACCGTTCTTCAGTTACTAAGCAGGAATCCTGTAACCATTACATACAATCTCGTAGGTTAGTGATATACTCTGTTTCCTCCACTGGACACATGGTACACACCACCCTTGGGGCCTCTATAAAGTGTTTCGCCTTTTTCACTTTCGCCACAGCATGGATCTCCAAATGGTGACAGTCTTCTACCTGTGGGATCAAAGAATCAAAGTGACTCTTTACATGTAACTGCAATGAGGGTGCACATGTCATGGCCGCACATACTGCCACTGCCATTTGTATCCTAATAGAAAAGTTATGTGAGTACATGCATTAAATGTATATGATACTTTATGATGATGGGATGACCAAACAATGTTTGTATTCCACAAGCAACAGTTTCTACATCAACATGCATGCTGTCATTTTATTCTAGGTCACAATTTTTCATTGTGACTGTTATTCCAACAATTTTTCATTGTGACTGTTATTCCACCGTATGTGTTCGTATTTTTGAATAGCTTTTATGAATGACGAATTATTGCAGCATACACATTTCAACCCACCTGAAGACCTATGATGTTGTAGCATCGGATTTTGTTGTGTTGGAATCGGTGCAGTGTATGTGGAAGGACGTTGATACTGAGTCATCAACAGAGGGAGTACAGGGAATGTGTAATCTGAAGGGAAAACAATCATCAAACAAATAACATTTGTCAATTGCTAGAAATAGAAGACACATATAGTAATGTAGGAAGTCATCAACATGGGTAGTGTTTGGCACAGTTGTTATTATTTTATGAAGAAAAAGTGGTAAATGTTTTGCTTCATAGTACAACCAGAAAGATGGTTTTAAGTAACACAAAATGCCTGAAGCCTATGCAATGTGTTCAAACTGTGGTTGCCGACCACTTCCCACTGCTGGCTATGTCCTACCAGTGCCAGCTGCAGCTCATCAATATGTTAACATACCACTTTGTAGAGTACGGACCATGGCAGGTATACTTTCTTCACCAAGTCCGGCCGCTGTTCTTGCCCTCACTGAGATGTTGTAAGTAGTGAAAGGCATCATGTTTACCAATTGACATGTATTGTTCGGCACATCCCCAGTGGATAGACTTCCTCCAATAGGTGTGTAGCTAACTTCATACCCCAACAACCTTCCATTTGGGCTTTGTGGTGGGTCCCAGGTAACAGTGATGGATGTAGAAGTGACGTTTGGTGTTTTCAGATTCAAAGGAGGAGATGGAACTGCAGTGACATAAATACAATGAATTAAAATGTACTAAACTATACAGCAAATACTGAAGTATAACATACCACTTTCTAGAGTACTGACAATGACTGGACTGCATTTCTCCCCATATCCAGCTAATGTTTTTGCCCTCACAGATATGCTGTAAGATGTAAAAGGCTTTATGTCAGACAATTTCCATGTTGTACTGTTCTGTACTTCAACAGCAGATAGCCTTCCTCCATTGGGTGTGTAGCTAACTTCATATCCCAGCAGTATTCCATTTGAGTTTTGTGGTGGTTCCCAGGTAACCGTGATGGAGCTAGAAGTGACGTTTGGTGTTTTCAGATTCAGAGGAGGAGATGGAACTGTAGTGACATATAAAGAATTAGGTTTAAAAAATTACTCCAGATGCCTGTGATGGTAAACTATACATCCATAAGTAACATACCACTTTCTAGAGTACTGACAATGACTGGACTGCATTTCTCCCCATATCCAGCTAACGTTTTTGCCCTCACAGATATGCTGCAAGATGTGAAAGGCTTTATGTCAGACAATTTCCATGTTGTACTGTTCTGTACTTCAACAGCAGATAGCCTTCCTCCATTGGGTGTGTAGCTAACTTCATATCCCAGCAGTATTCCATTTGAGTTTTGTGGTGGTTCCCAGGTAACCGTGATGGAGCTAGAAGTGACGTTTGGTGTTTTCAGATTCAGCGGAGGAGATGGAACTGCAGTGACATAAAAAGAATTAGGTTTAAAAAATTACTCCAGATGCCTGTGGTGGTAAACTATACATCCGTAAGTAACATACCACTTTCTAGAGTACTGACAATGACTGGACTGCATTTCTCCCCATATCCAGCTAATGTTGTTGCCCACACAGATATGCTGTAAGTGGTGAAAAGTTTCATGTCAGTCAATTTCCATGTTGTATTGTTCTGTGCATCCACAGCAGATTGAGTTCCTCCTTTGGGTGTGTAGCTAACTTCATATCCAAGCAACCTTCCATTTGGGCTATGTGGTGGGTCCCAGGTAACCGTGATGGATGTAGAAGTGACATTTGGTGTTTTCAGATTCAGAGGAGGAGATGGAACTACAGTGGCATTAATGAATTACAGTAGATTTCAAAATTATCAAATGCTTGCTGTGGAAAACAATACAGCCAATACTGAAGTAACATACCACTTTCTAGAGTACTGACAATGACTGGACTGCATTTCTCCCCATATCCAGCTAATGTTTTTGCCCTCACAGATACGCTGTAAGATGTAAAAGGCTTCATGTCAGACAGTTTCCATGTTGTATTGTTCTGTACTTCAATAGCAGATAGCCTTCCTCCATCAGGTGTGTAACTAACTTCGTACCCCAACAATATTCCATTTGGGCTTTGTGGTGGGTCCCAGCTTACTGTAATGGATGTAGAACTGACATTTTGACTTTTCAGATCCTTAGGAGGAGATGGAACTACAGTGAC
Source organism: Eunapius fragilis (assembly GCA_963681505.1). Lineage (NCBI taxonomy): Eukaryota > Metazoa > Porifera > Demospongiae > Spongillida > Spongillidae > Eunapius > Eunapius fragilis. Next base: position 2,032,551 of record OY811992.1, read on the forward strand.
ATAAAGGAAAGGTTTCAAAAATACTCCAGATGCCTGAAGAGGTAACTATACATCTATTAAGTAACATACCACTTTCTAGAGTACTGACAATGACTGGACTGCATCTCTCCCCATATCCAGCTAATGTTTTTGCCCTCACAGATATGCTGTAAGTGGTGAAAAGTTTCATGTCGGTCAATTTCCATGTTGTATTGTTCTGTGCATCCGCAGCAGATTGAGTTCCTCCTTTGGGTGTGTAGCTAACTTCATACCCCAACAACCTTCCATTTGGGCTTTGTGGTGGGTCCCAGGTAACCGTGATGGATGTAGAAGTGACATTTGGTGTTTTCAGATTCATAGGAGGAGATGGAACTGCAGTGACATAAAAGGAATTAGATGTCAAAAATCCCAAATGCCTGCAATGGTAACCTATATGGCCAAGAAGTAACATACCACTTTCTAGAGTAGTGATAATGACTGGAATACTTGTTTCACCATAGCCTGCTACTGTTTTCGCCCTTGTAGATATGCTGTAAGATGTGAAAGGCTTCATGTCAGACAATTTCCATGTTGTATTGTTCTGTACATCCACAGCAGATAGCCTTCCTCCATTGGGTGTGTAGCTAACTTCATACCCCAGCAATATTCCATTTGGGTCTTGTGGTGGGTCCCAAAAGACAATAACCGATGTTGGTGTGACATTTTGGGTACTTAAATTTAGAGGAGGTGATGGAACTGGAGAAATAAATAAGAATATAATAAGCATGTTAAATCTTGCTATTCAAGGTTTACTCATGCAGTGCATGCACACTGCTGCAATCTATGTACCGTGTTCTAAAGTAGAAATCATCAATGGAACACTTCCCTCCCCAAACACAACTGATTTCTTGGCTCTAACAAAGATGGAGTAAGAAGTGAAAGGCTTGAGGTCTATAAGTTTACATCTAGTAGCATTTCTCAGCTTTGCAATGCTTGCACTTCCTCCATTGGGCGTATAGCTGACTTCGTAACCTAGTGACCTTTCATTTACGTTTTGTGGTGGTTCCCAGGTGACAGTGACTGATGTGGATGTGACATCCTGAATTTTCACATTTACAGGAGGAAATGGAATGACACTGAGTGTGCCATTTTTAGTTTTCACATTTGGAGAGGGAGATGAAACCATACTGAGAGTATTGTCAGGAATTCTCAGCGTTTCAGGAGAAGATGGAACGACACCAAATGAGTCATCTGAAGTCTTCATATTAAGAGGAGATGATGGCGCTACACCAAATGAGTCATCTGGAGTTTTCACATTAAGAGGTGATGATTGAGCTACACCAAACAAGTCATCTGAAGTCTTCACATTAAGAGGAGAAGATGGAACGACACCAAATGAGTCATCTGAAGTCTTCATATTAAGAGGAGATGATGGCGCTACACCAAATGAGTCATCTGGAGTTTTCACATTAAGAGGTGATGATTGAGCTACACCAAACAAGTCATCTGAAGTCTTCACATTAAGAGGAGATGATGGAACGACACCAAATGAGTCATCTGAAGTCTTCATATTAAGAGGAGATGATGGCGCTACACCAAATGAGTCATCTGGAGTTTTCAAATTAAGAGGTGATGATTGAGCTACACCAAACAAGTCATCTGAAGTCTTCACATTAAGAGGAGATGATGGAACAACACCAAATGAGTCATCTGGAGTTTTTACATTAAGAGGAGATGATTGAGCTACACCAAATGAGTCATCTAAAGTCTTCACATTAAGAGGAGATGATGGCGCTACACCAAATGAGTTATCTGGAGTTTTTACATTAAGAGGAGATGATTGAGCTACACCAAATGAGTTATCTGATGTTTTCACATTAAGAGGAAATGATGGAACGACACCAAATGAGTCATCTGAAGTCTTCACATTTAGAGAAGATGATGGAGCTACATGTGGAGAGAAGAACATAATCATCGCTTATATGAGTGCAGGAGACTTCATGTGAGATAAACGTTTAAAAGCAACTATTCCAGTGCAGTATATGCTGCAAAGCTATACAGTGTACATGTATTGATGTCATTTCACATCTATGGCTAACTGGCTGCTCATTTGATTGTCACTATTCATTGGTGGTATCTATAATCCATGTACATGTAGCGCATTCATCAATATGTTAAATGCAAGTGATGGTTGTGAATAATCTATCAATACCCAAATAACATATTACATCTGGTTACACAAGGCACTACCGGTAGAGTCTCTACAATGCATATGTTTATGCATGGTTGAATAAGGAACTCCTTTGCGCACAATGCTATATAATTACATTGAGCTAAATTGATGAAGTGCACTGCGCTTTGGCTTGGGGAGATGTATAGTCTAGTGATTGCCACTGGTGTCTGAGTCACTATGTTTACATGATGTAGCTGCAAGGGAATGCAGATGCTGAAGAAGTTAGCACATGGTGTTTACAATATCTGGCACCAACAAACATATACACAAACACACACACACAACCCACATGCTTTAAGCCCTGCGTGACCGAATAATAATTAATTTCATTAAAGCACATGTATGTGGACTGCAGTTACTGACATGTGCGTGCATGGCCTTTGGCAGTGGAGAGATATGGTAACTGGGGTGAGGAAGACGGGAAACTTAACTTTCTCTCTTCTTTCAAATAATCTCTGTGACAAAAGGCTACAGTACTAAATGACATTCACGGGAGGCTAAAATGATTTACTGACATGCATATCTTTACATCGACACCTGTCACTGGAAAATTGGTCCGTGGTAATTCTGGTCTGGGACCACTGAAAATTTTGGTCCGAGCTGAAAAGGTTGAAAAGGTTGGTCCGTATATTGATATTAGCCCTACAGCTGGTTTATAGAAACCAAATACATATCACAGTGTATGCTAGCTGCATGCAGAAGGACAATGATGGCCGGGTGACACGCCAAAGGGATATACCAGTTGGTACATATACACTGTGCTATTGAGTTGTTGTTGTGATCATAGATATTTATGCTATAGCTGGTAACAAGATCAGTGGCCTGTTTGCATTGCATCTAGCGGCTCTCCCCTCCTCCCCTTATTAGTAATGATGCAGCAGGATGTCAGCTGAGGAAGTTTTTTTTTGTTGAAATACATAAGTAAGTTTTTTCCGGCCTGACAAACAGGATCGGGCTAGGCAGGTCAGTAGCTGTTCATGACATGCACATGAGTAATAAAAAAACAAGTAGGAACCGGTCCAATCGCTACCAGTAGGCCAATCAGCTAACCTGGGGGTGCAGAACAGATCTACTGTCCACAGCCTTCGTACCTTTTAGGGAGAAAAAGCCACCCTATTTTTCACCCACTAGATGGACTTACGTTGTGTTAAAGATGATCTGTCTGTTCGTACATGTAAATGGAGGGCCCGGACCAATTTCAATTACCCCGACCAAAATTTCTGATAATATTAGTCCACCCGGACCAATTTTTTCCGAAAATTTTGGTCCGGGACCAAAATTTTCCACAAACCTGTAGCTGCACCGTGTAACACGATTTCTCTAACAGCACGAGCTGCGAGGGGATCCTTGACTTCTTCGAATACTTCTATCAGCGCTCTGTACGTAGCTTTAGGTCCTTTCAGCTCTATCCATTTCTCGAACATGTCGTCTCGTTTCTCCTGTTCACACTGTTCCGCTTTCTGGTCGATTTCATTAACAGTCTTGAAACCAACAAGACGTCTGCCTATCATCTTCCAGTTGAAGTTAACAGTAGCTGATATTTTGAGCAGGGGTTTATCATCACACTGCGAATCCAGGGGATCTATAATGGAAAGCCTTTACGTCCACCAAGCTCGAATAGTAATACATCACATTCTTATATAATGGAATATATATTTGCGCCTCACCTTGACCTAGACGGATAGCGTTCACTTCTGCAGACATGTCGCTCACGATTATCTGGACAACAGCACAACCACAAAACCACTATTCGATCAGAATACCTACCGTATACAATTTTTGCGTAATGGCTGTTTAGTACCATGTCCAGCAATTTCGGACATCCATAGACGCCTGTACATCGAAAACGCATGTAACGTATTTGATTTTTTTCTAACATGAACGCAGTAGAATTATTTTTTAAAATATAAATAATGCATTCTTTTATTTTTCACATTCATCTTGCGAGCAGAAGAATCAACAACAAAATTAATTACTTTTGTTAATTACGTAATAATCTTATTTAGAGCTAATGATGATTAATAACATGCCAATGGTGGGTGCGCCCTTATAGAACAAGTTATGCTGGTGCGTGTGTGAGTGGGAGGAGCGTGTCGTTTTCTAAATGCTCGTCTGGTTCAAAACGTTTGAAAATTTCTTTCATCGGCCTACGAAGATGCACTCAGCATGTGTCAACCTGTTTTCTACGACTGCGTAAGTTAACAGTCCGTTGCTATATCTTCACATGATTGCGCATGACAAGTACACCACGCGCGCGCACACAAACATTCACACATACGACCAGCTCTTTTTCCTGGGTGTATATTAGGAAGAATCTCTTTTAAGAATCTCTTTAGCTGATGCAGATTAACCGGTTGGGTTGGTCTGTACCCTGGGTTAAATACCTCTAGCCGCTAGTCATTTATGTCATCTGGGCGTGGTCTTTACCCTGAGCAGGATTGTGTGTACTAGTATGTGTGAGTATGTGTGTCTGTGTGTGTGTGTATGTGTGTGTATGTGTGTGTGTATGTGTGTGGGCTCTTTTTCCTAGGATGTATGTTAGGAGAATCTCTCTATGTGCACGTGTGTGTGTATGTGTGTATGTGTGTATGTGTGTGTGTGTGTTTCAGTGTATACACACAGACACACACACGCATACTCCCAGCTCTTTTTCGTGGGATGAATCTCTTTATGTAACTGGTTGAGTTGGTCTGTGCCCTGGGCAAGAAGGAGTTAAATATCTCTAGACGCTAGTCAGTTGTATCATCTGGGTGTTGTTTGTACCCTGGGCAAGATTGGGTTAGTTGAGTTGCCTGGTTGTGGCCTGTGTGTGTGTGTGTGTGTGTGTGTGTGTGTGTGTGTGTGTGTGTGTGTGTGTGTGTGTGTGTGTGTGTGTGTGTGTGTGTGTGTGTGTGTGTGTGTGTGTGTGTGTGTGTGTGTGTGTGTGTGTGTGTGTGTGTGTGTGTGTGTGTGTGCGTGTGCGTGTGTGTGTGCATGTGTGTGTGTGTGTGTTTCAGTGTATACACACAGACACTCACACACACACACATACTCCCAGCTCTTTTTCCTAGGGTGTATATATTAGGAAGAATCTTTTTAGCTGATGCTGATGTAACCTGTTGGGTTGATCTGTACCCTGGGTGAGAATGAGTTAAATATCTAAAGCTACTAGTCAGTTGTGTGTTGTGGGTGTGGTCTATACCCTGGAAAAGATTGGGTTAAATCTATCTAGTTGAGTTGCCTGGGTATGGCCTGTACCATGGGCAAGAATGGGTTAATGTTTAAATCTCCCAAACTGCATGCTGGGCAGTTGGTCTGGGCAAGAATGATTCTCTAGTAGTTTTAATGTCTGGGTGTGGCCTGTACCCCAGAAAGGGCCGCTGGTCATTTTAATACCTGGGTGTGGTCTGTACACACGCGCACACACACACATATATATACACACACACACACACACACACACACACACACACACACACACACACACACACACACACACACACACACACACAAACACACACATATACTCTCCCAGCCCTTTTTCCTGGGGTGTTTTGTTCATATCCAATGCCTATGTACATATGTGGTTGTGTATTTGTCTGTTCCAGCTGCCTACATGTACCTTTATCTGATTGTGGATACTTGTACTTGTCTCTATTTTTATTGCAGGGATAAATAAAGTAATGGTATCTCCCAGCTATTAAGAGAAGTGTATTGTGACCAGCCAAATATCATACTGACACCTGTGCTCTCTTCAGGATGGTGGATGGCCTGTAACAAGGTTGCTCTGGTTGTGAGTTCTATCTCTAAGTACTGTGTATGTGTATGTGTATGTCCCATCTCCTCCTCCC
>OY811992.1:2043571-2138571 GCA_963681505.1 Eunapius fragilis
GCCACAATCGACAAGTTGCATGCGACAAGTCGCTGAGTGAAGTCGGCAGGAAGTCGCCATATGTATGCCGGCCTTTATGACTACCGTACGATAGCCTTAAGTGCACGCATCGTTATGTACACGCGTGTGTGACTGAATGCAATTCACCCGCGTGTGGACGCGGCCGAATTGCTGTGCATCACTGTCAGCTCAGGTTCAACCAGATCACCTCTGGTACTGCTTATTCAGTTTTTGAACGTAGTATTTTGAAACATTCCTATGCACTGAACATTTAGAATCGCGAATGTCAGGTGCGTACGGTTTGTGTCTAGTGTTAAATATTATACCTCACTATATTTTAATCAACGCCACGCCTCTTGGCTATGTCGACTGTGGACCTGGAGACCCTCTTACTCTTTGCCTCTTGCAGAGATCTATATATGATCTCTGTCTCTTGTATCTATTTATCTCTCGATTTCAAACTTGTATAGAGATCTTCAGCCAATTGTAGCTTTACAAACTAGCTGAAATGCATTCACAACGTCCGGCCTTGTCGATCGGTTTTGTACAGTAGTACTAATAGTCAATATACACATGACACAGCAAAGTGCTCGTGTTCGCTCAACATACTGTACTGCCACGGTCACTAACCACATAGCTTTGGTGTACGTATACGTTTCGATCCAGCGCCAGTCGAGAACGTACGTCATTACCAGCTAGTATACGCTAGTTTATGGTATACGCACAAGGTCTCGCTTAAAAAAAAAAACCCGCCGGTAGAAGTTACATCCAAGTAGGCCTACCAGAGACAGAATGCGTTCGCTTGAAAAACTGGTACATATCCCTTATTTCATACCGAACACCCATCTTGCGTGTACGGTACTATGCCAGATAAGATATATGGTGTTTATGGAAACTATTAGGCTAGGCACGGTCGGCTCTACCAAGCACCAATAATTTGCTCATCTGACGTCGGATGACAATTAATAATTTCATATATTTGTCCCAGATTATGAAGTGCGGTTCATAAAAGTGCCTTGGGAATGTTGTGTGTAAGTGTATAAAATACACCACTTGCTCCAAAAAACGACTCAGTAGTTCAGCCTTCATATTCCATCACGTAGACTTGAGATTTATGGCTGAGTGATAAGAAAAAGTTGAAGAAACATGACAATATCATGTTTCACGTACAAATGTACGTAGTAGCACAAAAACGCGTATGGAATTAGTAGTGAACACTTTTCTACAGAGACCAGAATATAGAAAAGATGGCTCATCAGTATCCCTATCATAAACCGTTACGTAAAGTTGAATTACAGCTACTGTACAAGGACCGTGAGTGTTTTTACACATTTCTCCATACACTTCCTGTTCAATTAATTTTTATCGCGTGACGCGGGTATTCAATTATTCATGTCCGCGATTGCTGGACATGCTGTAATAAATCTTTGGATGCGATAGTGCGTTAGGTCACACCAAGTTGATTTCATGTTTCTCGGACAGTTGGACCAAAAAAAGTGACCCGGTTGCCGGGAAAACAAAAAGTTGCTGGTCACAACATTCCAAACACATGCATACGATCCTGAGGAATTAGACAATTATACTATGTTTACACGAGCCCAGGATGCCATGGCATGGTTCAGCACAACACGGTACGGCGCGAATAATGAGTGCCGTTACACGCGTTTGAGGTTTGTGGCGTAATTTCATAACTAATAGCTACACAGCCAAATTCTATTTATTGACCCAGACTGTACCCATACACAGCCAAATTGCAATTCCTGACTCAAAATGTATACAATATGATCCAAATATGATATCAATATGATACAAAGTATGATATCAATATGTACCAAAGTATGTAGAGTAACAATCTGGCGCGAATTGTTCGTACTTCCTGTAACAGATTTTTGTATCAATGTTTCATAATGACTTACATACCGTATCAGAGATAGGAGTTCCTCATAAGGCATTGTTTATATAGCTATTCACATAGTGCTTGTAATAGAATTTTCCTAATAAGGTAATGTTTATGTAGTTATCTATATATATGTAATGAATAGATTTTCTAATTAGAGTGCGCAATAAACATTATAACAATACAGATAATTTTGCCAATCATGCTTGAACAACAGTTTGGATTGGATTGAGACCTCTTCTCTTTCAACGTTGTCCACTGCTGTGGTCTCCAGAAACACACACGAATCACTGCATTCATGAACAAGTGACACTGCACATGTCTGACATTGCTGCTTGGAGTACAGAAGGTTGCTCGGCTGAGTTCAAGAAGAGGGCAGTCATATGAATTCTTAACAGCCTACCCATCTGCAGTCTCCAGCTTTTGAAAGCCTTGAACAAGGCAGTGAACACTGCCATCATTACACTTGAACGTAGCTAGCAAGATACCATACTGCATCTGAATTTGAGTGAAAATGTACGTTGGAAAAGTCTCTTCAAGTCTTACCTCAAACTGTGATGTGACAGCTTCTATGAAGTACATCACTCATACCCCTCACTCATCACTGGTGTGTAGATGGGTACATCACTCCCACCCCCTCACATATCACTGGTGTGTAGATGGATACATCCCCTATGTGTTAGGGAAGCAGGGATCCATGTGTTAGGGGGGAGCAGGGATGTGTGTGTATGGGGGGGGGGGGGGCAGGGTATTGTGAGGGGATATGAAAGGGGAAGGGGGGGGGGGGGGGGGGGGGGGGGGCACTGGAAACAGCCGTGTTAAAATTTCGGTTTGATGTTGATAGACTGTTATGTGGTTGTCTGATCAAATATTACCATAATTGCCCCATGGGACCTTATAGCATAGGTGACATTACAGACCTTGACAAGTGAGATTACTGACCTTGACAGGAGAGATTACTGAGCAAAGTGCAGGGACATAGAAGTCATCTATGGCCGCCACATCCTGATGCCCTGTCATGTGCCATACAGTAGGGTATTCCAAATGGTCCCCACCACCGCAGCTCTGAGACCATAGCAACTCTGGTGCATCTCTCTGGTTGCTATCTACATGGTTGTCAACCAGTGTGGACCAACCTACCATGTGTACAAACGTAAGCATGACATGATACATACCTGCATGTTCATCATACATACCTATGACATCACTGTATACATGTGACATCATCATACATGCTCATGACATCATACTCACCTGTGCTGCATGGCAGTGAGCCATCAGGCCGAGCCATTCCTGTGGCCCACACCTCAGACAAGATGGCGTCTGGACCTGCCTGGGCACCAGTACGGTAGCCCTCCAAACTGGTAAGATGTAATGAAGTGATAGTGGGAGGGTGTAATGGAGCTCAGGTGATGTGATGGAGGAGGGAGGTGACAGAGAAGAGATGTAAAGGAGTGATAATGGGCTATTCCAGTTAATAAGTGTACACCCCTACTGATGACATCAATTTAAAAACCCCCTTGGACATAATGACATAATTTATAGATCCCCCCAGGACATCATTAAGATCAGGTCACTACTACCCTAGGACAGATCATCTATTCTCCATCCCCCCTAGGACATCATTACAATCTGGTCTACCCCTAGGACATATCTACTATTCTCCCTCCCCCCCTCCCAGGACATAATTTATAGATCTCCCCAGGACATCATTAAAATCAGGTCACTACCCTCCTAGGACAGATCAACTATTCTCCATCCCCCCCCCCCCCCCCCCCCCCCAGGACATCATTAAGATCAGGTCACTACCCCCCTAGGACAGATCATTTAATCTCCATCCCCCCTAGGACATCATTTAAATCTGGTCTACCCCTAGGACATATCTATTATTCTCCCTTCCCCCCCCCCCCCCCCCAGGACATAATTTATGCATCCCCCCAGGACATCATTAAAATCAGGTCACTACCCTCCTAGGACAGATCAACTATTCTCCATCCCCCCCCCCCCAGGACATCATTAAGATCAGGTCACTACCCCCCTAGGACAGATCATTTAATCTCCATCCCCCCTAGGACATCATTTAAATCTGGTCTACCCCTAGGACATATCTATAATTCTCCCTTCCCCCCCCCCCCAGGACATAATTTATGCATCCCCCCAGGACATCATTAAAATCAGGTCACTACCCCCCTAGGACAGATCAAATATTCTCCAACCCCCCCTCCCCCCCCCCCCCCCCCAGGACATTATTAGGGTCAGTCACTACCCCCCCTAGGACACTATTCTCCATCCCCCCTAGGACATCATTAAAATCAGGTCTACCCCTAGGACATATCTATTATTCTCCCTTCCTCCCCCCCCCCCCCCCCCCCCCCCAGGACATAATTTGTAGATCCCCCCCCAGGACATCATTAAAATCAGGTAACTACTCTCCTAGAAAGATCAATTATTCTCAAATACCCCCAGGACATCATTAAAATCAGATCTACCCCTAGGACATATCTACAATTCTCCCTCCCTCCCCCCCCCAGGACATAATTTGTAGATCCCCCCCCAGGACATCATTAAAATCAGGTAACTACCCTCCTAAAACAGATCAACTATTCTCCATCCCCCCTAGGACATCATTAAAATCAGATCTACCCCTAGGACATATCTACTATTCTCCCCCCCCCCCCCCCACCGGACATAATTCATAGATCGCCCAGGACATCATTAAAATAAAGTCACTACCCCCTAGGACCTATTAATTTCTCATTTCCCTCAGAATATTATTTATTGATCTCCCATGACATCATTAAGTTCAGGTCACTACCCCCCTAGGACCCTAGGACAAACCTTCTGTCCCCCCCCCCCTCCCCGCAGAAAATAAGTTATTATTTATTATTTCTTCAGGCTACTACTCTTTTCATGATAGTCCTACCAACATAACATGATTTATATACCAACTAACCCCCCTTTCTTTCACCCCGCCCCCCCCCCCCCCCCCCCCAGGACATGGGTTATAGTTTTATTATCCCCCCTGGGCATTATAATTTTAACATCAATACCCCTTCGTAATGATATATCCAGGAGAGTCCTTTGATTTGTAGACGTTCTTACACCCCAGAAAGTAACTAATAAATTATTAGTTCTATCTGTAGTTGTTTGTAGTTTAATTATGATATAATCTTTTTATAAATAATAATTATGACTGAAATGAAATATATCATCATTATTATATAAAGACATGTTCATGTAATGGAGCAAATGTTTTACAGTGCTGGCTTGACAAGCTTAATAGTATTGTTAGAAATAGCTGGTGACAATGCTATGTTGTAAATACAACCAGGTTCACATGGAAACACTACAGTTATTGCATCTTCATCAGCATCATAGCTCTGTACTTCAGCAATGTACCATCCAGGTTTCCATCCTGAATCTGCTACCTCTTCTTTTGTCCACTTTACTTTTACCCTACTTCCTGTTTGTGAAATTTGGTTTTTCAATTCTTCTTCTTCACTAGTTGTATCAGGCTCAATGTCTAGAGGCTTCAACATAGTCTCATCATCACTGTTATGTTTAATTATTTCAATAAATTTAAGAAGTGGATCAAACAGTCTGTGCAAATCTTCAGGACTAGTTACATGCGATGGACGTGGAACTTTACCTGCTGATGATACTGATGTATGTGTCCTTTTGGTGTATGTATGACTAGTTATATTAAGAATTCGTTGAGAACTAATTAGATCATAGACGATTTTAATTAAATCCCGAATTTGCCTTTCCTCCCTTGCAAACAATGCAGATCTCCTTCCATGTCTCAGCAAGTATACTGATATTACTAACTCATCTTTTAGTCCAGTTGCATCACAATTATGAAAGTGAAGTATCGATCTCAAATGAGCCACAGACAACTTTGACAATGCAGCAGTACTTTTTGGAATATTTTCTAAGTTACCCGCATACATTATACAAGTTGGAGGTATTTCCTCACCGTGATGTTCAACAATGAGTTTAACTAATCCATGTTTAGGAATTTTTCCTGATGGGATGGGTATATGATTTTTTCTACACATGTCCTGTAAATTAGCCTTATTGTTCAGCTTGTATAAGGTGTGCTCTTTCCATGTCTCACGTTGTTGGTCGTTGTCAAGCATCTTTGCTACTTCACTTTTTTTTTTTTTAATATACTCAATTACTTCCTTGGGTGTAACCCAAGCTAACAAAGCGATTAGGTGTACAATGTCATCAAGTGGGTCGTCAATAAACTTTAAAATTATATCTAAAATACTGGAAGGTAGAAAGATACCAGGAACTTCATCCCACACACCACTATCCAATTCTTTGCATTCCTTAAGTGGTAGATAATGTAATTCATCAGTTCGAAACCATCTCAGATAGTCTGGCAGAGGCTGAATGCTACTTGATGAAGTAGTATAATCATCTTGATCAGGGGCTACCACACAGGCAGTGTATTTGTCAAGGTGAGCAGTTCTTTTAGAACAAGATTTATTATTCAATAACTTATAATCATCTATATATGATCCACAGAATAATTCATTCAACTTCCATGTCATAATTAAACATTGAAATAAAGAATTAGCTACAGGTTTGTATTTTTCAATAGAAGATGGTGCCAAAAGTTTGCGCTCCTCGGTAAGATCCAAAAATGTCTTTAGTTGTTTTTCATCATTAAATATAAATTCATCAGGACGAATTCCTCTAAAACACTGCAAATTGTTTCCTGAAAATGTGCAGCCATTAAGGCATTTTTTTACTTCACTAGCCATAGCTTCCATATTGTCCTTGTGCTCACTAGTACCTGGCACAGCACTGGGATGTATAGCTGTACTAGAAAATGGGCCATGGCGAGATAGTGCAAAGTTTTCTGATGCATGAACCCTTTCTACAAAGTTCCTTTTAGAATGGTATTCTGCGAATGATACTTGTAAAATTTTTTTCAGACCAAGAAATTTAAGTAACCTAACAAGTAACATTTGAACCATTGGACTAGATGGCTGTTCAGAGGGTCCATTATCAACAACAAATATAATTTCGTCTTTGAGTTTCCCTGTATTAGGATTCCTAAACAATACGTCCAGGGATGGCAGGGTAAGTAAATAGAGAAATTCATTCAAACACTTAAATGTTGTATCTGGCTCATAAAAAGACAGGTACAGAAGGCTCACAGCTTGACCTGATCTAGTAATATACAGGACATTGTCGGTATGTACTTCATTATAAAATGTTTCCTTATGAGTAATTGCTGTATCCATAAACAAAAATGTCATAGGTGTAATAGCGTTAACCCTACTTTGATCCCAAGTATGGTCAGGTAATGTTCTCTTTTTCCAACATCGTCCTGGCCTTTGTACTGGTGAAATGTCACCACAAACAATCGCTTTTGCATCCTTAGACATTACTACAGTGGAGTCCTTCTTTAGACTTGCTGCATCAACAATTAAATTAACATTTGAGGTAGACCAGTGCAAATTAATAACTATCTGTTGTACTGCAGTACGCGGTGGTAGCTGGAGAGAAATATTGGCATTCACGCCTCTCCCATGATGGTGTTGAATGGCTTGTGCACTACCAGAACGATAACTCATCGTATAATTATAACAGGAGCTCAAACTTATGGTGAAGCCTAATGGAGCAAATGCCAGTAGTAGTTTCCGGGCATCCTTCATTGTTGTGCGGCTGTCAGCTGTTCTGTACAGTGTACCGTCAGTTAATCGAGGATGACTTTCAAGACCACCACCACTGCAAACGTGTGTGTCATAGTCACCAAATGCATATTCTAGGACAAGGGGGAGTTCAGGCATTTCATCAGTTTTCATATGTCGACCCCGACCCTTACCTATTATTTTAATTTCCTTAAGCTTTCTAAGTTTAATTATACGTTTAGTAAGAAGATATTGCTGAATGCATGTTAAGTCACTTCTTACAATCTGCGAGGTATTCTTAATTCCATCATACTTGTCGAGGTTAACTGGTAACATGTTGAACGCTGTTCTCACAGAGCTTCTGCTTTTTTTACCTTCCAAATGTGATGTAAATGTTATGTTGGTAAGTATCGACATTATACCTTTCAACACTTGTTTATCTCTTGGAGTATCAATGTAGTCCAAAGAGTCTTCATAAACTTTAGCAATTCTATCCTTAACTACTTCATTTGCAACATGTGATTTGTTGACTGCTGAAACTATCTGTGAAAGGCACAATTCTATGTTTTTACTTGTATCAGCTACCAGGTATGCTTTGCCACTTACATAGATCTGAATAACATTGAAATGTTTGGTAATTATATCATAGATACTGGTAGAATTTTTACGTACTTGTTTATGTTCTGTATTGGTGGTATCACTGTATACTCTTGCAACGTTCTGTGTTAAAACAATTGGGCCATGTTCTATGATATACTTTCCAACCTTCAAAAGATTCTTGAGGTACTTAACTTTATGAAATTGTTTATTTGATATAGCATTATCGACAGCATATTTTAATTGTATTAAATTATCTTCAGTACTGCCACATACACTGCTTCGCTTTACTACCATAATTTCACCCATTTGCATAATTGGCATAGTCTTATGACATTCTGTACGTCTTGCATTAGAGTTAAAGAGCCTTCCCTGGTTCATATACCACGATCGAAGAAGTAGAGGAAATGGAAGAGTATTGGACTCTGCCTCTTCAGTTTTAACTACCTTTTCAATTGTCAAATCCTGCTTAAATAAGTGTTCAGAACCTTGTACGTGCATACTATCACTGTCTGAAGTATCTCCATGTAAGCTATCATTACCTGAACATCCATGTAAACTATCACTGTCACTAATAATAGAAATATCTTCATATGAGTCATTATTTTCTGTATATGAAAATTCGTGAGAAGAAAAATAATTTGTGTCATTACTTAGGGTTTCATTATATGATAAAATACCAGTTTTAGTACTACATTCCGCCTTGGTCATTAATTGATTGCTTTTTCCATAATAGTCCAATGAAATACATTTTAATTCTTGTTCATAGACAGGTGTGGTACGTTTATAATCAGGATCTGTACTTGCAACATCTAATGATCCATGTGAAGTATTGCTGGTGGTATCTGATGAAATGCACGAATAAACTGTTTGAGAATATACTGAAGGTGCATCAACCTTATGGTTTACAGGAGAATGTTCTATTTGTACACACTCTGTTACTGCTTTGTCGTTTCTATCTTCTGTTCTCATGCTCATCTTTTGCGATACACTACAAGTAAACTGCATTATTTTAGACTGACCTGACAGTAGCAAAGGCTCTTTTTGTTTATGCATTGGCCTCTGAACTAGTGCAATGGTACTGATACTTACGTGCTCTCTGTCCTTGCTATACAAATCTGGCAACATTGGGAAAGAATATTGGCTGTCTTGTGGACTATGTTGTTGGTTCAGCAATGTGCTTTCTTTTTGAGTATTTAGCAAAGCCTTTGATTGCTTAGTTATACTATCTGGTATTGCTGAAGATGCATCAACCTTATTGTTTACAGGAGAATGTTCTATTTGTACACATTTTGTTACTGATTTTTCTTTTCTATCTTCTGTTCTCATGCTCATCTTTTGCGATACACTACAAGTAAATTGCATTATTTTAGACTGACCTGATGGTAGCAAAAGTTCTTTTTGTTTATGCATTGGCCTCTGAACTAGTGCAATGGTACTGATACTTACGTGCTCTCTGTCCTTGCTATACAAATCTGGCAACATTGGGAAAGAATATTGGCTGTTTTGTGGACTGTGTTGTTGGTTCAGCAATGTGCTTTCTTTTTCAGTATTTAGCAAAGCATTTGATGGCTTAGTTATACTATCTGGTATTGCTGAAGATGCATCAACCTTATTGTTTACAGGAGAATGTTCCATTTGTACACACTCCGTTACTGCTTTGTCTTTTCTATCTTCTGTTCTCATGCTCATCTTTTGCGATACACCACAAGTAAACTCCCTTCAATAAGCTACTCTAGGATGCTGTGGTTGGATAGAGTTACAGATGGTCATTGTTTTAATTCTCATTTTTTTGTTTGACTAGGCATGGCTTTAACCACATCTATTCCAAAGTGCTTTCTTTGACAAGGATGGATGAACGCTGGAGAAGAGAAGTGGGCTAAGATGCTAAATGAGAACTTGTTTTCACTTTAGCTGCACAGATTGCAAAGTTTCTGTAGGGATTGTTATATGTACATGTATTTTGAATGTTTTATATGTTTGAATTTCATAGCCATTGCAACAATTCATTTGTCAAAACAGATGTAACATGCATGGTAACAATAAATCTGATACCTCTGTTATACAGTTTAAGTGCATGTGAGGGTTATTTACACACTGCTAGGTAAATCATTATGAATGCAAAATACAACTATCTGTCTTACTCAAATCCATCAAATTTACATTCGAATTCCATGGGGAAGGAAATACATACCAGATACTAGCATACTTAGGACATGATTGATATAGCCCCCCCCAGGACAGTCTAACATACCAGCATACAGACCCCCAGGACAGTCTAACATACCAGCATACAGAACCCCAGGACAGTCTACATACCAGCATACAGACCCCCAGGACGGTCTTACATACCAGCATACAGAACCCCAGGACAGTCTACATACCAGCATACAGACCCCCAGGACGGTCTAACATACCAGCATACAGAACCCCAGGACAGTCTACATACCAGCATACAGACCCCCAGGACAGTCTTACATACCAGCATACAGACCCCCAGGACAGTCTTACATACCAGCATACAGACCCCCAGGACAGTCAAACATACCAGCATACAGACCCCCAGGACAGTCTTACATACCAGCATACAGACCCCCAGGACGGTCTAACATACCAGCATACAGACCCCCTGGACAGTCTACATACCAGCATACAGACCCCCAGGACAGTCTTACATACCAGCATACAGACCCCCAGGACGGTCTAACATACCAGCATACAGAACCCCAGGACAGTCTACATACCAGCATACAGACCCCCAGGACCGTCTAACATACCAGCATACAGAACCCCAGGACAGTCTACATACCAGCATACAGACCCCCAGGACAGTCTTACATACCAGCATACAGAACCCCAGGACAGTCTACATACCAGCATACAGACCCCCAGGACAGTCTTACATACCAGCATACAGACCCCCATGCAGGACGGTCTAACATACCAGCATACACGCCCCCAGGACAGTCTTACATACCAGCATACAGACCCCCAGGACAGTCTTACATACCAGCATACAGACCCCCAGGACAGTCTTACATACCAGCATACAGACCCCCAGGACAGTCAAACATACCAGCATACAGACCCCCAGGACAGTCTTACATACCAGCATACAGACCCCCAGGACGGTCTAACATACCAGCATACACGCCCCCAGGACAGTCTAACATACCAGCATACAGACCCCCAGGACTGTCTAACATACCAGCATACAGACCCCCAGGACAGTCTTACATACCAGCATACAGACCCCCAGGACAGTCAAACATACCAGCATACAGACCCCCAGGACAGTCTTACATACCAGCATACAGAACCCCAGGACAGTCTACATACCAGCATACAGACCCCCAGGACAGTCTTACATACCAGCATACAGACCCCCAGGACGGTCTAACATACCAGCATACACGCCCCCAGGACAGTCTTACATACCAGCATACAGACCCCCAGGACAGTCTTACATACCAGCATACAGACCCCCAGGACAGTCTTACATACCAGCATACAGACCCCCAGGACAGTCAAACATACCAGCATACAGACCCCCAGGACAGTCTTACATACCAGCATACAGACCCCCAGGACGGTCTAACATACCAGCATACACGCCCCCAGGACAGTCTAACATACCAGCATACAGACCCCCAGGACTGTCTAACATACCAGCATACAGACCCCCAGGACAGTCTTACATACCAGCATACAGACCCCCAGGACAGTCAAACATACCAGCATACAGACCCCCAGGACAGTCTTACATACCAGCATACAGACCCCCAGGACGGTCTAACATACCAGCATACACGCCCCCAGGACAGTCTAACATACCAGCATACAGACCCCCAGGACTGTCTAACATACCAGCATACAGACCCCCAGGACAGTCTTACATACCAGCATACAGACCCCCAGGACAGTCAAACATACCAGCATACAGACCCCCAGGACAGTCTTACATACCAGCATACAGACCCCCAGGACGGTCTAACATACCAGCATACACGCCCCCAGGACAGTCTAACATACCAGCATACAGACCCCCAGGACTGTCTAACATACCAGCATACAGACCCCCAGGACGGTCTTACATACCAGTATACACGCACCCAGGACAGTCTTACATACCAGCATACAGACCCCCAGGACTGTCTAACATACCAGCATACAGACCCCCAGGACGGTCTTACATACCAGCAGCAAAATAGCAGCAAAATTATAGACCCCCAGGACAGTTCGTGTATATCCCCCCCAATCCCCCCCCAGGACATGGATTTTTGTCATCAGTAGGGGTGTACGCTTATTTACTGGAATAGCCCAATGGGAGGGTGTAATGGAGCTCAGGTGATGTGATGGAGTGGAGGAGGGAGGTGGGAGAGGAGAAATGCAATGGAGTGATAATGGGAGAGTGTAATGGAGCTCAGGTGATGTGACTCTACTTGCGCGACTCTTCTGCGCGACTCTTCTACTCTTCTTTGATGAGCGATACTTTCAAGATGCTTTTTATACTTCGATGGGTACGAGAAACTCAAGGCGCAAGGTTCACAACAAAAACCTAAATGGGTAATCGAAGTAAACATAAGTAAGTTAAGTTTTGCTTCGATCTTCACACCATACACATGTTACCGCCCGACCCGCGGCCAGCGGTGCATGTTTTCCCATCCTTTACGGGAGCAATTGAATGCCTTCCCTTAGTCCTTAAGCCAGTTTATCTACTCTTAGTGATTGCCGATACTTACGCTTTGACATATTCTTGTGCTTGGCTCCAAATAAAATTTGAATTAATAATTAAATGTGCCACGTGTCGCATTGGAATTTAAGTGGATACAAGGTAAACACTGTTGTGCAACATGATTGAAAAACCAAGGCATACTATATGTTTTTCACAGAACGACTTGCTCCAAGAAACGGGTGCACTATTTTGCGCTACTGTTGACAGGCTGCCCGAACACAAAAGCATACTCGTGAGTGCATATACACTGTAGCGCTTTGTACGCACACCCTCGAGCTACCAAACCACCCGTGCTCACAGAATATTGTACACAAGGTGCTGAGGGGACAAATAAGCAAGAGGTATAAAATGAATGCAGCTGTGGCGTTTGTGAAAACCAGATTGGATGAGCTGCGTAACTGAAGAACGAAGATTTGGCTGTGTATTAATGCAAATAATTTATATATAATCATCAACAAGGTTTTTGGAGTAGCACCATGCCAGCTTTATACTAATCTGAAGTGTGAAGCTTTTGTTGAAAATTTTTTACCCGTATTAAAGGTAAACAGGGATGTGGTTACCAGTTTCCCTTCACATGTAGCCATTTTCGTAAGTTTTGCTGTTTGAGTGCATATTTTACCGTGTGTAGTACATACATAATCTCTCCTAAATGCAGCGTAAATACTGTCGAACTGTTCTGACTAGCAAGCACAACACTTATACAAGGGCTTCCAGCAGTGGCTCAATATGAACTATATACCAATGGAAAGCCTAGCGATGAAGAACTAGCAGCAGCCCTGCAGGAAGAGGATTCCATTGTTGGCCCTGCTGAGTACTCACACCTATCACCACTTCCAGAAGATGTACATGGTGACCCTTATTCATCTTAGCCTTGCTGTCGACAGTGTTCACATCATCGGTTTTGACTTCATCATTTATCATCCCATATATCAGCTGCAACTTTTATATCTTATATATCATCCGTATGCCATAATATTATATACATCGAGTATCTTTGCACCGCCTCTCGCACTCCTCCCAGTGCGGGCACAGGATGAAGAGGGGAGGGAAAAATTTTACGATTGGAATGCCCCACCCCATAGATTACAAATTCTTTCATGCACGTACAATGCGGGACCTGGAGCAGAAGAGACGCCTACTTATTTGTATTTCGTCATGCGCTACGTGAAAAATAATTGAATGTTTGGTGAAGCCCCTAGATAGTGCATTATTCCAAATAAGAATATTACTCATAACTGTTACAGCATGTATTCAATATGTTAGAAGTATGTCAATCATTCTGCTACGGATTGTTGAATATATGAACCATAATGTAGCTTCAGTCTGTGTCACATTGTCAGAAGAATCTGTATCAGATTGTGGCTGCCTATCATATCTGAGACATATTGACTATCAATCTGATGCATATTGATATATATATCATTCCTGCTACGAATTGTAACAATTTGGCTGTGTACACGCACCATATATGATAACATATATGGTATACAAGGTTGTGAACAATCTGGTACAAGGTATGTAGACAAGTCGACTGTCCGAGACTGTCGTAACAGCATAAATCAGATTGTACAACGGCTTTGGATCAGAATGATAACATACGCTAACATAAATTTATCTTCCATGTATGGAAGTGTTTACAGTTACTAATAACTTAATTCATATGGCGGTTTTCCTTGTACGGAAGAGGTTATTTTTACCACTCTTGACGCATCATATACACAATAAACATTGTAGGAATACAAAGTGTTGCTCCAGTCATGTTCAAAAGGTTTGTCCGAGTAATTTCTTGCCATTCAACGTTCTCAATTGTCAGTGCTTCCTCAGAGCGACAGCTAGCACCACATTCATGGGACAACTGAGACTGCTCGGAGTACGTTTACCCCAGATGTGGAGAAAATGGTTCTGGTCAGCTCCAGCAGGGGACAGTCATACTCATTCACAAAGGGCTTTGCACCATCCTGTGACCGCAGTTTCTGAACGCACACACCACACCTCCATCTTGCAACTTAAAGCAAGATTCCATACAGCATCTAAAGGTAATAGAAACCGCCCCAACACTATGCATAGATCTTACATTGCACTGTGGTGTTGCTCTATGTAGTCCTCTGAATTTACCAAACACTTGTGCTGTGACATGATAGCATGGTGCTCTATCACTTGGTCTGCACTGCAACAACTTGTTGAGGGTAGTTGCATGTCTTCCAGTAGAAACAAGCAGCAACTCTGACAGATTGCATGAGCACTTTGATGCCTAGGCAAATGAGTACATGTCATATATGTACATGTGTCATTGTGTGCATACCTTTCTTGGTGTTCCAGGTTGGTAAATAGCTCTTCCAGCACAAGGAGTTCTTGCATGGAAATACTTCACCACCACCCCTACAACTGTTCCCAACTCAGCAAGATAAACATAATCCCTCTATGCAATTGACTTGCCATCAGAGAGTTTAACCCTGGGTGCAAGAAAGCGAGAGTCAGTGTTCCAGACACTTCCATGGTAAATCTCTCTGAAATATAACATTATGATATGTTTAGTGACCATGCATGTGTTTACTTACGTGTATGTGTTTTGCCCTTCAAATGAGATAATATCAGTTCAGCCGAGGCACTGTGTAATTATTGATTTCAATGGAATGGAATAGAAAGGCAATCCATCGGAGCTAGATGCTGAAGTATTTTCAGACAGACATTAATATGCAAAGTGTGTACAATGCAACCTACTTTAACAGGTGTTACAATATTGGGTAACTTGTTTGACACTGGCAAGACTAGGGACTGGAATTCCCATCTGCTTGAGAATGAACCAAACAAACGATAGGATCTTCTCTCCCTTTGAATATAAGGGAGAAAATAAAAAATTAAAAATATTATGCTTGAATAGCAACTTACAATCTGACACAAGTAAATAAAAACATTCTCTCTGAGAAAGTTGGTGGGATATAGGTTTTTCAGGCAAATAGTATACTGGTGTAAAAAGCAAGGAAACAAGTTTCATCAGACGGGAAAATGTAATAGTCCTATATTTAGCACACTTCGACTAAGGCATATGCTGTTTCTGTGCTAAATATAGGACTATTACATTTTCCCGTCTGATGAAACTTGTTTCCTTGCTTTTTACACCAGTATACTATTTGCCTGAAAAACCTATATCCCACCAACTTTCTCAGAGAGAATGTTTTTATTTACTTGTTTCCTTTATTTTTCTAACACCCAAATCACTGTTGCATCCCCCTTTCATTTAACCGATTTAATTCAATCCAGACGTATTGTGAAGATTTTCTAGGTACCTTTGCTTAATTAGAATTGGTAAGACCGTATATAGGCTTTTAGGCGTTTTTGTATCAAAGCGAGTCCTCCAGCAAATTCTAAAGCTATTGGTGCAATTTTCATTGCTTAAAAGTGTTCCTGTCCAGAGTTATGAGTTCTCAAGAAGCAGAAGAAGAAGAAGAAGAAGAAGCAGACGACCCGCCCATTATTTTTGGAAGGGGAACGAGGACGGCAGTATTTTTCGTTCTCGACAACCACGCGGTTCTACGACGTGAAACTAAAACGAAACTACTCAGTTTTGACTTCTAGATCGATTGCCGCAACAAGTTAGACGATCCGATCGTCGGGAGCGAAGCTACGGTAGGGTCGAGGGATTTTAATTAAATTCATAGTCGGGGTCAAAACCTATATGGAAGTCTCTAGCGAGACTTCCGATTATAGGTTCAAATTCACCACACCACTCATTAATGCATGGATTGTCTGATTGTCTGCCTGTACGTTTGTACATTTATGCACCACATTTATAATGCACTAGCCAACCTCTGCACAGTGGTACTGTTCCCACAAACGCGCCTCTTCAACAAAATCAAAAACCCTGTAAGAAAGGCTCTCAAGATGGCGCTTATAAAAACTCTGTAACTTGAAGCTCTCTCCACAAGGCACAACGTAATTCTGAAATGAAATAAAATACACCAGTAACCATCAGATAGTGTGAACAACCCCTTACCCTTTTCACTTCAGTAGAAATAACTCCTTCTCCCTGAGCCCCCGGCCATATCAACTGTTACGCATGGGACATCACGGGAAAGAAAAGCACACGATTGCAGTCACAGCGAAGGAAGGAGGGAATATTGGCTGTGCTGTGTGCACGTTTGTTTGTGTGTATGTGTGTGTGTGCGTGTGTGTGTGTGTGTTTGTAATATGTGTGCTTACGTGCGCGTGTATGCACGCTAATGAATCACGGTAGTGGGTGAATCAAGCTTGCTGGGTCACATGTTTTTGAGATTACATAGCTTCCTTACAACGACAATATTTATTTACATACCTAGCTGCAAGCCGCAGCTTTGTCTATTCAAAGTGTATATGTGTTAAAAGACTTCTGGATGTATTAAAAAGTGAATCGGAAATTATGGAGGCGTGTAAAGTAAAGTACACCCTGAACGTCGATTTACCCAGCAAGCACACACGTACACTAAGACTTAACTTACGCTTAGACATGGCCGGTACATGTATACAGGCGAGCACGAATTGGAATTATAACTGACACGTGTAATGTTTGAAATAATACCTATTTGTACGTATACTCTGCCTCTGGTATATGATGTAATCAGTCTGGTACTGATATGATCGCCAGTCTGGGACATATTGTTGCTTTTATGTACCAGGATGTGCCATTATTCTGTTTGCGGTCGTCGTATCATACTGGACCACAATATTACTTGCAATCATACCTGGTTCAGACTGATCATTGTGTCTGATCAGAGTATGGTGGCAAGATCATATCTGGTACAGATTGTATAAATTTGGCTGTGTACATATTATAATTACGTAAAATTAGAAATGGAGGATGTAGAAATGGAGGATGTTATGTTTACAAAGTTGTTGTTCCGTAAAATCGAGAGAACCAGGCAACGAAGAAGAAAAAAAAGCCATCATGGCTTATCGAAACGTGCATAGTATTATGAAAAGCATTGTTTTAAAGAGGATGAAGCTTCTGATATTTGCGTTCACTCTACTTTTGAATGAAATGTTAACACGTTTGCACCCTTCCAGCTGTGCCTGTATGTTTCCCTCTCCCCAAATATTTATAAGCTGGTAGGTCTCCTGCTTCGTCCAACCATTCGCCATTTACTTGTAAATAATTCATTTATTTCTATGGTAACAGGCTATTACGCATGCTCAATTGTTATTATGTACAACACCATCTACCACAATCGAACCGTGCCGTGCCGGCCAGCTGCAACCGTGCTGGCTCGGTTTTGTCAGTGTTTACATTTGTAATTTTACCGAACCGTGCCGTGGGCTGGCACGGAAAAATTGTCTCGTGTAAACACAGTATTAGAGTGAGTTGCTTCATCTTCCTTGTTTTTTAATGGGCATAATCAGAATCGCCTTTTACTCATACCTACCAATAGGAAATTATTTCCTTAGACATGAAGGAGGTGAGGGGTAAGGCCATGAAGGAGGTGAGGGGTAAGGACATGAAGGAGGTGAGGGGTGAGGACATGGAGGAGGTGAGGGGTAAGGACATGGAGGTGAGGGGTAAGGACATGGAGGTGAGGGGACACAGGTGCTTACAACACCATCAGCCGATCTGTAGACCAGCTGACTGAAAGTCTCCAACCCTGTGGTCATGTGGCGGTGTTGATGATTAAAACCTGGTACACTTGCTAACATAGTTACCTCTCAGGGCTCCATGTACAGTTAGGGCTGTAATATTCTCCTGGCCTCCCGTGATTGACAGTGTGTCTATTTAAATAGAATAACTGTGGTCAGCACATGTGTTGCTTCAGGTCACCATGGCAATGCACAATCAAATGATCTCTACAAAAGGCGCATGAGCACAAGAGAACATCATCAAGAAGTAATTTGGCTATGCTTGATACACATGGAGCATCCCAACACTTCTGTTTGTGTGCCTCACTGCCAACAGGTGGTCTGGTCATAAGGCTGGGACTACAAAGTTATGGCCTCATCATAATGCAGTAGTGAGCAATACCCGAAGTGATGTGGCAAATTTTTAATGGGCGATATCAGAAGAGCTCTCTGCAGAGGCCTGGTAAGCAGAGGGGGCCACATGAACAGAACTTCTAAAACCAAGACCACCATCCCTCAATAGGGATGGTTGCCTGTCTCCAGGAAACACCATTTGCATCAAACAGAGTATTGGTAATACCACTTTCAATAATTCTCAAATGTTGTTAGGCTCGTGGAAAGAAAATTAGGTGAGGGATGTATAATGCTTTTTTTTTCAAGATAAGGTGGCATATTTCATCAAGAGAGTTGTGTATTCTGGACTCTTACTTTTTCTCCCCATCAAGTTCACATGTGGCCAATACCCCCCCCCCCCCCCCCCCCCCAACAGACACACACACACAAACATATCCACACAAGTAAATTTCTGCGTGATAAATGTTTGCATATGCACCCACTTGTGAATTCATTCATGCAATAAAAGTAAAGATGTTGTCTCCTACCCACACATACAACCTGTGAAATCCTCTGGAAAGTTCAATGGCAGAAGATTAATATCACAACAGCCACATGGATGTGTGCACACACACACACACACACACACACACACACACTAATTTAATCTCAGTTAGTCAATAATAGTACACCACACAACCTTTTGTATTGCATAATGCAAACAATTGTACTTGCTGTACTATTGAAGAGCACAAATCGGATGCATATTAATTAAATCAACACGCAAACATATTCCATTCTTCAGTTACTAAGCAGGAATCTTGCAACCTTTACATGCAATCCCGTAGCTCAGGGTGATATTTTCTGTTTCCTCCACTGGTCACATGGTAGACACCCCCCCCCTGGGGCCTCTATAAAGTGTTTTGCCTTCTTTACTTTCACCACAGCATGGATCTCCAAATGGTGACAGTCCTCTACCTGTGGGATCAAAGAATCACAGTGACTCGTTACATGTAACTGCAATGAGGGCGCACATGTCATGTCTGCACATACTGCCACTGCTATTTGTATCCTAATAGAAAAGTTATGTACTCACATGCATTTAATGTTTGATGATTTACGATGATGGTTATGCTTTTATTGCACCAGTAATATGGCAACAGTTTCTATATCAACATGCAGTCATTTTATTCTAAGGTTACAATTGTTCCAATGTGGCTGTTATTCCACAGTATATGTTTATCTAAATTCTTTTTTTTGAATAGTTATTTGTCAAGATGGTTGCTTTTTATGAATGACGAATAATTGCAGCATGCACATTTAAACCCACTCGAAGACCTACATTGTACCACTTTCTAGAGTACTGACAGTGACTGGACTGCATTTCTCCCCGTAACTGGCTAATGTTTTTGCCCTCACAGATATGCTGTAAGATGTGAAAGGCTTCATGTCAGTCAATTTCCATGTTGTATTGTTCTGTACTTCAACAGCAAATAGCCTTCCTCCATCAGGTGTGTAGCTAACTTCGTATCCTAGCAATATTCCTTTTGGGTTTTGTGGTGGTTCCCAGCTGATCATAATGGATGTAGAACTGACATTTTGAGTTTTCAGATTCATATAAGAGACGGAACTACAGTACAGATTTCAAAAAATACTCCAGATGCCTGAAGGCTAAACTATACATCCATTAAGTTACATACCACTTTCTAGAGTACTGACAATGACTGGACTGCATTTGCCACCATATCCAGCTAACGTTTTTGCCCTCACAGATATGCTGTGAGATGTGAAAGGCGTCATGTCCATCAATTTCCATGTTGTATTGTTCTGTACATCCACAGCAGATAGCTTTCCTCCATTGGGTGTGTAACTACCTTCGTAACCTAGCAATTGTCCATTTGGGCTTTGGGGTGGTTCCCAGCTGATCATAAGGGATGTAGAACTGACATTTTGCGGAGTTTTTAGATCCATAGGAGGAGATGGAACTACAGTGACATAAAACGAATTGGATTTCAATTATCGCATATGTCTGCATTGGTAAACTATATGGCCAAGAAGCAACATACCACTTTCTAGAGTATAGTGATAATGACTGGAATACTTGTTTCACCATAGCCTGCTACTGTTTTGCCCTTGTAGATATGACATAAGATATAAAAGGCTTCATGTCAGACAATTTCCATGTTGTATTGTTCTGTACTTCAACAGCAGATAGCCTCCCTCCATTGGGTGTGTAGCTAACGTCATATCCCAGCAATATTCCATTTGGGGCTTGTGATGGATCCCAAAAGACAATAACCGATGTGGGTGTAACATTATTGGTTATTACGTTTAGAGGAGGTGATGGAACTAGAGAAAAAATAAGAATATCATAAGCATGTTAAATCCCTCTATTAATATATACTCAAGGTTTATTCATGCAGTGCATGCACACTGCTGCAATCTATGTACCGTGTTCTAAAGTAGAAATTGTCAATGGAACACTTCCCTCGTCAAACACAACGGATTTCTTGGCTCTAACAAAGATGGAGTAAGAAGTGAAAGGCTTGAGATCTATAAGTTTACATCTAGTAGCATTTCTCAGCTTTGCAATGCTTGCACTTCCTCCATTGGGTGTGTAGCTGACTTCGTAACCTTGTGATCTTTCATTTACGTTTTGTGGTGGCTCCCAGGTGACAGTGACTGATGTGGATGTGACATCCTGAATTTTCACATTTAAAGGAGGCGATGGAATGACACTGAGTGTGCCATCTTTAGTTTTCACATTTGGAGAGGGAGATGAAACCATACTGAGAGTATTGTCAGGAATTCTCTGCTTTGGAGGAGCAGATGGAGCTACACCAAACGAGTCATCTGGAGTCTTCACATTAAAGGAGATGATGGAGCTACATGTGGAGAGAAGAAACACAATCATGAGTGCAGTGTATTTTGTGTGAAATAAACTTTTTAAAAGCAACTATTCCAGTGCAGTATATGCTGCAAAGCTATACTGTGTACATATATTGATGTCTGTAGATTATGTCTCCCCTAGCTGTAATATGATTGTTCTTCGTGAATTGTTTTTATGTGGATATACTTATAGATCTGAGTAGGTTATTCAAAGCCATAGCTTGCATTTCACTTGTTAACGAATGCGCTACATGTACATGTATTATTGATACCAACGAATGGTACCAAAATTTCTCTACCAAACGAGCAGTTAGCTAGTGATTGCCAAAGGTGTCAGCCACTCACCATGTTTACATGTAGCTGCAAGGGAATGCGTGCAGATGCTGAAAAAGCTAGCACACGGTGTTTAAAATATCTCTGAGTCAACATGTATGACCACGTCCAGCGCACAAACACACGCACAACCCACACGCTTTACACAAAACTAAACCCTGCGTGACCGGATAATAATTAATTCACATGAATGCGACTGTGTGGTTACTGTACGTGTGCGCGTGCATGGCCTTTGGCAGTGGAGAGTATGGTACTGGGGTGAGGAAGACGGGAAACTTAACCTTCTCCCTTCTTTTAAATAATGTCATCACCTCAGCGCATCCTCCACATTGGGTGTATATGCCTCCACATTGGGTATATGTATAAACCTCCGCATTGGGTATAATATCTCCAATTTGGGTACATATATACCTCCGCGTTATGCACAACATCAGCGCTATAATAATTGCATGCACGTCTCAAGAAATGTTCAGAGCTTCTGGGGCCCTTACTTGGTGTGGGATGCTATAATACACCACGGACCCTAATGGTTTAGGGGATTATGCATTCGATGCACACCATCTCGAGTGTCTCGACGCCCCCAATATATTATGTGTGTCGTTTCCGATAATTGCTTGCGTCACACTGTCACCGCTATGGAAAGTTGTGTGGGTGTCCCATTTGGAACGTAGAGAAAGAAAGCCGCATACAACCCCGCATTTTGTATAGCTATTGGTCTGGGGACCAAATGAGCCATCGTTTATTTTATTTTTTTTGCATGAAATTAACACTGCTCCCAATTACTTCTCCTATTACTTACTCTGCATACCTCAGTGCGTCCTCGAGATTCGGTATATATACCTTCACACTAAGTGGGCTAATGTGTTGCATATACTGAACTGGTCTGCTGCATGTACTGGACTGATGTGTTTTGCGCACTGGGCTGATGTGTTGCATGCACTGGACTGGCGTGTTGTATGCACTGGACTGGTGTGTTGTATGTACTGGACTGGTGTGTTGAATGCACTGGTGGTGAATGTACTGGTCTAGTATGTTGTACGTACTGGACTGGTATGTTGACTGGTGTGTTGCCATGGAGGCTATGAGGCTATGATTATTGTGGGACATGAGTATAAACCTACATGATGTATCATGGCCCACTACATACTCATGTCCCATATTCCATTACATGCCAATGTCCCATAGTACTCACTATCTTTGTATCCCATGACTATTGCTGATCATCTTTACATGCAGTTATAAATTATTGTTAGAATTGATATTTGGTCATGTGCACCTTTAGTTTAAGCACATATGCACACACACACACCCACACCCACACACACACACACCTAACGCGCATCCAGAAGAGTTCCATGGCCTCCACTACATGCTCATGTTGACGTCTCATGCCTCCACTACATATGCTCAAATCCAGACTGTGCAGTGTATGGGACAGGATCATACATGTACATGTATAAGTACACAAGTAAATAAAAACATTCTCTACGAGAAAGTTGGTGGGATATAGGATTTGCAGGCAACTGGTGGTGTAAAATGCAAGGAAACAAGGTCTTATCAGAAGGGAAAATGTAATGGTCCTATATTTAGCACAGAAACAATATATGCCTACAAATGTGCTATAAAAATAATATAGGACTATTACACAATTCCCTTCTGATAAGACCTTGTTTCCTTGCTTTTTACACCACCAATTGCCTGCAAATCCTATATCCCACCAACTTTCTTGTTGAGAATGTTTGTATTTACTTGTTTCATTGATTTTTTTTGTATGTACATGTGTACAACGGGTTGTGTGACGTCATATGTGTGGGTGCAAGTAAAGTTTTAGTTAAAGCTAAGGTGGGATGTGCGTTTTTAGGATGCCCGTGCCGATTCTAAAACGTCGTCTCGAATTTCAAGGTATCTCGCACGTCGTTTCGCTCGTTACTTTTTCTGACGTGAAGGCATTTTGATAAAAACAACTTCACTAACAAAAACGTTTCACACCAAACGACGATTGAATCACCAAAGAGTTTTCTCTAGTTGTGTGCTATTTATACAGATGCCTTAACTTCTATATACGTCACACAAGATATCTTTTTACAATAACACAGGCCGTATAGTCGATTCTGTACCAAAGTATAAAATGGACTATTTTCATCTAGGAACCCCTTCCGACCAATTCTGAATCTAGTGGTGAAGTTTTTATCGTTTAAAAGTGTTCCTATCCCGAGTTATGAGCCCGCAAGAAGGAGGAGGAGGAGGATTGTTCCGGGACCGGGTACGAGGACGGGCAGTACCCTTTTGTTCTCAACAACCGCGCGGTTCTGTGACATAAAGCAAAGACGAAACTGCTCACTTTTGACTTCTAGTTCGATTGCCATACAAGGTAAACGATCCGTTCGTCGGGAGTCTTGGTAGAGACGGGTCGCGTGTTTTTAATGAGATTCATAATTGGGGTCAAATCCTATATGGAAGTTTCTAACGAAACTTCCGATGGTCATGTCCCATGGCTTCGACAACGCACCAATCCAGTACCAGTCCAGGGTGAGTGTGTGTGTGTGTGTGTGTGTGTGGGGGGGGGGGGGGGTGAGTGGAGCGTGGGAGAAGGGGCACCATTGAGGAGCAGTGGGGGCAGATACAGAGGGGGGGGGGGGGGGGGGGGGGGGGGGGGTTGAGATTATATTCACGATCAATTCTGACAATACATGGTATTGTTGAGTCCATATTTGGTGAAAATTGAATTTCATCTCAAGCCCCCCTCTGTATCCGCCTCTGGAGAGCAGTTATAAAATGAATGTTTAAAATTAATGGCTTATCTGCTCCCCTGACCAATAGCTATACAAAATGCGGGATTGTATACAACTTTCTTTCTCTACGTTCCAAATGGGACACCACACAACTCCCATAGCGGTGACTGCATGATGCAAGCAACGACACGTGCGCGTTTTTAAAAATGACATTCATTATACAACATTTGGTACCTGCTTCCGCAGGTTCGGTCGAGACACTCGAGATGTGTGGGTCTGGGAACGAAACTTCAATTGCGAAATGTACATACCCAGCGGCCTAAGCCATTAGGGTCTCGGTGGGTGCAGTATAGCATCCCACACCAGGTAAGGGGTAGTGCCTAGTGGGGCTCATCCCCAGAAGCTTTCAGTATATATAGCTTGAACATTTCTTGAGACGTGCATGCAATTATAGTGCTGATGTTGCGCGTAAAGCGGAGGGAGCACATGCCCCGCCCCATCCGCACCCCCACACTGGATTCGTAACACGGAGGTATATTACCCAAATAGGAGGTACTATACCCACATACATACCTAATGCGGAGGCATACAATGAGGCGGTATATATACACCCAATGTGTAGGACGCTGAGGTGTGCAGAAAGGCCTAATGAATGGAATGCGGCACACATTATTGATTTAGCCAGTGTGTTTATAGTGCGGCATATACTTTTGGCACGAATCCCGCGCCATACTCCCCCATACGGACACTTGAAAGGGTGCAATATTTCCACTGTACAGGTATGACCGAACAGAGCAATGTTCTGGTAATCCTGCACAACCATAGGATCTAGTTAGGTCTTTTATGAGCACATGCCAAAGTCATGGCCTCTCCCACACACACATGTAATACCCTTGTCTCTCTAGTTCAACTCGAACTTGATGGCTTAACTCAGTCAAGAATATACCCACACAGTACATGCATCGATATACACAATCACTGTTTAAATAGTCTTAGAAGTTGTGTTCTGGATGGATCCGTCCAATAGTATTGTTTTGCTATTATTACGAAGGGGTCCGGAACACGGATCAGTCTTTCAAACCGGCTGTGCAGCAGTAGTTGTCCCGCCAAGCACATACATAATTATTGACGTCAGCTACAAGTCCCCAGACTAGATTTACACACACACAAACATACCCACACAAGTAAATTTCTGTGTGATAAATGTTTGCATATGCTCTCACTTGTGAATTCACGCAATAAGGTTTGATGGCAGAAGATTAATATCACAACAGTCATATGTATATGTGCACTACATGCACACAAGAGTTAATATTTTAATCTCAGTTAGTCAATAATGGTACACCCCACAACCTTTTTGATTACATAATCAAACAGTTGTAATTGTTTCTAGCAGCGGTAATATTGAAGATCACTAATCTGGATACTGGCAAATAAAATCTGGATACATGCTAATTAAATCTGGATACATGCTAATTAAATCAACACACAACTTTTCTTCAGTTACTAAGCAGGAATCTTGCAACCTTTACATACAATCCCGTAAGTCAGGGTGATATGCTTTGTTTCCTCCACTGGTCACATGGTAGACACCACCCCTGGGGCCTCTATAAAGTGTTTGGCCTTCTTCACTTTCACCACAGCATGGATCTCCAAATGGTGACAGTCCTCTACCTGTGGGATCAAAGAATCACAGTGACTCTTTACATGTAACTGCAATGAGGGCGCACATGTCATGTCTGCACATACTGCCACTGCTATTTGTATCCTAATAGAAAAGTTATGTACTCACATGCATTAAATGTATGATGATTTATTATGATGGATATGTTTTATTGCACCAGTAATATGGCAACAGTGTCTACACCAACATGCAGTCATTTTATTCTAAGGTTACAATTGTTCACCAATTGTTTCACTGTGGCTATTATTCCACAGTATTTGTTCATCTAAATTCTTTTTTTTGAATAGTTATTTGTCAAGATGGTTGCTTTTTATGAATGATGAATTATTGCAGCATACACACCCGAAGACCTATGATGTTGTAGCATTGGATTTTGTTGTGGAATCGGTCCACCGTATGTGGAAGGAAGTTGAGACTGAGTCATCAACAGAGGGAGTGCAGGGAATGTGTAATCTGAAGGAAAAACAATCATAAATCAACTAACAATTGCTAGAAATAGACGACATATAGTAGTGTAGGAAGTCATCAACATGGGTAGGGTTGGCACAGGTGTTAATACAACCATTTAAGTAACACAAAACACCTCAAGGCTGTGCATTGCATGTGTTCAAACTGTGGTTGCCGTCAACCCACTCCCCACTGCTGAAATATCCTACAAGTGCCAGCTGCAGCTCATCAATATGTTAACATACCACTTTGTAGAGTACGGACCATGGCAGGTGTACATTTTTCACCAAGTCCGGCCACTGTTCTTGCCCTCACTGAGATGTTGTAAGTAGTGAAAGGCGTCATGTTTACCAATTGACATGTATTGTTCAGCACATCCCCAGTGGATAGACGTCCTCCTTTGGGTGTGTAGCTAACTTCATATCCAAGCAACATTCCATTTGGGCTATGTGGTGGGTCCCAGGTAACAGTGATGGATGTAGAAGTGACATTTGGTGTTTTCAGATTCAAAGGAGGAGATGGAACTGCATTGACATAAATACAATGAATTAAAATACTCCAAATGCCTGATGTGCTAAAAAATACAGCCAAATAAGTAACATACCACTTTCTAGAGTACTGACAATGACTGGACTGCATCTCTCCCCATATCCAGCTAATGTTTTTGCCCTCACAGATATGCTGTAAGATGTAAAAGGTTTCATGTCAGACAATTTCCATGTTGTACTGTTCTGTACATCCACAGCAGTTTGAGCTCCTCCATTTGGTGTGTAGCTAACTTCATACCCCAGCAATATTCCATTCACATTTTGTGGTGGCTCCCAAGTGACAGTGACTGATGTAGAAGTGACATCCTGAATTTTCACATCAAATGAATCGTCTGGAGTCTTCAAATTAAGAGGAGCGAATGGAGCTACACCAAATGAGTCATCTGAAGTCTTCACATTAAGAGGAGATGATGGAGCTACACCAAACGAGTCATCTGGAGTTTTCACATCAAGACGAGATGATGGAACTGCACCAAACGAGTCATCTGGAGTTTTCACATCAAGAGGAGATGATGGAACTACACCAAATGAGTCATCTGATGTCTTCACATTTATAGGAGATGATGGAGCTACACCAAATGAGTCATCTGAAGTTTTCACATTTAGAGGAGATGATGGAGCTACACCAAATGAGTCATCTGAAATTTTCACATTTAGAGGAGATGATGGAGCTACACCAAACGAGTCATCTGAAGTTTTTACATTAAGAGGAGATGATGGAGCTACACCAAATGAGTCATCTGAAGTCTTCACGTTTAGAGGAGATGATGGGGCTACACCAAATGAGTCATCTGAAGTCTTCACATTAATAGGAGATGATGGAGCTACACCAAACGAGTCATCTGAAGTCTTCACGTTTAGAGGAGATGATGGAGCTACACCAAATGAGTCATCTAAAGTCTTCAAATTAAGAGATGTTGGAGCTACATGTGGAGAGAAGAAACATAATCATCGCTTACATGTACAGTAGCGCATTCATCAAGAAGTGAAATGCAAGCGATGGTTTACTTTATCTAAGCTTCAGCTAGGGGATATGTATAATCTAGTGATTGTAAGTCACCATGTTTACATTTAGCTGCAAGGGAATGCAGATGATGCAAAAGCTATTGCGTTTGAAATATCTCTGTGTCAACATTTACAAACACGCACGCACACATACACACATCACACGCACTGTACATAGAACTAAGCCCTGCGTGACCGGATAACATTTAATGCACATGAATGCGACTGTGTGGTTACTGTACGTGTGCGTGTGCATGGCCTTTGGCAGTGGAGAGCTATGGTAACTGGCCGGGGTGAGGAAGACGGGAAACGTAACTTTCTCTCTTCTTTCAAATAATCTCTCTCGCTTGGCACCCCAATGCGGCAAAAGGCTCGAGTACTAAATGACATTTATGGGAGGCTACATACCATCCTGGTCAAATGTATTGCAAGCTATTCTAGGCAATATCTGATGTGGACAGTCATAAATATAAATAGTCAGTTTTGCTAGGATGGTTAGTTTTTTCTTTTGTGTGTATGTGTGTGTGTGTGTGTGTGTGTGTGTGTGTGTGTGTGTGTGTGTGTGTGTATAGTTATGCATTATGATGATTTACTGACATGCACGATTTACTGACATATGTATATCTTCATGTTAACACCATGCACAAACCTGTAGCTGCACCGTGTAACACGATTTCTCTAACAGCACGAGCTGCGAGGGGATCATTGACTTCTTCGAATACTTCTATCAGCGCTCTGTACGTAGCTTTAGATCCTTTCAGCTCTATCCACTTCTCGAACATGTCGTCTCGTTTCTCCAGTTCACGCTGTTCCGCTTTCTGATCGATTTCTTTAACGGTATTGAAACCAACAAGACGTCTGCCTATCGTCTTCCAGTTGAAGTTAACAGTAGCTGATATTTTGAGCAGGAGTTTATCATCACACTGCGAATCCAGGGGGTCTAGAGTCTCTATAATGGAAAGCATTTACGTCCCCCAAGCTCGAATAGTAAAACATTCACATTCTTAAAGTAGTATACATCTGTGGCGTAGTAGCTGCACTTTTTAATCGAATAAAAAATTTAATTATTCTTTCATGATGACAGTCCTAATTGCCCTCGTCCCATGCGCGCGACTTCGGCAAACAAACTAAATTGTTAATTACTGGTATATTGTTCTACTCATGATGCGTACTGCTATTTGAATTCCAATGCTATCTTCTATATTATAAAAACATGCGCAATGCATGGGGTAAGTGGTGGGGGTTGTGTTTTTGCTCACTTTTTGCCTGAGTTTTTTCAACCCAAAAGCGTTGGCTCCTGGGGCGGTGCCCAGGCCTCCATGAGGAGATTACAGCGCTCCCCCATACCCCCTGGCAGGGCGGGGAGGGGTACACTCCTTTATGACCTGCCCGATCCCCGCACCCAAGCCGCTGCACTTTATATATCCCCTTCCTACGCCACTGAATATTTGCGCCTCACCTTGACCTTGACGGATAGCGTTCACTTCTACAGACATGCTTACAGAGGTAGATTCACTATTGTTTCATTTCATTGCAAAGAAGGGGTAAAAATATCTACGTCAGAAATTTTGAATAGCGTTACGTGCTCTCGATACCTATATACCAGTGGCGACGTTTTAACCCTCAAACTACTTGTACAGTACATGCATTAATTTACCAATCGTGATTAACTTCCTTTTAAAAAGAAACAGGAGACCTATGCAGCGGCGATGATTTCAATTCTGCTGAATTGCTCAACGCTGTATGGGACTCCTATCGATAGTCATCGATGCAGTAGAATTGAAATTATTGTCTCTGCATGGGGGCTCCTCTGTCGTAGAAAGCCTTTAATTTAAATCACGATTGGTAATGAATGCATTGTACTCAACGCTTGCCAATTAACGCTTGGAATCCCCCAATTAATTCACAATTTAGTTACTATTCACTATTTAGCTAACCAATGCAAAGATACTCGGCTTTTGCAAGTAGCTCCCCACTACAATCCAAATAATAACCAATATCGTAGATTACATAAACTGCACGAGGACAACTAAAATGTCAGAATCGAGATCTGCATGTTTTTATACCATGCATTTCGGCACAAAATGGCGCCCTCCGCAGTTCTAGAGTTAAAGAAGTCAGTTAGATTAACATCGAAGGGGGACTGGATCGTGATGGCCTGTCACGAGTATTTCGGTCCGCGTCTATATTTGGTCCGGCCAGACCAAAATGAGCAACCGGAAATGGTCCGGCCGGACCGAATATAGCGCGTAATTTGGTCCCTCGTGTCATTTTTTGGTCCCATCTAAGTGTGAAGTGTCCATCGTGGTAAAACGTTTACATGTCTAGCGAATCTGCATGAGTCAGAAGATGATCTGCTTGAGCAAGCGTATGGCTACAAAGTTAATGGGAGATATCCTGAAGGAT
Source organism: Eunapius fragilis (assembly GCA_963681505.1). NCBI lineage: Eukaryota > Metazoa > Porifera > Demospongiae > Spongillida > Spongillidae > Eunapius > Eunapius fragilis. The sequence goes on from OY811992.1 coordinate 2,074,409, forward strand.
GTACGTTGAACAAAAAGAGGTTCATAAGAAGAAAAGCGGAAAAGATGGTTTTACAGAATAGCGAAGTGTGGTTGAAAAAGAATACGAAAGGAACGAATGAGGTAGCGCAGGGAAAAAAAGTGTCGAATCAATTAGAAATCATTGCGTGATTGAACAGAAAATCACACGAATATCAATAGAAGCGTGAGATTTTTGTGTGATTTTCTGTTCAATCACGCAATGATTTCTAAATGATTCGGCGCTTTTTTTCCCTATGTAGGTAAAAAAAAGTTTAATTCGTTGATTTCGTGCCTAGTGCAAGAATGATCGGGGTGGTTGGTATAGAATATAGCGATCGATGCCCGCGTTGGTTTGCTCATAGATTATGTAGAGAGGGATTGGAAGCATGTCAGGTGAGAGCATACTTATAAATAGTGGGCACTCTGTGATATACGATAAGAACTATCCCTTGATATCTGCCATCCCATGCGACTATTTGGTAGTCCCTCCACAGCTGTGTCTCTGGAGCCAAGGCAAGGTCTCTCTAAGTAAACTCATTCACACCTATCCGACCCACCTCCATCAAAAGTCTGACAGCAACTCTGTACTGGACTGGTGTGTACTGGACTGGTGTACTGGACTGATGTGTTTGCATGTATACTGGACTGGTGTGTTGTATGTACTCAGTCTGGACTGGTGTGTTGTATGTACTGGACTGGTGTGTTGCCATGGAGGCTATGCATGAGGCTATGATTATTGTGGGACATGAGTATAAACCTACATGATGTACCATGGCCCACTACATACTCATGTCCCATATTCCGTTACATGCTAATGTACCATAGTACTCACTATCTTTGTATCCCATGACTATTGCTGATCATCTTTACATGCAGTTATAAATTATTGTTAGAATTGATATTTGGCCATGTGCACCTTTAGTTTAGGCACATATGCACACACACACACACACACACACACACACACACACACACACACACACCTAACGCACATCCAGAAGAGTTCCATGGCCTCCACTACATGCTCATGTTGATGTCTCATGCCTCCACTACATATGCTCAAATCCAGACTGTGCACCTGTTTAAAAATGACTTAGGGTTCCGAGACAGGACCATGTAGTGAAGGCTATGGGACAGGACCATGTAGTGAAGGCTATGAGACAGGACCATGTAGTGAAGGCTATGGGACAGGACCATGTAGTGAAGGCTATGGGACAGGACCATGTAGTGAAGGCAATGGGACAGGACCATGTAGTGAAGGCTATGGGACAGGACCATGTAGTGAAGGCTATGGGACAGGACCATGTAGTGAAGGCTATGGGACAGGACCATGTAGTGAAGGCTATGGGACAGGACCATGTAGTGAAGGCTATGGGATAGGACCATGTAGTAAAGGCTATGGGACAGGACCATACATGTACATGTAAGTACATGGTAATGTCCCATGGCTTCCATTACATGCCTGTACATACAACCCACCAGCCCAGTACATGCAAGATACCAGTCCAGGGTGAGTAGGGTGAGTGGAGGGGGGGGGGGGGGGGGGAAGGGGCACCATTGAGGAGCAATGGGGAGCAGGGGCAGATACAGAGAGGGGGTTGAGATTATATTCACAATCAATTCTGACCATATATGGTATTGTTGAGTTCATATATGATGAATATTGATTGTGAATTTCATCTCAACCCCCCTCTGTATCCGCCTCCGGGGAGCAGTATAAAATTAATGTTTAAAATTATGCTCCCCTGACCAATAGCTATACAAAATGCGGGGTTGTATACAACTTTCTTTCTCTACGTTCCAAATGGGACACCACACAACTTCCATAGCGGTGACTGCAACGACACGTGGCGTTTTTTTAATGACTTCATTATACGACATTAATCCTTATATGGTACCTGCTTCCGCGTGTTCGTTCGGTCGAGACACTCGAGATGGTATGTGTGGGTCTGGGTACGATGCTTCAATTGCACACCCAGCGGCCTAAGCCATTAGGGTCTCGGTGGGTGCAGTATAGCATCCCACAACAGGTACGGGGTAGTGCCTAGTGGGGCTCAGCCCCAGAAGCTCTGTATAGCTTTAAGAGACGTGCTTGCAATTATAGCGCTGATGTTGCGCGTAAAGGGGGGGGGGGGGGGGGGGGGGGGGGGGGGCGAGGTATATACCCAAACGGGAGGTACTATACCTGCATACATACCTAATGCCCTAATGCGGAGGCATATACACACAGTGAGGCGGTATATATACACCCAATGTGTAGGACGCTGAGGCCTAATGAATGGAATGCGGCACACATTATTGATTAAGCCAGTGTGTATATAGTGCGGCATATACTTTTGGCACGAATCCCGCGCCATAGTATAGTTATAGTTGTTTCTTGTGTGTGTGTGTGTGTGTGTGTGTGTGTGTGTGTGTGTGTGTGTGTGTGTGTGTGTGTGTGTGTGTGTGTGTGTGTGTGTGTGTGTGTGTGTGTGTGTGTGTGTGTGTGTGTGTGTGTGTGTGTGTGTGTGTGTGTGTGTGTGTGTGTGTGTGTGTGTGTGTGTGTGTGTGTGTGTGTGTGTGTGTGTGTGTGTGTGTGTGTGTGTGTGTGTGTTTGTGTGTGTGTTTGTGTGTGTGTGTGTGTGTGTTTGTGTGTTTGTGTGGTGTGTGTGTGTGTGTGTGGTTATGCATTATGATGATTTACTGACATGATTTACTGACATGATTTACTGACATGATTTACTGACATTATTTACTGACATTATTTACTGACATGCATATCTTCAAGTCGACGCCACAAACCTGTAGCTGCACCGTGTAACACGATTTCTCTAACAGCACGAGCTGCGAGGGGATCCTTGACTTCTTCGAATACTTCTATCAGTGCTCTGTACGTAGCTTTAGATCCTTTCTGCTCTATCCACTTCTCGAACATGTCGTCTCGTTTCTCCTGTTCACACTGTTCCGCTTTCTGATCGATTTCATTAACAGTCTTGAAACCAACAAGACGTCTGCCTATCGTCTTCCAGTTGAAGTTAACAGTGGCTGATAGTTTGAGCAGGAGTTTATCATCACACTGCGAATCCAGGAGGCCTATAATGGAAAGCATTTACGTCCCCCGAGCTCGAATAGTAATGCATTCACATTCCTAATGTACCAAATTGGAGCTAATATTTACGCCTCACCTTGACCAAGGCGGATAGCGTTCACTTCTACAGACATGATTACAGAGGTAGATTGTTTAATTTCATTGCTTGGTCCTTGGAAGGGAACAAAATTACCTATGCCCGGAAGTTTTGAATGACGTTATACGTGCTCTTGGTATATGGCTAATGAAGTTGGAATTTTAATTTACTGGACGAATTTACCGACTCTGTATTGTAAGAATATCAGTAGACCGTCAACTACTTCTGCAGTTTTAGGGTTCAAATAGCACGTTTTCGCCTCATCCAATATTAATTCATAACAAGTAAATAAAAACATTCTCTAACGAGAAAGTTGGTGGGCATATAGGATTGACAATGTTGGTGTAAAAAGCACGGAAACAAGTGTGACAGAAATGTTACTGGAAAATTGAAATAGGCCTATATTTAGCCCATTTTCTCAGGCGTGCGCTGCCTAAATGTGACTGGGCTAAATATAGGCCTATTTCAATTTTCCAGTAACATTTCTGTCACACTTGTTTCCGTGCTTTTTACACCAACATTGTCAATCCTATATGCCCACCAACTTTCTCGTTAGAGAATGTTTTTATTTACTTGTTTCATAAGTTTTTTTTTCTTTTTATTATTAAGAACTTGCTAGAACTTGCTAGATGGCCATAGAACTTGCAACAAAATAGGGTATTTGACCGTATTTCTCGCTGTAGTTTCTTTCTAGATGTGATATGTGTCCAAATGACATGCTAGGATAACGTGCCGGTAAATTCTGAAGAGATTGGTACTATTTTCGTTCTTTAAAACCGTTCGTAGCTCGAGTTATACCTTCCTAAGGAAGACGACGACGACGACGAACAATTTTTTTGGGAATGGGCACGAGAAGCAGGTTCTTTGTTTGTCTGGAAGCGCATAGTTTAATGACATGAAACTAGCATGAAAACGTAGATCTTGGTGTTGTCGTTCGATTGCTGCAACGAGATAAGTGATCCGTTTCTCCGTTGTCCCTCCCGACGCGATTTAAAATTTTTAATGACATTCATCATTCCTCAATCAATCCTATATTGAACCTGCTGACGCAGGTTCAATATAGGATGACGCAGGTTCAAATAATGCATGTTATTATTTACAAAGTGAACGAGAAATCATTTTTATAAAATACTTTTTAAATCCCTTACTACTGGCCACACAATCATTTTCCTGAGAAAGCCTGATCATCCTGAACTCCCATGAGGTAGAGCTCCTAATAGCACACACTAGTGAGGTGTATATGCGAGCTGTGGTGCAGATAACTAGAACATTGTGAGCCCCTCCCCCATAAGGACTGTGGCTATGTCACACTTGAAAGGGTGCAATAGGTCCACTGTACAGGAGTGACCGGACAAAGCAAAGTTCTGGTAATCCTGCACAACCATAGCATCTTGTAGGTCTTTAACACATTTCTGAGCACATTCGAAAGTCACGGCCCCTCCCACACATACAAACATACCCACACAAGTAAACTTCTGCTTGATAAATGTTTGCATATGCTCCCACTTGTGAATTCACGCAATAAATGTCTCTTCCTACCCACACATACAACCTGGCAAATCCTCAGGAAGGTTTGATGGCAGAAGATTAATATCACAACAGCCACATGCATATGTGCACATACATGCACACAAGAGTTAATAATTTAATCTCAGTTAGTCAATAATGGTACACCCCACAACCTTTTTGATTACATATTGCAAACAATTGTAATTGTTTCCAGCAGCTGTAATATTGAAGAGCACTAATATGGATACATGCTAATTAAATCTGGATACATGCTAATTAAATCAACACACAACTTTTCGTCAGTCACTAAGCAGGAATCTTGCAAACTTTACATGCAATCCCGTAGCTCAGGGTGATATTGTTTGTTTCCTCCACTGGTCACATGGTAGACACCACCCCTGGGGCCTCTATAAAGTGTTTGGCCTTCTTCACTTTCACCACAGGATGGATCTCCAAATGGTGACAGTCCTCTACCTGTGGGATCAAAGAATCACAGTGACTCTTTACATGTAACTACAATGAGGGCGCACATGTCATGTCCACACATGCTGTCACTGCCATTTGTATCCTAATAGAAAAGTTATGTACTCACATGCATTAAATGTATGATGATTTATTATGATGGTTATGCTTTTATTGCACCAGTAATATGGCAACAGTGTCTATACCAACATGCTGTCATTTTATTCTAAGGTTACAATTGTTTCACCAATTGCTTCACTGTGGCTATTATTCTACAGTATTTGTTCATCTAAATTCTTTTTTTTTTGAATAGTTATTTGTCAAGATGGTGGCTTTTTATGAATGACGAATTATTGCAGCATACACATTTCAACCCACCCGACGACTTATGATGTTGTAGCATTGGATTTTGTTGTGGAATCGGTCCACCAAATGTGGAAGGATGTTGAGACTGAGTCATCAACAGAGGGAGTGCAGGGAATGTGTAATCTGAAGGGAAAACAATCATAAATCAACTAACAATTGCTAGAAATAGACGACACATATAGTAGTGTAGGAAGTGATCGACATGGGTAGTGTTGGCACAAGTGTTAATACAACCGTTTAAGTATAACACAAAACAACTCAAGGCTGTGCATTGTTTCAAACTGTGGTTGCCATCAACCACTCCCCACTGCTGACTGTTCTACAAGTGCCAGCTGCAGCTCATCAATATGTTAACATACCACTTTGTAGAGTACCGACCATGGCAGGTATACTTTTTTCACCAAGTCCGGCCACTGTTCTTGCCCTCACTGAGATGTTGTAAGTAGTGAAAGGCGTCATCTTTACCAATTGACATGTATTGGTCGGCACATCCTCAGTGGATAGACTTCCTCCAATAGGTGCGTAGCTAACTTCATATCCAAGCAACCTTCCATTTGGGCTATGTGGTGGGTCCCAGGTAACCGTGATGGATGTAGAAGTGACAGTTGTTATTTTCAGATTCAGAGGAGGAGATGGAACTACAGTGACATAAGTACAATGAATTAAAATACTCCAAATGCCTAATGTGCTAAACTATACAGCCAAATAAGTAACATACCACTTTCTAGAGTACTGACAATGACTGGACTGCATTTCTCCCCATATCCAGCTAATGTTTTTGCCCTCACAGATATGCTGTAAGATGTGAAAGGCTTCATGTCAGACAATTTCCATGTTGTACTGTTCTGTACTTCAACAGCAGTTTGAGCTCCTCCATTTGGTGTGTAGCTAACTTCATATCCCAACAATATTCCATTCACATTTTGTGGTGGCTTCCAAGTGACAGTGACTGATGTAGAAGTGACATCCTGAATTTTCACATCAAATGAGTCATCTGGAGTCTTCACATTAAGAGGAGTAAATGGAGCTACACCAAATGAGTCATCTGAAGTCTTCACATAAAGAGGAGATGATGGTGCTACACCAAATGAGTCATCTGGAGTTTTTACATTAAGAGGAGATGATGGAGCTACACCAAATGAGTCATCTGAAGTCGTCACGTTTAGAGGAGATGATGGAGCTACACCAAATGAGTCATCTGAAGTCTTCAAATTAAGAGGAGATGTTGGAGCTACATGTGGAGAGAAGAAACATAACCATTGCTTAGATGTACAGTAGCGCATTCATCAAGATGTGAAATGCAAGCGATGGTTTACCTATCTAAGCTTCAGCTAGGGGATATGTATAATCTAGTGATTGTAAGTCACCATGTTTACATTTAGCTGCAAGGGAATGCAGATGATGCAAAAGCTATTGCGTTTGAAATATCTCTGTGTCAACATGTACAAACACGCACGCACACATACACACACCACACGCACTTTACATAGAACTAAGCCCTGCGTGACCGGATAATAATTAATGCACATGAATGCGACTGTGTGGTTACTGTACATGTGCGCGTGCACGGCTTTTAGCAGAAGAGCTATGGTAACTGGCCGAGGTGAGGAAGACGGGAAACGTAACTTTCTCTCTTCTTTCAAATAATCTCTCTCGTTTTGCACCCAATGCGGCAAAAGGCTCGAGCACTAAATGACATTCATGGGATACCATCCTGGTGAAATGTATTGCAAGCTATACAAGGCAATACAGAATGTGGACAGTCATAAATATAAAGAGTCAGCTTTGCTAGGATGGTTAGTTTTTTATTTTGTGTGTGTGTGTGTGTGTGTGTGTGTGTGTGTGTGTGTGTGTGTGTGTGTGTGTGTATGTGTGTGGTGTGTGTGTATAGTTATGCATCATGATGATTTACTGACATGCATGATTTACTGACATGTATATCTTCAAATGGACACCACAAACCTGTAGCTGCACCCTGTAACACGATTTCTCTAACAGCACGAGCTGCGAGGGGATCCTTGACTTCTTCGAATACTTCTATCAGCGCTCTGTACGTAGCTTTAGGTCCTTTCAGCTCTATCCACTTCTCGAACATGTCGTCTCGTTTCTCCAGTTCACGCTGTTCCGCTTTCTGATCGATTTCTTTAACGGTATTGAAACCAACAAGACGTCTGCCTATCGTCTTCCAGTTGAAGTTAACAGTAGCTGATATTTTGAGCAGGAGTTTATCATCACACTGCGAATCCAGGGGGTCTAGAGTCTCTATAATGGAAAGCATTTACGTCCCCCGAGCTCGAATAGTAACACATTCACATTCTTAAAGTAGTATACATCAGTGGCATAGTAGCAGCACTTTTTAATCGAATTAAAAATTTAATTATTCTTTCATGATGACGGTCCTAATTGCCCTCGTCCCGTGCGCGCGACTTCGGCAAACAAACTAAATTGTTAATTACTGGTGTATTGTTCTACTCATGATGCGTACTGCTATTTGAATTCCAATGCTATCTTCTATATTATAAAAACATGGGCAATGCATGTGGGTAAGTAAGTGGTGGGGGTTGTATTGACTCCCCCTTTAGGACCCGCAAAGTGTATTTGTTCATTTTTTGCCTGAGTTTTTTCAACCCAAAAAGCGTTGGCTCCTGGGGCGGTGCCCAGGCCTCCATGAGGAGCTCTCCCATACCCCCTGGCAGGGAGGGGAGGGGTACACTCCTTTATGACCTGCCCGATCCCCGCACCCAAGCCGCTGCACTTTATATCCCCTTCCTACGCCACTGAATATTTGCGCCTCACCTTGACCTTGAGGGATAGCGTTCACTTCTACAGACATGCTTACAGAGGTAGATTCACTATTGTATTGCAAAGAAGGGGTAAAAATATCTACGTCCAGAAATTTGAATAGCGTTACGTGCTCTCGATACCTATATACCAGTGGCGACGTTTTAACCCTCAAACTACTTAAGGTGACTTTTGCTAAGGTGGCTTTTGCCAAGCCCTGCCGTTTGCATGTACAGTACATGCATTAATTTACCAATCGTGATTAGCTTCCTTTTAAAAAGAAACAGGAGACCTATGCAGCGGCGATGATTTCAATTCTGCTGAATTGCTCAACGCTGTATGGGACTCCTATCGATAGTCATCGATGCAGTAGAATTGAAATTATTGTCTCTGCATGGGGGCTCCTCTGTCGTAGAAAGCCTTTAATTTAAATCACGATTGGTAATGAATGCATTGTACTCAACGCTTGCCAATTAACGCTTGGAATCCCCCAATTAATTCACAGTTTAGTTACTATTCACTATTTAGCTAACCAATGCAAAGATACTCGGCTTTTGCAAGTAGCTCCCCACTACAATCCAAATAATAACCAATATCGTAGATTACATAAACTGCACGAGGACAACTATAATGTCAGAATCGAGATCTGCATGTTTTTATACCATGCATTTCGGCACAAAATGGCGCCCTCCGCAGTTCTAGAGTTAAAGAAGTCAGTTAGATTAACATCGAAGGGGGACTGGATCGTGATGGCCTGTCACGAGTATTTCGGTCCGCGTCTAAATTTGGTTCGGCCAGACCAAAGTGAGCAACCGGAAATGGTCCGGTCGGACCGAATATAGCGCGTAATTTGGTCCCACGTGTCATTTTTTGGTCCCATCTAAGTGTGAAGTGGCCATCGTGGTAAAACGTTTACATGTCTAGCGAATCTGCATGAGTCAGAAGATGATCTGCTTGAGCAAGCGTATGGCTACAAAGTTAATGGGAGATATCCTGAAGGATGTACGTTGAACAAAAAGATGTCCATAAGAAGAAAAGCGGAAAAGATGGTTTTACAGAATAGCGAAGTGTGGTTGAAAAAGAATACGAAAGGAACGAATGAGGTAGCACAGGGGAAAAAAGCGTCGAATCAATTAGAAATCATTGCGTGATTGAACAGAAAATCACACGAAAATCAATAGAAGTGTGTGATTTGTGTGATTTTAATTCTGTTCAATCACTCAACGATTTATAAGTGATTCGACGCTTTTTTTCCCTGTGTAGGTAAAAAAAAAAAAAAATTAACTCGTTGATTTCGTGCCCAGTGCGAGAATGATCGGCGTGGTTGGTAGAGCTCTCGGAACATAGCGATCGATGCCCGCGTTGGTTTGCTAATAGATTATTTAGAGAGGGATTGGAAGCGTATCATGTAAGGCATACTTATATAGCGGGCACTCTGTGATACGGTAAGAACTATCCCTTGATATCTGCCATTCTATGCGACTATTTGTTTTAAAAAGCATGCACGTTCGTGTAGCTTGGTCCGCGCTGCATCCCATGCACTGTGTAATTCGTTTCAAGCCCACGTGGATGTGGATTGCGTTCTTGATCTATCACGGAGTGCCCGCTGTATAAGCATGCTCTTCCTCTATAAGTTTGCTCAGTACTGTAATATGTGTTGTGCATGTGATTGTGATACATCTGAGAAACAAAAGATCCTACATATCGCGGCCTGTGTGCAGTCCAATGGTCTTGACGAAAGATTTAATCAACCTTGCACAAAGCAATCACAGGATAGAAAGGGGAATGTTTGTACAAATCTTGAATGCCTCTGACAGTCACTGGATAACAATAGTGAATGTTGGATGTTTTCAAGGAGAGGTACATGCGTATGATAGTATGGCGGATACTGACTTACCCAATTAAGAGGTTAAACAGCAAGATGTTGCTTTGATTTTAACTCCAACCAACAAAATCACACTCATCTTTCAATCGATTCAAAGACAACAAATTTGCCATTGCATTTGCAGCATCTATTTGCTTTTCAGCAAATCCAAGCATTTATTATATGATCAGATTTGTTTAAGGTCCTATCTGACTTAATGCTTCATGTCTGGAAACATGGAGCCTTTTCCGGCTAAGGAAAGGGTGGCTCAATGACCATACAGCCAAGTACAATATGACGTTTATTGCAACTGCAGACTAATGATGAAATGGCAAGATGTGATTGTTGCCTTGAATGGTACCATAAAACGTGTGAAACAATTCCAACTGCTGTGTTTATGAAGACGAAAGAATGGTTCTGTCGTGCTTGCTCCGCTGTGTAGTAACAGCTTCGCGTTGTAATCAAGCCAAGAACACGACTTTTCTTGTGTGTGCTTTATCATAATTTATCAGTGTTTTTATTTATCTAAATGTGTACATTTGTTCATCGTCAATCCTGCTTAACTCCTAGAATTTAAATCTATCCTTTGTCAGTCAGTTGGGACCAAAATGAGCAGCATGGGACCAAATTGGGCAGCCTGGAATGGTCCTAGGACAGTTCCAGGCAGAGGACTGTTTTAGTCTGCTGGTCCAAAACAGGCTGCCTGAAACGGTCCTAGGACATTTTAGGATAGGACCAAATTAGCTGTGACAGCCCAGACGGGGGGGGGGGGGGGGGGGGGGGGTTTCGGGGCAACACGGAAACCTCTATGGAAACGCTCCTGTCTATGTTTCACATAATAAATGTGTTGTAGTATATTGAGTGTCCCTCTATCCTAATCAACCAATTAGCTTTTAATATATATTATGAATCACGCATGCGCACACTATTTGTAGTTATTCAATACATTACACTTCCTCGTTGCAAGTTTCAGGATTTGCTTTCCTGTTCTTCAACATGTTCTGGTAAGTTCCAAAACCTCCTCAGTAATGCGTCGGACATGGTCCCCTCTCAACATCATCTTCTACTGAGAGTGGATAACCTGCTAACGGCGGTTCTTGTTAGGCTAAGACACGCTCGTCACCTGTACCTTCGCCCTCAACAGCTTCAGGTCTCAATCCAGCCGACGGATATCTTGATAGCCAGTCAGCATTTTCCATGTTGCAATGTTGATTTGTACACTATCTCATACTGATACCCTGCTAAATAGATACCCACCTTTGTAAACGTCTCGCAATCACAGAAGATATTCCTGTTTTTGGTCCAAAGATTTTCACTGTGGCTGATGATCAGTTATCAACAAAAAATTTCGACCAAAAAGATATTGGTGGAACTTTTTCAGCCCAAATATGATGCTGAGGGCTTCCTTTTCGATTTGCGAATAGTTTTGTTCAGCTTTCGAAAGTACGTGATGCAAAACGTATTGGCCTCTCTGATCAGTCTTTGAAGTGGTGAGATAATACTGCTCCCGATCTTTGCGCCGAGAGCATCGCAACCGAGACTAAATTTCTTCTGAAGGATTGTAATGGCACAGCACCCCCGCTGATGCTAACGCTTCTTTCAGTTTGTTGAAGCTGTTCAACAGTCCATCTCCAAGTACTGGTCTTCCTTTACAACTCATTCAATGGGGCACATATATATATCCGCAGCCTGCAATAAACTTCCCATAATAGTTCATGATTCCTAGGAATGATCGCAACTCTGTGACGTTCCTTGGAGTAGAAGCACTTTTTATCACTTCTATCTTCTTCGGACTGGTATGTATCCCCTGAGTTATAAAATCACGTGGCCCAGATATTCAACTGTCTCCCGTAAGAACTTGCACTTGTCTAAGCCGCGAACGCATTCCAAATGTCTTCATTTTGTCAAATACGTGTTCCACATTCTTGATATGTTCTTCCGTATTTATAGCCCTGTCACCATGCAATATATCATCTAGGAAACATATAACCCTATGGAAGCCCTTGCAATATGGTATCCATCGCTCTCTGGAATAAAGCCGAACTGACAGTCGCTTTTATCGAAACAAACCTATGTGTGTGTTGACTACCACATTCTGTTGCGACTCCTCGTCAAGGTCGATCTGCAAACCGACATATCTAATGTAGTGAATTTCTGTCCTCCCTGCAACTTTGCATACAAACAAATCTTTAATCCTTGGAAGGGGGTATTGCTCTATGTACAAAAATTGGTTCACCGTCACTTTAAAATCTCCGCAAATTCTGACGTCTCCACTGCTCTTAATTACAGGTACTATCGGAGCTCCCATTCAGAGTGTGTAATGGGCTCTATTACACCAATAGTGATCAGCCGCTCCAGCTCCAATTCTACTCGTTCTTTTAAGGCATACGGCGCAGACGTTGGTTTGAAAATCTTCGCCATTGCTCCTTCCTGAACGCTTTCCTTAGCTTTGATATCTTTTATTTTCCCTAATTCCTTTTTGAAAATGACATAATAGTGCCTCCAATGCAGGTGGATTTTCTATGGAGGCAGCAGAAAAGGGGCTAAGGACTTCGAGGAAGACCAGCAGGAGAACCGGAAGCAGGGTCTAGAGAGAACAGCCATTAGTGTAATTAAGAAGTCCAGGCAGTAACTGTAAGTGGTGCTCTCGGTGTGCTAGAAATGGACATTCGCTAGAGGATTGCTCGCATAGAGATGCTCAGTGTCATAAGTGCAAGAAGGTTGGACATTTGGCCCGAGCCTGTAGGCCGGCTACGACTGACGGTAAATTTTGGACTGTCACCAGACAAAGTAAGGCACAACAAGTAGCAGAGCCGGCTGTGGACTCTGATAGTCAGATTTATCAAGCGGCTGTGGATTGATGTGGAGCTAAATGGAATACCATCAAAGATGGAGCTTGATACTGGAGCCCGTATCAGTCTGGTAGGCAAGAAGACGTGGCAAGAGAAATTAGGATCACCTCCTTTGAACAAACGGAAATTAGTTTTGCGAACTTATTCTGGGCAAAAGCTTCGTGTGCTAGGAGAGTCTAATGTGCAAGTGAAGACTCAAGCAGCTACCATTGGTGGTGGTGGAGGAAGAGGGACTCCCTTATTAAGAAATTGGCTTGTTCATGTCGAACTAGCCTGAATGTACATTTGTGCGTGCGTGTACAATGCATGCTATTTTAGCTTCTTGTCCGCAGGGTCACAGGTCACAGATAAGCGTCATGGCTTGCAATCATTCCAGAGCGCGCTCAAATCTGCTTCGGAGTCAGACAAAAGGCGCTTATGTATGCTAGCGGCACTTAACCCACAGACAAACTGATCCCTCAAAGCTTCGCTTAAGAATTTCCCAAACTGACACGATTTTGCCATGTATCGCGCCATGTCTTCACCCGGCTGCTGATATCGATGGCGAAAGACAAAAGGCTCAGCGATAACCAGTCTGGTAGGTTTGTAGTGCTTCTTTAGCAATTCCTTCAGGTTTTCGAAGAGGGAGCCTCATGCAATAGTTCAGATTTAGAATCAAACTGCAATGTTGGATGAGATTGACTTTTACTTGATAAATAAAATTGGCTTGATACTGCATGAGAAATAAAATCTTTGACAACATAAGTACTATCTGGCCATGTTTGCTCCACTCCATTAATTGGCTGATACAGGATCCGCGAGGTCCCTCAGAACCTGGTAAGTAGAGGACCCTACAATTGGGCAACCTTTCGCTCCTCGCTGACGTTCTGCTCTAGGCGCTCCACATATGAGTCCACATCTTCTATTTGTGGGTCGAAAGGTTCGAGACCCCTTTGAAACGACATCCCACCCTTGTTGCCAATTGTAGTATATGGAGTGTTTAATCAAATATGAAAAACAAACCTGTATCCTAATAATCAATCCATTAACTTATATATTATGAATCACGCATGCGCACAGGTGTCTGATATTTCGTGCAACCATTAAAGTACACAATGAAGGAGCACTTGATTATTATACACTCGACGCGAGAACAAAGGCCGAATATGTAATAGCTCAACCTGTCAGGTCGAGTACCCATACATTTAAAAAGCTTTTGTTTGTACTTGATCTTATTCCATTAAAGTCATACTTATAGGTGTGCCATATTTGGCCTTGCTCATAACAACCATACTCTTTACTTTACAACATGTTAATTGGTAGGTTCAGTGTCTTAAATTCAATTTTCATATGCATTCACACATGCATTCACATGTGGTGCTGGAAATATAACATGCTACTAATTATACTACATTGCTTGACTCATAATGTGAGAATGATTTTTCGTACTTTATAAGCTCATTTTTATTTTAATACGAAATAAAATGCATGATGGCCGCCAATATAGGGGTAATTTCTGATGAACGGTGTCTATTAATTGGTGTATATGATCCTGGCATTCTAGAACAACATCTCACTTCCTGCCCTGATCCTTAACCAAGTATGTGCTCATGCAGATCATATCCACAGTATGTGCGTGCATGCATAAAAGAATGATATCGATGCATATGGATGTGTGGTGATCTTGTCAATATGCTTTTTTTTTTAGCTATAGGATTTGGAGGAGACTTGAAGCACCAAAAGGCTAGGTGAATATGCACGTGAATTTTATCTTTATGAGGAGGTATAATTAGTTATCTGTGTGTGGGGCCTTTGTGGGGGGCACCTTTATGGACATCATATGCAGTTAACACCACTGTTGACTCAGTTATAACATGCACAATAGGTTATTGTAACCTGCACACAATAAAAATGTTTGATTACTTCTGTATTTGACAAGCTTTTCTCAAGGTACAAATTTACTACACGTTTGGTGCCTGTAGTTTCAAATCTCAGAGTAATTATTTCCTCAAGACAGTTACTTAGGTCTTCTTCCCAACAAGTTCAACTTCACATACATTTTACAGTTCATTTTCTGCATTTTTCGTATTGCATATATAAGGAACTCTTGTAGAAATGATAATAAAAAGGTGAATACAACATAACATTACTACACCCTAGCCTAATACAATGCAGGTGAGATCATCTAGACAATTAGTGTTAAAAAAATAGTATAACTACACAGATAAAGCTGCTCATCAGAGCACAGTGGGATCAGCATGTTCACGTCTCGACAACCTTGCAGTTCTTTCTATTTCCACTGTATTTTTTGATAATCCAAATATCCGTCCACTGGTGATGAGCTTAGCAAAACCTTTGGTATAGGAAAATGCATAACCGCTTCTTTTAACAGAAGGCCTTCCCTTAGAGATTCCTTTCTTTGGTTCTTGCTCAATTTCATCTGATTTATCACGGAGAATAGTATTCAGCCGAGTAGGAAACAAATCAGCAATCAAGGTACGATAAGTGACAACAGGAATGATGGCAATGGCACATGCCAGAAGTGCATAGAACCAGAAGTTTGGAGTTGCCAGAACCTGTTCTGCCACATGAGTATACTTGGAAAAGAAGTTAGGAAATGATCCAAGAATCAAAATTACCACAAACCAAGCAGCCATACTACCCCAGACAAAGAGATGAAAGAATAGATTCAAATAGTATGCATCCAAAGCAATCTGAAATGAATAACACATGTAATCTACTTCATATCAATATCATTAAAAATTCTTACTTGTAAATTCACAATAAACGTCAGTGCAGCAGAGGCTGTTAACCCGAAAGATTGATAGTCCCACTCTGATTTGGTGTTGGGCATGATGTCCATAAAGGTGACCCCAAAAAGGACAAAGAATAGCACAAATGCCACAAAAATGCCTTTCCAGATGCTTCTCAAAAAGATAACAAAATTGAAGTACTCATTTCTCTGGCCTGCGAGATAAAGCTTTGGGTTTCTTTGGCCACGTTTTTCATCAATGTCCTGTGGAAAAAGACAATCATTATCTATGCAATTTGAGCAGGCAACAGACCAGGCTGGTATTAATAGAAGCGGTACATACCTGATCAAGAATCGCAACTGCCAGAACTGGCATGGATGTATAGATTAAATTATAAAACGTTATGTACGCTGGGTCATACAGAGGCTGTAGTGAGGAAAAGCTGTCATCTTTTGGGATTCAGAACAATTATATGCCACACACTGGCATCACAGTCTAATGCCTCCAACCGCTCACCTGTGCTGTAAAGCCACAGAAAAATCCAAACAGAAACTGACTGAAGGCAAAGGCAAAATTCTTGTAAAAGAAGTAGCGAAGAAAGACGGTCATGCGATGGTAGGACCAGCGACCATGTACCAACAGCAACCGCTCAAGGTACCTGGAAGAGATGTGATCACTGAACACTTTGTAACGCCATGGAAAATTATTAGACATGCCTGAACTGTCCAAAAGAGTAGTCACTGGCCAGGACTGCCTGCTGTCCTTCCTGTCCACTGATCCCCACACCAATGTGAGCAGCTGGGTAAAACATAGGCAAGTTCAAACTTGGCACATCTCACAGTATAAGGTTTTCATCCATCAACAAGTTTTCAAACGGGCACTTGATTTATGCATAGATCACCAACACCAATTTCACAGCTCTTTTCATAAGAAGATAGATTTTGGGCTGACCCAATAATACCTCTACATTCAGCACTTGCTCTGCAACACACAACTATTACACGGCTGTATAGCCTACAACGTTACATTAATGAATATTTACATCATTGACAGCCTGCATCATGTACATGACTGTAAACGTATACGAATACCCTGTGTAGCCTACTTGCTGAAATGATACAATTACATGCACATTACTCAAACAAGTAATTCCTGAAGCAGACCAGCATATAATAGAGCTTACCTTTAATCATTCCAACATCATTGGCTCCATCTCCAATGGCAAGGGTGACAGCTTTCTTCCCATTCTTTACCATGTCAACCACCTTTTTCTGTATCAATGTGTACATACTCTTTTAATAGTAAAATTTATTATTACTTCCAGAGGGCTGCAAAACACAGGCCTGCTCTGGGAATTAATATTTGTCATACACATTAAAGTGTGGAATGTCTATTTATTGCTTGTCCTGGAAAACAAGAGTTTTTGTTCCAAATATACATGTATATTATTATTATTATATTATACAGTATGTGATGATGCACCCATCATTTGAAGCTCAAATAACCTTTTGAAGAGGTGTGACCCTGCAGCATATGACAGCCTTGCAATTCTCTGCTGTGGAGAGCAGCAGCTCTCTGACCTCATCCTTCAGAGCATGTCTCTGGAAGTGGAGAGAGGACGCATCAACCACCACAAGTCATGGACCTTCCAGGGTCAAAACACGCATACCAGGCTGTGTCCATTGATGACAATGCCAAATGAAGCATTCGTATCTGAGCCAACGGCTTCAGTGGATTTTGAACGCCCAGTGATTTCTTTCATTTGGTCAGATGCTTCACTCAGCTGCTGGAGAACTTCCGTTTCTGAGTCCTTGTCCACAACAAACAGATTCATCTCCTCTGTGAGGAGTTTGCTGGAGTATCCAATGTTGATAGCAGTTTCTATAAACAGACAAGTGTAGCAATCAAAACGGCAAAAAAAAAATTGCCATAGATGATAAGCATACCTTGCTTGTCCCCAGTCAGCACCCATATCTTGATGTTAGCCTGTAGGGAAGGGCGGGGGTGAGGGGGGGTGAGAGGATAGCATGCAGTAGTGATCATTAGGGTGTTAGGCCTACCCTGGCTAGATTGGCTATGGTTTCTGGCACTCCATCTTGTAGCTTGTCTTCAATGGCTGTAGCTCCAATGAGCACAAGGTTCTTCTCAATCTTCTCGTACACCTAAACATGTACAAATTTTAGACTACTGATCCTTCCCATAAACAGAGTAAGTACCTTGCACTACATGTGCATGTACGGTGGGGTGGGCGGGGTATGGGGTGCGGCATTGAAACTTACAGCATCAAGGGCTTGATCTCTGTCTTTTTGAAGAAGGCTGTGAATATAATTAGAAGTGAAAAAACAGAACACACCCAATCCACTGCAGTAATACTAATACCATTGCTTCAAAGGTGGATGAAATGTGCTTATTACAGCCAATGTCATTTAAATGTTATGTTGCAAGTCCATACAACCTGCCCTAATATGGGCATGCCATAGAGGTGTGACCATCCCCCATAGAAATGTATGGCATTAGTGTTATAGCCAGTACTACATGTGTAGCAGCCAAAGCCACACCCACCTAACAGCCATAACCACACCCCTCCTCCTCACCTGGTAGCCATGGCTGCACCCCTCCTCACCTAGCAGCTATGGACAAACCACCTAACAGCCATGACCACACCCCTCCTCCTCACCTACCAGCCATGACCACACCCCTTCTCCTTACCTAGCAGCGTGATGTTCTGCTGCCCATGCAGAGTATTCAGCTTCTGATATTTCCCTCTTTGCACACACCAAGGTCCTCAGACCCACCTGAGCATAATCCTGGAGGGTGTGGTCACACACACACACACACACACACACACACACACACACACAGAGATAACTTTCTGTTTCATAGTTTTGTGTGTGAGAGCAAGCACGTGTACTGCACATCACATGCTTACAGCCAGGTGTTCCAGTGTTAATTCCTTCAATGCAGCTGACTCACTGCCAAGCCTCTCAATGATGACATTGTCTGCATAGCAAAATCAATAAGTTCACATATGCACACACACACACACATACACACACACACGCACGCACACGCACACGCACGCGCGCACATACGCACACACACACACACACACACACACGCACACACACACACACACATACACACACACACGCACACACACACGCACACACACGCACACGCACACACACACACACACACACACACACACACTGGGGCCATGACAGTATGCAATGTGCACTGATTTTAAATCTCAGCTTGCGCTTAAACTGGAGCATGCTAGAACAACCACCCCCCTCTCCCCCCCCCCCCCCCCCCCCCACCCCACCCCACCCTACCTGCTCCTTTGCAATACAGCACAATCTTGCCACCTAGCTTGATGATAACCTGTGAGCAGGCTAGCCTCACACATCTGTCACTGTTAAAGGTTTTACTGGCTCACCGACATCCTCTTTCGGTCATTGTTGAAGTCAAGGAGGTTGAGGACTTCATATGTTTCCTGGTGATAGGTATGAAGTAGGGGTTCAATAGTGGCAAAGTTAATGGAAAATGAAGAATATATGAAGATATGTTTTCTGTCATTGCTAAACACAAGTCCTGTAATTATGTTCTTCACCTGTCTATACACCACATTGAATATACATTACAGCTTAATGCATCAATTAGGAGGAGGGAGTATGTGTCTTTGCTATTCTAATTACGCGTACCTCTCTGTCTGTATACATGTTGTGCACTGTGATGTCAAATGGAGTGCGGTTCTGAAGCATTGAAGAAAAAAGCACATTGTAATGTAGTCAACACTTGAATCACGTGCACATGAATATCACATGCATGTCACATGCACATCACATGCCCACCACAAGCATGTCATGTTTACATCACAAGCACGTCACATGTACAGGAGACACTATTGGGTTAGTTACACACCTTGAACACAAATCCAAAGTTCTTGGTGGCTCCAACAAGTGCAGCTTCATCAGGAGACTGCGCGTTGTACTGCAGCTCTCCTGTGAAGCACACACACCACACACAATCACCACACACACACACACACCACACACAACACACACACCACACACACACACTGATTAGACCATGGCAAGATGTTCAGCCTATGCCCAAAGCAATCAGTAACACACCAAATCTCTTCCCCTCCATTACACCACATGACACTTGACACCAAGCACCAACGTTCTCTTTCCTCATACCACCATACTTCATCACAACTTAGACCACCTGCAGTTACAACATGCTCCTCCTCCCCATACCTTACTCCATCCCTTATTCCTTCTCCCTATCCCTTAATCCTCCTCCCCATACCTTTGTCCTCCTCCTCCCCACACCTTTGTCCTCCTCCTCCCCATACCTTTGTCCTCCTTGGGTATAACAGTATGGCAGAGGCTAAGCAGACGGAAGAACTCCTCACAGTGCTGTGGGAGGTGTGTGTGGGGGAATGTCATAAAGGTGACTGGAGATAGTGCACCAAAAGCTGATGAACACACCTGGTTGCCATTTCTGCAGTGATTTATAAGTGTATCATCATGAAAGACAAACGTCCTGTCAGCATATCTGTTCCATGATACAAAATCAACAGCGGCCTGTTGATGTGATGTACAGTATGATGTCATATAATGCTCTCATAAAACCATACTAGTTTCCATTCATAGTGATAACAAAAGCAAACAGCCAAGCTTTAATAAGACATGCATGGAATTACCACACACTATGGCTGCCATTACCACATCATACGGCTGGATTCCCACACTCATCTCTACAAAGCAGCCAAGCATGACTAGGTGTACACACACAACCCCCTACCCCCCCTCCATTCTGACCTTTTTTTCTTGGCCTTCGCTAGGGCTGTCACCTAGGTAAGTAGGACAGGTCCAAATGCATTCACATCAGCCATACTGGTAATGTAGCTGTAAAGGCCTACCGTATCTGACTCCATTTATTGAACACCTAAGAAATGTCATGATGTTCTGTGTCAAGGTACCTGTCTGGGGCAAAAGAAAATGAGTACACATTAACTGCCAAACCTCCAAAGGTGTGGCACAGCTAGAGGTTAAACGTTCATACACATCAACAACATTGTAAATTCTCTGATGGTTTACATGAGGTCATGATGAGGGTATCAGGGGACCATGATGAGGGTATCAGGGGACCATGATGAGGGTATCATGAGGCCATGATGAGGGTATCATGAGGCCATGATGAGGGTATCAGGGGACCATGATGAGGGTATCATGAGGCCATGATGAGGGTATCAGGGGACCATGATGAGGGTATCAGGGGACCATGATGAGGGTATCATGAGGCCATGATGAGGGTATCAGGGGACCATGATGAGGGTATCAGGGGACCATGATGAGGGTATCAGGGGACCATGATGAGGGTATCATGAGGCCATGATGAGGGTATCATGAGGCCATGATGAGGGTATCAGGGGACCATGATGAGGGTATCAGGGGACCATGATGAGGGTATCAGGGGACCATGATGAGGGTATCAGGGGACCATGATGAGGGTATCAGGGGACCATGATGAGGGTATCAGGGGACCATGATGAGGGTATCAGGGGACCATGATGAGGGTATCAGGGGACTATGATGAGGGTATCAGGGGACTATGATGAGGGTATCATGAGGTTATCATGAGGCCATGATGAGGGTATCAGGGGACCATGATGAGGGTATCAGGGGACTATGATGAGGGTATCATGAGGTTATGATGAGGCCATGATGAGGGTATCATGAGGTATGAGGGTATCATGAGGCCATGATGAGGGTATCATGAGGCCATGATGAGGGTATCATGAGGCCATGATGAGGGTATCATGAGGCCATGATGAGGGTATCATGAGGTCATGATGAGGGTATCATGAGGCCATGATGAGGGTACCAGGAGACCATGATGAGGGTATCATGAGGCCATGATGAGGGTATCCTCACACTATAACCTTTATTTCACCCAATCATTCCATTATCCGACTAAAATATGTGTGTGTGTGTTCATTTGTTCATGGTGGTGTCCATACTTTGTCAGAAAATATGTATTCCACTTGTCCAAGCTCCTCATTTAGCGTGGTGGTCCTAAAGTCGGGTCACGATGATTGCCGTTACATCATTTTTGCTAAACGACAGGGGCGGACCCACGTGTACCTTGCAATGGCTGCTACGTTGTTTGGCTCATAGTACATCTTGATATCAGTGTTGATGAACAGGGAAAGCCCCAGACGAATGACCTCCACACTAAAAGAAAAGGTCAAGTTACTTAAACAGTCCTCCAGCTATGATCTGTACGGGCACCAGTTGTCAATATGACTTATACATCCCATTACATAATGTCACCATGGCTACCACTACGGGCAATGCTTCACATGCATTTGTGCACCATCTGCTAAAAAATTGTAGTATACTTCTAAAGAATAAGCTTCATTTTCTATATGATAGGCTACCTGACGTAGAGTGAGATGGGGATGAATGTGTTGAGTACAATCAGGTTGGAGAAAACTTGAAGTATGGCTTGCAAAAATGGAGGAGATGAAGATGTCTAGTTGTGGGAACAATTTGCAAAGGTATTGATGAAAGGGGGCATGGAGGTTATTATTTGGGTTGA
Source organism: Eunapius fragilis (assembly GCA_963681505.1). NCBI lineage: Eukaryota > Metazoa > Porifera > Demospongiae > Spongillida > Spongillidae > Eunapius > Eunapius fragilis. Next base: position 2,096,753 of record OY811992.1, read on the forward strand.
CAAATCCTACCTGGATAAAATTGGCATATGGAAAGAAAGTGTTTGCAGCCTATGAATTAGAATGAGGTTGAGTATGGAGTGGAAGAGGAGGGGAGGAGGGAGAGGGGGGAGGAGGGAGAGGGAAGGAGGGGGAGAGGAGGGGAGGAGGGAGAGGAGGGAGAGGGGAGGAGGGAGAGGGAGAGGAGGGAGAAGGGGGAGGAGGGAGAGGGGGGAGGAGGGAGAGGGGGAGGGGAGAGGGGGAGGAGGGAGAGCAGAAAGACAGAGTGGGAAGTAAACAGGTTAAAGCAGGGGTAGAACTCTCCACTACTTACCGTATCATAGACAATTTCAAAGATCAGTGAGCCAATGAAACACACAAGGAGACAGGATATCAGAAAGCACAGGATCTAGATGAACAGTAGACGCCATCACACATAGGACCCCATCACACATAGGACCCCATCACAGGGGTACCCCATCATACATAGGACCCCATCACAGGGGTACCCCATCATACATAGGACCCCATCACAGGGGTACCCCATCATACATAGGACCCCATCACAGGGGTACCCCATCATACATAGGACCCCATCATACATAGGACCCCATCCTACATAGGACCCCATCACAGGGGTACCCCATCATACATAGGACCCCATCACAGGGGTACCCCATCACACATAGGACCCCATCACACATAGGACCCCATCACAGGGGTACCCCACCATACATAGGACCCCATCATACATAGGACCCCATCACAGGGGTACCCCATCATACATAGGACCCCATCACAGGGGTACCCCATCATACATAGGACCCCATCACAGGGGTACCCCATCATACATATAGGACCCCATCATATAGATGTACCCCATCACACATAGGACCCCATCACACAGGGGTACCCCATCATACAAAGGACCCCATCATATAGAGGTAAACAAATGACTCAGCTTACAAATAACACTAATGTGTTCATCTTTTGTTCAAGGTGTGTTCTTTTGAACTTTGTTCTTCCTGGCAAAATGAACACAGATAACTTGTGAAAGAGTCTCATCCCCAGCCTCATCCCCAGCCCTATCCCTTACCTCATCCCCAGCCTCATCTCCAGCCTTATCCCTTACCTCATCCCTTACCTAATCCCCAGCCTCATCAGATCTTATCTCAGCCTCATCCCAGCCTTATCCCATACCTCATCCCCAGCCTCATCCCTTACCTCATCCCCAGCCTTATCAACAGGGGTGAGATGATAAAAATAATGCTGACATTCAGGTGCCTATGCACCATTGCTACAGCCCCCCCCCCCTGTGCCTATGCAATATTGGTACAGCCCCCCTGTGACATTCACATACTCACCGCTGTTCTGTACCAGCTTGGTATCAGAGCCGGCATAGATCACAACTCCGTACATCCACTGTGTGTTACGCAGCCGACAGCCCTGTAAAAAGTATAGGAGCAAAACCAAGCATTACACATCTGTAACGCAATGCCCCACTGTCCCCTCACCTCCCTTCTCCCCTCCCCACCCCCTCTCCTCTCCTCTCCTCTCCCCTCCCCTCCCCTCCCCTCCCCTCCCCTCTCCCCTCTCCCCTCCCCAAAAGGGTACTCTTGGCTGGTTTTACACATTTAGATTTCCTTTATCTGCTTACTGTGCTGAGACAAAGCATGTGTAGAATGCAAATTTAATAACAGTGATCGTAAACTTGTGAAAGGGGAAAAGACCTTAGTGTCATGGATCATTAGACGCGCTTTCTCCATACTATTTCATTCTGACCACAACCAGAGGACCCTACTCTAAACATGTGTCGTTGAATGTGGTTGGGTTCTCATGCGGTAACCATGGAGACCACATGCTTCAACACAAGAGAAACTTCATATTTAACCAATTCAGTGTAGTTAATAACTAACCAGCATACCCTCAGCAGCATTTTCTCATTGTCAAGTGAGTATGTCTTATTGTTCCAATGCAAGGTGCCAACAAACTTATGCAGACGGTTGTTGGGAGGCTCGCATTCAATGTGTCCTGCAAAGGAGGATGAAGAGTGGGGGAATGGAAAGATGGGGGGGGGGGGGGGGGGGGGGGTGCAAGAGAGTCGGGAGGAGGGTGAGAGAGTGGGGAGGGAGAGGGGGGGAGAGATGAGAACAGCGTGTTGGGTTAGCTTAGTGCTTCAATGTTACCCTACCAATGAAGGCCTAGCCCCTCCCCTCTAGTGTAAAGTATTGTGTTAGTTACAAAGTTTATTGGATCAGAATTGGATGTTTTCGCATGGAGGCCAATAATACATCCTTAGAGCTCTGGCATAAGAGTTATGAGTTACATGTGCAGTACTTGTTTATTTGTGCAATCACTGGAGATGTGGTGGGTGTTGGCTGTGCATGCGGGAACTGGGGGACTCGTGCTCACACAACTTGGGGCATGCAATATGGGAACCACCCACCGTTGAAGACACTAAGCCCATCTTCATTGTCCCCAAGCTCAGCTGTAACGGGAAGAGCCTGCCGTACCTTCAGGTTAGTCTCACTGGGGGAAAGAAATGTGTTGTCGCCACATGCTTTTCAGATGTCTTGGCTCTAGACAAATTCACTAAAGCCATGGAGCCTAAACAAGTCACAAATAACCACTCAGGAATGCACCTCATTAATGATGGGTGTGTGTACAACCCTATTGATTGGACTATAAGCTTATTAGATCTTCTGCAGCAATCCATCCTTGCCACATTTAGACTACTACAGTGTACCCCTTATCCATAAAGGTCACATGACCTACGCCAGTGTACCCTTACCCATCAAGGTCACACGACCTAACCACAGTCCCTTACCCATCCAGTTCAGCAGTCTCAATGAACACAAGACTGTTGGGTTCACTGGATGACAGCAACATAAGGTCAGCCTGAGAACCACAAGTAAAAACATCACAATGAAGCAGCAAGCACACCATGCAGTGAACAGGGAACAAACCGTTACAAATTCGTCGTTCTTCAGTTTGAGTATATCACCAACCTGCACATCCCTCCACTTGATCTCCTCTAGCCTGCACAGTGACATACATATGTGCTAGCTGATAATCTGAAACTAATGTTCGCACACACATTATGATGGCATGTTACATCACAGAATAATAACTGAGCGGAGGTGAAGAGGGAGGGAGGGGAGAGGGGGTGGGAAGGAGAGGGGAGGGGATGGCAGGAGAGGGGGCAGGAAGGGAGGGAGAGGAGAAAGGGGAGGGAGAGGGGGAGGGGAAGGGGAGGGAGGGAGAGGGGAGGGGAAGAGGGAGGGAGAGGGGAGGGGAAGAGGGAGGGAGAGGGGAGGGGAGGGGGAGGGAGGATGGAGATTACCTAGAAACATAACTGCTGAAATGATGGAAAGGATTTGAGCAATACAAGCCCAATCCCACCCTAGAGGGTGCTTGCTACATTAGCTTAACACATATAGTGCCAAACCTGTTGCCTCTCAGAACCAGTGCACGACGGTTGTTGATATGATAGTCGCTGATATGCCTCTTCTGTTAAGTGAAAGATGGCAGTAACATATGAAGCAATATGTGGGGCCTAGGAAGGGTACTTGTGTAACCTGTACTGTTCAATTACATCATTTGTGTTAAGGAAGACTTTAACACTGGGCTACACCTCACAACATTTAAGGTTCCATATTGAAAGGCCAAAGAAACGGGCAAAAGTACAGATGTTCATTTGAGCTTAGCATGCACTCCTTCATGATAGCCAGTTTGCAAAGCATGCAGGTATGGTATGTTTCATATCACCCATGTAGAAATAGTTCACTGCCCTCCACCCCCCTCACCCCCCCCCCCCCCCACACACACACATGGATGCAAAAATGATACTCAAGCAAACATTGAATGATAGCCTGTGTACGTGGTGGTGTGTGCGTGTGTGCATGGCATGTGTGCGGTGTGTGTATGTGATATATGTGTGTTGTGGTGTGTGTGTGTTGTGGTGTGTGTGTGTGTGTGTGCGTGGGTACTTTGCCCATATATGGTAGGATGTGCAAATGGTGATCAAAACTTGGCAGCAAGTCTTGGGGATGTGTGTGTGTGTGTGTGGGGGTGGGGGGGGGGGGAGGGGGGGGCGAGTCCGGCATTTTACATTGATGCCAAATTTAGTATTTAAATCTGTAATGGAGAACAGTGATTTAATTAGGATATCTGTTAACACATGCTGATGTTATGAGATAGCAATTTAAGTTCCCACCACTTGAAGGATTCCCAACAAGTAAAGTGCTTACGATGTCATCATAACCATCTTTGACTGCAGTGACCGTCAAGACAGCAAGCAGAGGGGCCAGGGTGGAATAGAATGGAACGGAACTTATCTGAGGAATGCTCTACATGAGAGGAATGAAGGAAGACTGGTAACATTTGGGGCAATCTTAGGTATGATCCTATCAAGAAAATAAGGTCAAGTTCTGGGCTTTTTTTTTTTTTTCTGTTCATATAACCGCCTCCCTCACTTGTAGCCATCAGAAATGGCACCCATCATAAGAGGACTGGGAACTAGTGGGGTACACGTGCACGCTGTATACCTGCAGGATGACAAGCACTAGGAAGTAGACGTTGGCAATTCTCGTAAACTGCTCAAAGAGGTTCAGAGGTATGAATGTGAGAAGGTTGTACTTCGATGTCACCACCAAGTTTTTCTGAAAGGATAGGACGTAGAACGTTGGGATGTCAGTGGCAATATGATTATCAGCGTGACGTCACAGTCTTGCAATTATTAAAAAAAAAAAAACCAGGTTACCATGATCACCCTAAACAGAAATTCTCTACGCAGACCTCTTTAGAAAATCATTGCGCACGTAAACACAATTGCCATAGATATTACACGATATCTAAGCTAGTACTAAATTATTAATTGGAAGGGAAAGGTCGATGCATGCTTACAAACAGTGGGGGGGGGGGGGAGAAAAACTGCCGCGCTTAGAAAATGGGCGGGCAACACTAATTATTATAAACTTGCCGCGTATTTGTATGCTGCATTTGCAAGGCGATCGTTGGCAGTTACTCTCCGCTGAACTTCAACTGATTTAAAAAAAAACGGTCAATAAACCTATGTTACTAAATTAAAGCGACATGTACGCGCGTACCTTTTTCTAAGAAAGGTAATATTTTGAAAAGCGTCCTCTTCACAACGTGCGGCTTTCTCCTGTCTTCATCAGGAATTTTCTCGATAATTTGGGGACCCGCAGGTATCACGGGGTCTTCCTGGATTTCTTCCTCTTCATCATTCTCATCGTCTTCCTCACCATCGTCGTCATCGCTACGCGCCCCGCCTCCACTGTTTACTGCTGGTCCGGTAGCATTAAAGACTGGATAATTTAGGTGTATGTAGTTGGTTAGATTATTAGAGAGCTTAACGTACAGGTACCTGTTTCTTCCCTCGCTGGAGAACCGCCTGTTTCTTCCCTCACTGGAGAACCGCCCGTTTCTTCCATCAATGGAGTCGAAAGGACTTCTGCCATTGCACAGGTGCAACAGAATATTAGCACGAAGTTGCACACTGTCTAGTCAATGAGCAACCACGCCCTTGCAGCTGTTAATTGGGCGGTGTTAATTGCATTTATCGCGCGCGACGAATATGGGTTGGCAAAACGTACGGTGAAAATTGAAAATGACCATCGATTTTAAAAATGAACAATAAAAGGTACCACATACTTAAAGCAAATTATATAGATCCACTTAAATTAACACACGCCCACACACACAAATATGTACACCATACATTGCGACATGCACAATGACCTGTCCATGTTCCACAAAACCTTTCAAACAAGGTACGCGGTGGAGCACCCTGCGCACTGTATTACCCACTGAGGTACTACAAACTATAACCCTGTGTTTGTGTGTGTGTGTGTGTGTGTGTGTGTGTGTGTGTGTGTGTGTGTGTGTGTGTGTTGTGTGTATGTTGTGTGTGTGTGTGTGTGCCCACACTTACTCTGGTGGTCCCATCCCAACTGCTGGAGCCTAGGGCTGTGCCATCGGGGGAAAGTTCTATGTGACTGATCCTGCCTAGGTGGCTTAATAAAACCAACAGCTGTGTTTCCTGAAGGTTACAGAAAAACAATGACAGCTTGAATTAAGAGTGATAAGATACTTTAAATCTGGGTTGGTGATGGTGGTAGTGTATGTTGCCATGGCTTTGGCAATGGTGGTGGTGTGCACGAGTGGTGTTAGAGATGATGTGATCGTGATGGTGACTGGTGGTGGTGATATGATTGGTGGGGTCATGTGGGATACATGTTGTGATGGTGTGGGGTACATGTTGTGATGGTGTGGGGGGTACATGTAGTGATGGTGTGGGGTACATGTTGTGATGGTGTGGGGTACATGTTGTGACGGTGTGGGGTACATGTTGTGATGGTGTGGGGTACATGTTGTGATGGTGTGGGGTACATGTTGTGATGATGTGGGGTACATGTAGTGATGGTGTGGGGTACATGTTGTGATGGTGTGGGGTACATGTTGTGATGGTGTGGGGTACATGTTGTGATGGTGTGGGGTACATGTTGTGATGGTGTGGGGTACATGTTGTGATGGTGTGGGGTACATGTTATGGTGTGCAACGTTGTATTATTACATGCGCTGCATAATGCACGTAACCTTGACAACATCCCAAGCTCTGATGGAATGAGAAACAAGATACAACCTAAGTTGCAAGGAACATAAACACATAGTTGTTTCATTAGGGTCGTCTTCAAATAATTAATGCACACCATCACCAATGTGCACCATCACCTACACAATCACCAATGTATACCATCACAAAACTATGCATAAATTTCCACTGTACGTTTTGATAATCCAAATATCCGTCCACTAGTGATGAGCCTAGCAAAACCTTTGGTATAGGAAAATGCATAACCGCTTCTTCTAACAGAAGGCCTTCCCTTAGAGATTCCTTTTGCTCAATTTCATCTAATTTATCACGGAGAATAGTATTCAGCCGAGTAGGAAACAAATCAGCAATCAAGGTACGATAAGTGACAACAGGAATGATGGCAATGGCACATGCTCGAAGTGCATAGAACCAGAAGTTTGGAGTTGCCAGAACCTGTTCTGCCACATGAGTATACTTGGAAAAGAAGTTAGGAAATGATCCAAGAATTAAAATTACCACAAGCCAAGCGACAATACTACCCCAGACAAATGAAAGAATAAATTTAAATAGTATGCATCCAAAGTAAAACTACACCTAAGAAAGGTAATATTTTGAATAGCATCCTCTTCACAACCTAACGTGCAGCTTTCTCCTTCTTCCTCTTCACCATTATCATCGTCTTCCTCACCATCATTATGCGCACCGCTTCCATCTCTGCTGGTTCGGTAGTGTTAAAGGTGGGATAATTTAGCAATAGGTGTATGTAGTCGGTTCAGTTATTAGAGAGCTCAACCTACAGGTAACTGTTTCTTCCATCACTGGAGAACTGCCCATTTCTCCCCTCACTGGGGAACCGCCTGTTTCTTCCTTCACTGGAGAACCGCCTGTTTCTTCCTTCACTGGGGAACCGTCTGTTTCTTCCCTTACTGGAAAACTGCCCATTTCTTCTATCAGCGTGGTATCGAAAGGAATTCTGCCATTGCAAAGGTGCAACTGGATATTAATCTGCATGCAAACAGAGATATCTCTGATACAAACAACTGCGCCCTTGCTGTTAATTGCACTGATCGGATTGAAAGAACTTGGGTTGACAAAACGCACATGTACAATGAAAATTGAAAATAACCATCGGTTTAAAAAAATGAACAAAAAAACGACAAAAAACCTGCAAATAGTCCACATACTCAAACAAATTATTTTGAATGAAATTCATCTCAACCTCACTTCAAAAACACACACAGAATAATTCTTCATGCCCAGACCTATGAGAGAGGAACCGTAAGTAATGTTTATATAGATCCACTTAAAACATATTATCCAATACAATACAGCAATATAACACAGCAAACACACACACACACACACACACACACACACACACACACACACACACAAAATATAATATACACGTACATTGCCACATCCACAATGACCTTTCAAACAGGGTGGAGCACCCTATTATTTACTATGTACTGTATTACTACAAATTAAGACCCTGTGTTTGTGTGTGTGTGTGTGTGTGTGTGTGTGTGTGTGTGTGTGTGTGTGTGTGCGTGTGTGTGTGTGTGTGTGTGCCCACACTTACTCTGGTGGTCCCATCCCAACTGCTGGAGCCTAGGGCTGTGCCATCGGGGGAAAGTTCTATGTGACTGATCCTGCCTAGGTGGCTTAATAAAACCAACAGCTGTGTTCCCTGAAGGTTACAGAAATACAATGACAGCTTGAATTAAGAGCAATTAGACACTTTAAATCAGGGCTGGTGATGGTGGTAATGTGTGTTGCCACGGCATTGGCAATGGTGGTGGTGTGCATTAGTGATGGGTGATGGTGGTGAGGTAAATGGCACTAGGGTTCTCATGGCCATAGTCTTAGAGATAGTGCGATTGTGATGGTGACTGGTGGTGGGGTCATTCCAAAATAAGTGGGGATGAGTTTTCACATCACATATTCAAATTTTGATCCAACTTGTTTATCCCATGACTTGTACAATGTTTGGTTTTAATTTTTTATTTTTAGTTTTGTATTATTGGTTTTAATAACTTCATTGGTTACAAAACACATCATTAATTTTTCTAGGATAATTGCCACTATCTTTGCCTGTCATGGCAGCACAGGTTGGGGGTATCTGATATCTGGTTGAAGCTCATTTCCAGTACAGCTAATTAATTTTTGTAAGCTCTAAAAGGGTTAACAATTAAAAGCACTTAAACTAGCCACTTTCCCAGAGGTTTAAATGTGTGTGGTCCTCAGTGCTTACTAAAGTCCACGACACCATCGAGGAAGTAAAAATTATGCACTCTTTCTTTTTAAATAAAAGGTGTCTTTGGGGTCTAAATAATAGGTAAGACATATTATTTTCCGCAGACCATCTCGTATTATAAAAAATTCAGTGAGTTGAATATTAATGAGCGAGACTATTATTGACGATAATTAACAAGTAGCGCGCGTGGTCACTAATGAAATTCACAAACATTTCGTCCGTATCTGACTCGCTGTCCACATCATCAGAAGAAAGGGAAAAAGGCATCACAAGCGCAATAGTCATACAAAAGGGCCTCTGGGAGCTAGAACAAATAAAGGTACAAGGAGCGGCCCTTATCTAACACTAAGCAAACTATGGTTCTGAACAGTTATTCTAGCGAGAACTGTTTGTTTACAGTCTAAAGGTGGCGCCAGTAATGAGGCTAAAAAGTAAAGAATGTATTACAAACAGACAGTGTAAAAGCAGAAGACGAGATATTGTATATTTAGAGGTATCAATACATGTAGAATCAAAATATGATTCTTTATTTTGGATGCGGTACAAAATAATGGTCGAATTGAATCAATATTTTAAAGTACCCCCTGTTAACCTGAAATTATTGACTAATTGTTAAGCTGCACAAGGTTCATTTTTATAGCCAATACAGCTGGTAGATTTCTACACATTGTGGTATTGTGGGCATGAATTTAATATTATTCATTAAGAAGCCATTAACGCTTACTTTCAGGACTTTAAGAGAAGGGATGCTAACCATATATAAATGGCTAGTTAACCAAATTTTACAATGTAGAGTTTAAATGTTTTTAACCCTTTTAGAGCTTACAAAAATTAATGGCATCATTTAGTTGTATTGGAAATGAGCTACAGTCAGATACCAGATAACCATCTGTGCTGCCATGACAGGCAAAGGATTGAGCCTGCAAAGTGGCAATTATCATTATCATAGGAAAATTAAATATTCATAATGATGCATTTTGTTAATCATTGAAGTTATTAATACCAATCATTGTACAAGTCATAAGCACAGATCTATGGATAAACCAATACATGATCTCATACCCACTTGTTTTGGAGTATTTAATGGGGTCATGATGTGAGTGTGTGGTGGAGTGCATGTTGTGATGGTGTGAGGTACATCATATGATGGTGTGGGGTACATCATATGATGGTGTGGGGTACATCATATGATGGTGTGGGGTACATCATATGATGGTGTGGGGTACATCATATGATGGTGGTAGTGTGCAACGTTGTATTGTTGAGTGCTGCATAATGCACCGTTACCTTGACAACATCCCAAGCTCTGATGGAATGGTCATCGTAGGAAGCAAATAGGATACGACCTAAGTTGCAAAGAATATAAACACATTAGAGCTGTCTCCATCTCTGTACTGCACTTAGAAGCCACCCTGTCCCCTCCCCCTCATCGAAAAAAGAAAGGGTGGGTGATATCCCATTCTAATGTCTCAGTAGCATACAAACTTCGGCAACATCAGCCAGAACCTCCTGTCTTCACATCTATTACCCCTAACCTCTCCTTCCCTTCCCCCTGCCCTCCAACCCTCTGGTCCCCATCCCTACCGCTCTTGGAGAAGTCCAGAGACGATGCTCCACAGATGATGCTCTGTTTGGAGTAGGACTTAATCTCCTGGTCAGCCCTGATATCAAACAGATGCACCTGGATGGGGATGAGGTCGGCTACTATTGACAAACATACACAACTTGTACGTCATACTGATTTACCATAACATGAACACACACATTATGGTCCAAGGTACATGCAGGCACACAAAGAAGTGCATGAATAATGTACACCATCACCTACACCATCACCAATGTACACCATCCCCTACAACATCACCAACGTACGTCATCACCTACACCAATGTACGTGTACACATACACCATCACAAATGTATGCACAACATGTACATACAACCAGTGCAAGCACAACCCCATCCTTACAGCTGATCACATCCTGGTTCAATAGGTCACACAACATGGATCTATTGTACATATCTCATAACTCAAACCAATCGCCACAGTCACCAGAGCACGTTAGAACAGCCATGCCTACAACGCCAGTGCAAAGTAGACAGGCCAACAACACACAACTCACCACACCATCATTGGTGGTCGTTCCTAGGGCATCTCCCGTGGGCAGGAACCTCACTGCATTCACGTCACTCTCATTCTGGTCAAACCTCTTCACACACCTTCCTGTACGCACGTCCCAAATACAGGCCGACCTGTCGAAGCTCTGCGAATGCGAAAACTTCGTGATGAGCAGTTGGGAGTGCCATTTCAGCTCCACTCACAACTACCTCCCCACAATCGGCTCCTTCACCATCCCTCCACCTCCTCCCCTATCATCTCCTCCACCTCCTCCCCTATCATCTCCTCCACCTCCTCCCCTATCATCTCCTCCACCTCCTCCCCTATCATCTCCTCCACCTCCTCCCCTATCATCTCCTCCACCTCCTCCCCTATCATCTCCTCCACCTCCTCCCCTATCATCTCCTCCACCTCCTCCCCTATCATCTCCTTCACCTCCTCCCCCTTTCATCTCCTTCACCTCCTCCCCTATCATCTCCTTCACCTCCACCCCTATCATCTTCTCCACCTCCTCCCCTATCATCTCCTTCACCTCCTCCCCCTTTCATCTCCTTCACCTCCTCCCCTATCATCTCCTTCACCTCCTCCCCTATCATCTTCTCCACCTTTTCCCCTGTCCTCTCCTCCACCTCCTCCCCTATCATCTTCTTCACCTACCTACCTCTCCTCCACCACCTGCCCACCATATGGACATGCTGTACATGTCTCATATGGAGAGCAGTGACAGAGCATTGCAAAAGGCCTACACCATGTGTGGTCTACACCATGTGTGGTTTACACCATGTGTGGCCTACACCATGTGTGGCCTACACCATGTGTGGCCTACACCATGTGTGACCTACACCATGTGTGACCTACACCATGTGTGGCCTACACCATGTGTGGCCTACACCATGTGTGACCTACACCATGTGTGGCCTACACCATGTGTGGCTTACACCATGTGTGGCCTACACCATGTGTGGCCTACACCATGTGTGGTCTACACCATGTGTGGTTTACACCATGTGTGGCCTACACCATGTGTGGCCTACACCATGTGTGGCCTACACCATGTGTGACCTACACCATGTGTGACCTACACCAGGTGTGGCCTACACCATGTGTGGTTTACACCATGTGTGGTTTACACCATGTGTGGCCTACACCATGTGTGGCTTACACCATGTGTGGCCTACACCATGTGTGGCCTACACCATGTGTGGCTTACACCATGTGTGGCCTACACCATGTGTGGCCTACACCATGTGTGGTTTACACCATGTGTGGTTTACACCATGTGTGGCCTACACCATGTGTGGCTTACACCATGTGTGGCCTACACCATGTGTGGTCTACACCATGTGTGGTTTACACCATGTGTGGCCTACACCATGTGTGGCCTACACCATGTGTGGCCTACACCATGTGTGGCCTACACCATGTGTGGCTTACACCATGTGTGGCCTACACCATGTGTGGCTTACACCATGTGTGGCCTACACCATGTGTGGCCTACACCAGGTGTGGCCTACACCATGTGTGGTTTACACCATGTGTGGCCTACACCATGTGTGACCTACACCATGTGTGGCCTACACCAGGTGTGGCCTACACCATGTGTGGCTTACACCATGTGTGGCTTACACCATGTGTGACCTACACCATGTGTGGCCTACACCATGTGTGGTCTACACCATGTGTGGCCTACACCATGTGTGGTTTACACCATGTGTGGTTTACACCATGTGTGGCCTACACCATGTGTGGCCTACACCATGTGTGACCTACACCATGTGTGACCTACACCATGTGTGGCCTACACCATGTGTGGCCTACACCATGTGTGGCCTACACCATGTGTGGCCTACACCATGTGTGGCTTACACCATGTGTGGCTTTTTAAGTGCATACAACACTGCAGTGTGGCTGATAAGAACACCACACCTGGTCCATTACACCTACACCTACACCTGGTCCATTACACCTACACCTACACCTGGTCCATTACACCTACACCTACACCTGGTCCATTACACCTACACCACACCTGGTCCATTACACCTACACCACAACTGGTCCATTACACCTACACCATACCTGGTCCATTACACCTACACCTACACCTGGTCCTTTACACCTACATCTACGCCTGGTCCATTACACCTACACCTGGTCCATTACACCTACACCACACCTGGTCCATTACACCTACACCTGGTCCATTACACCTACACCACACCTGGTCCTTTACACCTACACCACACCTGGTCCATTACACCTACACCTACACCTGGTCCATTACACCTACACCTGGTCCATTACACCTACACCACACATGGTCCATTACACCTACACCACACCTGGTCCTTTACACCTACACCACACCTGTCTATTACACCTACACCACACCTGGTCCATTACACCTACATCACACCTAGTCCTTTATACCTACACCACACCTGGTCCTTTACACCTACACCACACCTGGTCCATTACACCTACAGGTTTATTTTATGGTGTGGACATGCAGACATCACCAAGCATGTAATCTAAGAGCAGCTAAGGCTGATATACAACCATGGTCTAGTGAACCTGTAAGACTGGGTACGAGGGACCATGTGCATGAGACAAGAAAATATGCCTGGGGCCAAGTAGTTACTATGTAACACCGCTAAGGTCTTTCCTTCAGTACAATTGGTATGGCTACTCCCCCATTTATGGCTACTCCTACCACTTTTAGCACTACCATGTGCCACTTCTTCCTCCATTTTACAAGTCCAGACAATACACATCAACACATCGTTCATCGTACATGTAAATGGATAGCAACCTGTTTTCCCATAGAGAATGTAACAAGAAGCACACACACCGCGCGGACTCATATATAAAATTACTTTTTAAAGCACATGATTCTGTTTGAATTGCTAGTGCAGCAAACTTGCTTGAGGAGGAGTTTTTTACTTGCATTAAAAATGTTGGTTGTGTAATAGCTACAGGCGCGCACATACGCACATTGGAAAGCCACACACAATGGGAACACAAAAACGTGCAAAAACTCACCCCCGTGGCAAATACAGCGAAGGGATCTTTGGGATGGATGGAGAGCCTACAGGTTGATGTGGACACATCACAAGTGTCACCACTCCCCCACATCTGCACAATCTCCACACACCTGACCCTTGTAAGCTGAATGTGCACAAGGTCTAGCACTAGTGTCCCTGCGTGTGTCATTGCACACGTACAGTAATAGCTCTCTCTACACAGCCGTCACAATCAACCATATATTTTCTTTCAGACTGCATTTGAGTTTTGACACAAATGTTTCCTCAGTCATAACACCCACACGTACTCGTACAGACACCTATACACACACCATACATCACAAGCTTACGCACGTCATCTCCATCACACACACACATGTGTACACACACATGCACACCCACACACACACGCACACACACACACACACACACACACACTCACAGGCTTACCCCATCACTTCCATTCTGTGTCCTCTGAACATCTGGACTGGGCTGCTCCTCTCAACGTCCCACAGGGCACAGGTGGTGTCTGCACTAGAGGTGAGTATCTAAAGCCATGCCAGAGACGAACCACATCACATACGCTGGAATGGTGAGACCTACGCAGATGTGCACACACATCACCACACCCCTACACTGTGTGCCCACAGAGAGACACCATGCAGGCTGTCCATGGTCGCATTCCCGTTCCTGCTATGAGACACCATGCAGACTGTCCATGGTCGCGTTCCCGTTCCTGCTATGTACCCATACAAGTAAATACACACAGGCACTTCATAAACACAAAAGCACATACATGTACGCACACACATACAAGCACACAACACACAAGCACAAACAAGCACACACACATAAGCACACACAAACACTAGTACGTCACTGTCACTAGTACACACACAGAAGCACATGCAAGCACACACATAAGCATACACAAACACTAGTACGTCACTGTCACTAGCAGACACACAGAGGCACATGCAAGCATACAACACACACATACATGCACACACAAACACTATCACACACACAGAGGCACATACAAGCACACAATACACACACAGGCACATACAAGCACACAACACACACACAGAGGCACATACAAGCACACAACACACACACAGGCACATACAAGCACACAACACACACACAGAGGCACATACAAGCACACAACACACACACAGGCACATACAAGCACACAACACACACACAAAGAGGCACATACAAGCACACAACACACACACAAAGAGGCACATACAAGCACACAACACACACAAGCACACACATATACACACAAACCAAGTCCAAACACTGAATACTTCACGACAACGCCAGCACCCGTGTCCACTCACCTGCTGGTCAGAGCCAAGGAAGAGGCAATGTGTGATATACTTCTCGTGCGAAGCAAGCAGCTTGATAGGTTCATTGATCATCACAACATGTGACCCACCGTTCTCTTTGTATCCATCTATTCTGTACACACCACATTGGCTGTCCAGCCCTCTAATAGATAGCAAAATACAACCCGCTTTTAATTTGTTATCTAATACTGCATGCATGCACCCCATGCTGAAGTATCAGGAACTACGTTAGTAGTTCCTATATAGGAATTTGACCCGGGTCGTGAATTTTAATATAATATATATATATTTTTGTTTGGAAAAATATAATTTATGGGCTGCATGCGTGCACACACACACACACACACACACACACACACACACTCGTCTTACCCACACACAACCATTGTAGTGGAGGGCGCATACGAGCATGCAGTTACCCAAGGAGATGTGGTCTGTATCATGTACTCCTGGGGAAGAGGGAGGGAAGGAGGGGGAAGGATGGGAATGGGGAGGAGGAGGCCAAAAGCATTCATATCCATGCAGTTGCCTACATGTATGACTCACTTTCTGTCCCTGGAAGGCATCCCAAATAACTGCAAAGCCACCCTGTATAAAAAAAAGTAGAGACAGTAACATTCTCCATGGATACCAGAACACATATAACACCCACACTCTACACATATAACTAATACCCACACTCTAACATATAACTAACACCCACATGATATGACAGCTCCACACAGAATTTAACACACAGAAGGCTCTTATTGCTAGTACCAACCCTTACTGAAAACAGCAGCCAGAGAGCTCATTGGGTGTATCATACCGTCCAATAGAGGCTCAAATTGGCCAATCCATGCAGTGGTCAGCAGATATCCCCACAATGATGGGGAACCTCTATGCTGCTGGAGATCTGGGCTTCCCAGCAAGGATGGTCTGCCATGACATAATGTTTGGGTTGCTTTCTCCCAAGTGCAATGGATGTGGACCAAGCAGGTGTGTCCCTCTTTTACTGCATGCCCAAAGCTAATGCCCACAACAGTAACCACTTCCTCTTGACACCACTACAGCTCCCCAACCTGTAGGTCATCTTGCTTCAAATACATGTATCCTACCACAACATCCACACCTAACTGGCACCACAAACTACTCCACAGGTACTACGCAACAGATAAACCACCAACGTTATAGGATATAAAAATGACAGGCCAAGGCGGGGGGGGGGGAGAACAGCTGGTGGATAAATTGTTTTTAAGATACATGTAATACCTGCACATGGATGTGTGTGTGTGTGTGTGTGTGTGTGTGTGTGTGTGTGTGTGTGTGTAGGCCGAGGCAGTAACACAGCTACAATATACATGAGTTTTTTTGACATATATTCTGCATCCCTTGGTTTAAAAAAAAAAAAAAACTGTGTGTTCAAATGCCTATTGATTACAGGTGTGGAGTGATGTGTTCAGACAGTCCCATGGTTTTGGGGGGTTGGGGAGGGAGGGGGGGTGGAGAGGGAGAAACCCATGAAGGGTGGGTGAAACAGATATAAGGACTGCTGCTCTCTAATTAGACTAGTTCCGCACATGCTAGAAGTACAGAGGAACATACCACAAGCAACATATGCAAACCATCACATAACACACACAGACCAACATATGCAAACCATCACATAACACACACAGACAAACATACGCAAATCATCACATACATGCAGTTATTCTCAACCAAAATAAAAAGGCTTGCCTGCCCTCCAGTGACGAGGTGGGCCTTGTCGGGTGACCAGGCCATGTGGTACACCTCCTCCGTGCACCTTAGCACCTTCCTACACTTCATGGCCAGAGCGGGGGCACTAGGCGGGAGGTCCTCCTCATCACGTACCAGAGTGTCCACTGCCCACGTGTGGGAGGAAGTGTAGAAGAAGGGGGAGGGTCCTAATCATATATATGGCTTACACACACACACACACACACACACACACACACACCACCTTCACCAACCCAACGCTTGCTAAGTGACGAAGTATGGCGCATTCATTGTGGGTACATGTACATGTTGTATATATATATATTACATGTACGCTATACAATAATACTAGATGCTAAACAACCTTGGCATTTGCTGTACTTTATAAACGTACGTACATTGTAACGATCCTCCGAATAAATAAAACCCAAGCAGACGTTTTGGTGAAGGCAAAAGCGTATACATATTATTGAAATCGAAACAAAAGGACGGATGGGTGAAAAGTGAGAGGAGGGGGAGGGTCGAGGGGGGAGGGGGGGGGGGGGTTGGAGGAGAGATTTATATATGTGACCGATTACATTGGAACCTAGCCACGGCAGATTAACTAGAACAGCAGAACCGAAAGCCTCGGGCATTGTTAACGTTCAATAACAAGTACTAGTCAATAAATGCTTACAATCACAGTCATTGATTCTGGCCCTCTCTACACGTGTGGCCTCCTTCAACTCGTTCAGCTGCTGCAGCAGCGACTGAAAAGCGCTCTGGCCTTGCTCGATACTCGCCATTGGACGTTACTAATTATAATAAATTCAACGCAGTTAGTCCAAATTATTAGCACGTGGTACCTTTTGTGATTGGAGGACAACGCAAAAAGCAAAATGACAAGGGCTCTCAGCGTGAGTGCGGTCATGTTGCATTACTTTAAAGCTTAAAAAGCCTTCTGTTTTCCATGCAGGCGTTGGTTCTAGTGGTGTTCGCCGTTTGCTTTCAACAATGTCACGCTGGTGCGCATTTGTTGGTCTCCAAAATCATATTGAACGAACACATTGTTGAAGGAAAGGACATGACGGTGCAGTATACAATCTACAACGTTGGAACGAGGTGCAGTGTGTGTTCGAGAGCCGTGACGTGTGCTGGCGGGTGTAGTTTGCTTTGTCTTTCCATTGGTATGGAGATCGCCATTGCGCACACAGGCTTGTTTTCCCAGTTTCCATGTATTTTACGCGTTCTATTTATATTTGCGTTTTGTTTCATGTTAAGTTTCCTGGCGCTTTGTCTGGTGCTTCCAACATTTGTGCCTTAACCCCCACAGCGCCGCTCAATCTGTTGTCCTCGATGACGAATCGTTCTCTCCCGAAGACTTCAAGCTGGACAGGGGACTCCTGTCGGGATCATGGGATCGAATCCTACAGTATCCGTTGCAAGCTCTTTGGTTTTTGTAGTAACTGTTTGTTATGTTACGTTGCCATGGTGCTTGTTGCTTGATGTGGCCAGTTTTGTCCTTGACTTGCAAACCTTAGGAAAGGCAACGTCTCGCACACGGTGATTGTGACCCCACAAGCCCCTGGTGTGTTCAACATCTCCTGGGCTCAACTGACCTACAAGTCCGTAGACTCTGAGGATGTGCTGGTATGTGGAGTGAGGAGGAATTGGGGGTTATGTGGGGTGAGGAGGAAGTGGGGGTTATTTGGAGATGAAGAGGAATTGGGGGTTATGTGGGGTGAGGAGGAAGTGGGGGTTATGTGGGGGTGAGGAGGAAGTGGGGGTTATGGGGGGTGAGGAGGAAGTGGGGGTTATGTGGGGGTGAGGAGGAAGTGGGGGTTATTTGGAGGTGAAGAGGAAGTGGGGGTTATGTGGAGGTGAGGAGGAAGTGGGGGTATGTGGGGGTGAGGAGGAAGTGGGGTTTATGTGGATAGTGAGATGTCCTGGTATGTATATAGGAGGGTGGATGTGTATGTGTGTGTGTGTGGGTGGTATATTGTGTACTTTCTACTTGGCTCCTAGTGTGAATCTAGGTACATCATGTAACATGAAGGTTGTATAACCAAGTCATATTTTTTAGTGCTGTATTCAGAATGTGTTGCGTATTTTTGTAGCAAGGAGCAAGCAAGGGAGGTGGGCTTTAATTGGAATGTTAGTCACAAGGTATTGCCAAAGGTGGGGCAGAGGTTAAGGTTGGGTGATGTCTGTCTCAAAGGACTTGCTGTGTTCCCTGATTGACAACTTCTGTGCACCACAATTTTTTTTAATGCATCAGATTGGGTTCAGCAATAGCCCAGGCTTCATCCAGGTTGTCCCCTATCCTGACTACTCGAGGAAGTTTGAGAATCATGTGGTAAGCTGTTGTGGCTTTACAGATTCTGTTATGGCTTTGTGATCAAGTCTATGGGGGTGACCCCCTTTACGGGTGCTATGCAGTTCATAGATGATCCCTTTATTAAACAGAACCAGATATTTGTAAGAAGCGAAAACTTGTTATATGGGTATATCATGTGGGTGGTGACATGGGTGTAATATGTGGGTGGTGACATGGGTGTAACATGTGGGTGGTGACATGGGTGTAACATGTGGGTGGTGACATGGGTGTAACATGTGGATGGTGACATGGGTGTAACATGTGGGTGGTGACATGGGTGTAACGGGGGTGGGGACATGGGTGTAATGTGGGCGGTGACATGGTGGTGACATGGGCGTAACATGTGGGTTTGGTGACATGGGTGTGCATTTGTCTACCACGGTGTACAAAAATAAATTTATTCACGTCCTGCCAGTTCAACATCCCTTTTACATTTGATGGTGCATGCTCGCTAAGCCCAAAATTGTCGAGGTATAATTCTTTTTCTCTGGTCTGAAGTCAAAGTGTCAAAGTGAAGCTATTTGATCGCGGTGTGCATAGTTAGTATAGAAAATTACATAGCAACCATGCGTATCGCAATCGAATAGCTTCACTTTGAAGCTCTGGCTTGGGACCAAAGATAAGATTTTACCATGGCAATTTCAGGCCAAGCTCTAAACCTTGCACCATCAAGAGGAATGTTAAACTGGCAGAAAGTGAATAAATTTATTTCTGTACACCGTGGTAGACAAATGTACTCCCGGGAAGAAGCCTGGTACATTCTGAAGGCACGAAGTCAGTTTAGAACCTAGTTGTGAATTGGTTTGGTGAGCAAGTAAGCGTCATGTTTGTCACTTTTGAACCTTATCTCCTTGCTGCAACCAATTCCAAGACATGGTTAACCCCTTCACTTGCTCCCAGCCCTGTTTGGTTGGCTGTTTGGTTTTGAAAAGAAAATAATGTGCTTGTTGAGCTGTCATCACCTTCAGTTACGTTTGTAACAAAATTAATGAAAATGGCTACTTTAACGTTTGCAATTGGTGTTTACCATGAAAACAGCACGTTGCATTTATAAAAATGCTTCAGCTTATTTACCATACGGTTAATGCTATTCACTTAGTATTTAACTTTTCCTATGGTAAATCGCATCTTCCATTAGCTTTCTGTACTGTTGCAACGTCCAATATCCCATGGGGCTCAAGGAATATTAAACCCTCTTCGAATTTGCTATATAGTATGTAGAGGGATCCTGTAGCAATTGATCTGTTTTATTCATTAATTTTACTCTACCACATGGCACGAAGGTGCACAAGCGCTTAATAGTGAACAGATTGTACAAAAAAAAAACAATTTCCAAATTGTTGGTTCAGGCATCAAACATAATGCACACAATGAACCAATTACTGCAAGTATTGCGTATGACCTTTGGGCCTCTTAAAAAAAAAGTGGCTCTTGTTTAAATGCGCCATGAAGTCGCTTATAAGCCCTCCACTGCGGTTGGAAAATAAAAAACAGCTCATGTTAAACAATTTATATCTGCATATCCAGGATTTAAAAAGTACAATGGTACCCTACATGATTATGAAAAATCATGTAGGGTACCACTGGGCAGAGGGAGGGGGCTTATAAGTGATACTGTAACCGTAGATCTGTTACCTCCAGTTTACATTTTGTTAATCATATTCTTAACCAAACTACCTAGATTGTGATTAGCATCCAATTTACTAAACGAGTAAGATTATATTGCAGTGGTCACAATTGCCGTTGATGTACAAAATAGAGCATTAACCTGCAAATAAACATCCTTCGTTTATAGACCAAAGCGGTTAAATATACAAACAAATGCGTGGTTTTGCATGTTTTGTTTCCGCCTACCTGTGTGCTTTCGTGTTTATATCTTAAACAAAAAACCATGGCTAGGCATGCTGTTACAGCTCACGCAGACAAAGTCATTGGCTCTCGCACTGCAGCAGCAGCACGCTATGGGTTTAATAGTAAGACCAAGCGTGTTACAGGAACTACCACAGCTATATTGCAATGGTAGAGTTCAATACCAAAAATGTTTTCTTATTATTTTTAACCCTACCTTGAACAAGAATTGCAAGGAAGGTTGAGTTGGGCTTGCCGGGCCCTGGTAATGGCATTGATGGTGTACAGAAATTCAAATGAAATGAATGCTGTATATAAGTGAAAGTTGTAGTGCGTGTCTGCACTGATATGCAGGGTGTCCACGAAAGAGCGCAAACATTAAAATATAATTCCTTAATAGGATTGTCAATCTAAAAACGTACTGTGACCATGTACTAACAGAATTTTATTATTTTAAACAGTTCAAAAGATAAAATCAAATAGCCTGCAATTAATTAATTAATTTGACACAGAAATGTATCATGATTTATAAACTGCAGAATAACTTTAATGGAAGTTTGAAAAATATGAAATTTGATTTGCGTTTTACTAGTTAATATCCAAAACAACAAATCAAACTTGAAAAAGCTAAATGACCTGTACAATTTAAATCAACTTCGAGTTTTAATAATTCACATCAAATCAAATGGTGTTTTTTTTTACTTGATTTAATACTGGACTGGTTAGTGATTGTTATTTTAAATAATAGATCTTGTGTAACTTATTAGTAGTTATTGTTAAAATGTTTCTGAGAGTGCCTTAGCAGTAGAAGGTGAGTACAGAACTAAAATACAGCCCGGTCCCACCTTTGTTGGCACACAAGATATTGTGTAAGCATGAAGCACCAAACTCAACTGAATTGTACAAAGCAAATTTTCAAGCAATATTGCTAGGTATCACCTATAACCCCCACCATAGAAAGAAAAAAAAAAAAGGACTAATACCCCCCCCCCCCCCCCCCCCCCACAGTGGAGGAAGGTTCCCACTAGTATTAACCCTGATCACTGTAGTGTACCACTGAAGTGGTGTGGTGTTGAGGATGGATGAGTTGTTGCCCGTTTTTGCCAATGTGATCCACACTTGTACATCCCCCCCTCCCCCCTCCCTTATCAGGTGGACTGGGTAGCATTTGCTGTTATGAGCCTGCCCACAGTTGTCCTTCCATGGCTTCTCTGGTACCGCAGCTCTAGCAAATATGAGAACATCAAGAAGACACTCTAGACTGTAACGATACCAGTAGTAACCTCAGAGCAGTTAAGATCTCACACGTAGTTTTTACAAATGCTCTATTTCTTCTTTTTTTTTTTGTACAATTGTCACGTCAATTTGAATTTTGGTATAAGTTATTAACTGCGCAACACACTGGTAGTTAATAAATTTGTAGCTATCAAAAATACACTCTGAGGCCCCCCAGTGGCACATGGAGGCAAAGTACAGAAGGAGGAAACTAGTAATCCATCTTGAAAAATTGTATGATTTTTATTTTATACTGGAGGTCCATTCTGGCACATTTAGTATGTGTATGCATACATGTATACATTCATCTGCAGAACATGCACTACATGAAGCCTGTATAAATTATGAAGGTTAGGCAAAAATGTTGCATGTAACTCAGTGAACCCAATTATATCAATATTTGGGACAGTGTCCAGCAAAATCACCTTTCTGGATAGTTTTTTCAAGTTTCAAATCTCATTTTCTGTGTACTCCTAAGAGGTTCTACCAGATGGTTCCTTACGCATCCTAAACATCACAGAATTTATAATTAGCCATACATTTCAATGCGAGTGTTACTTTTCTTTTGCTTGTCAAATTTGATAAAGTATCATAGGAGTGATTTTGCTGGATACTGTTCCATTTTCAGTAAAACATTTAACTAGAAGTTGGCAAAAATTCATTGTGTGCATGCAACATTACTAATGTACAGTCGTCGACTATAGAAGGGTTGCGGTGTCATCCTCAGGACGTTCACTTCATGGCCAATGTAGTTTTCAGCCCCCTACCCCCCCCCCCCCCCCCAAAAAAAAAAAAGAATGCCTCCTGCCTACAGCCATGAAGGGAGCATTCCTGGGACGACACTGCAACCCCGCTATAGTCGATACTTTATGTAATCAACAGCCACCAGAGCACCATGTACTTGCTGCATGTCATTAGTTAACTTGCAGAGCACACAGCAATCAGTTGGGTCCCCAGGCGAGTAGTAACTGGGGTAGAATGGTTCATAATTTCACCTTTTGTACACACAAGCATATTTGTCAGTGAATCACACGTTTACTGATAATTAGGGATCTTCCATAGGTTTCTACACTGGCGTTTAAACACACAACAAACACCACTGTCCAAAAATGTTATATGAAATATATGCATATATTGTTCTAAATAGCTTGATACTTTGTATTAATAGGTAAGGACACCTGATCAAAACGAGAGGACGTTAGGATACTGAGGTCATCGTCCAATGTGCACGAAACATTTTCTGGGGGCCGGCACTTCGTCAAAGCAGGCCGCAAGAGGTACCAAATGATGTAGCACAGGGGGATGTAGGAGAGCAGCACTTGTGACCAGCTCAGGGCTGTCACTGACAACTGTTCAGCCGGATCACTAGCACTAGAGTAGTTGAAGAGAGTGAAGCTGTTAATGGCCAATAAAATAGCTAACAGAAGGCCATCAAGGACATTGTGTGCTCTCTTGATGTAAGGCTGGAACACTGCATGCACAAGAAGAAACAACACAAGGAAAGACTCTACTAGAATGTATCCCTGGAGAGGTGTGTTTGCGAACATGTAAACTGCAGTTGGTAGTATCCGATACAAAAAATACAATCCGGCAAAAAACCGAAGTTCATCTTTGAAACACCCCTGGAAAGAATCAAGAAATGGCTTAGGCTTGCTGCAGAAGAGAAATGTCACTGATCTCAAATAGGATGACTCGCTGCAAGAAATACATTGCAACACCTTGTTGCAGGAAGGATTAAGTATCAAAATCATTGGAGGCAACAATAGAACCACAGCTGCAGCACATGCTGGTACAGCATATGGGAGGTGATCTTCATGGAAGTACAGGATTCCACCATACTTAGACATACGGGGACCTAAGGCTCCATTCTTACCATAAAGCATCACTGGAAGGAGTATTGCACACGTCACTTGTGCACACTGTCCATAGCAAATGATCAGGAATGCAGACAGTCCATGTATAAATGATACCTTTTTAATTCCATGAACCTTTCTTATGCGCATAATGGTGCAACTGCAGTAGTTCATGACCAGGATTACTGTTATAATCAATCCAAATGCATATAGTGTTGTCACGTATTTGAACGACAGCACATCAAGGATTGTGGCTCCTTCCCAGATGCAGAAAGAAAGCTTTGGGTGGCTGAAAAAGTCAAGGTTAAAGAAACCATAGATTATTCTTACCGCATCATTTAACAGGCTCGCTACCGGTGAAATGGTTACTCTCCCACTGGCAGTGAGGTCAAAAGAGTTAAAAACCTGACAAAACAGAAAAAAACCGTTGATATCGCCAGATGTGAAGCTAACGTTGAAAGCCATGGCCAAGGTGAACAGTACAGTGAGAGGGAGAATCTCAGATATGAGATAGAAAAGGCCCCCGTAGCTGCAGTGGTCATCATTCGGTCTGCACGTAAAGTCCGGCGAATGGTAGTAGGCTGAGTTGTTTGCACTGCATTTCGCACAGAGAATGCCTTGGCGGTTCTTAGCGCACACAACAGATTCTATATCTGCGTTCGAAGCAGTTGGCGGAAGCTCTTGAAAATCAGCGATGCCGCAAATATGGCTGACGCACGGCGCCGTGTACAAATTATTTTCATCCGGCGTGTCCCCTTCGAGATAATTATAGTAGCCCACCCAGGTTGAAGGGCTGATGAAGGCCTGGAAAGATGAAGTGTTGCACGCGTCAATACCCTGGTACTTGTGACCTTTGCACAATGCGCTGCACACACAGATGTCAGCTGTACCGCATTCTCTATTGTTGAATACATAACCAGGGGGACAGCTTGCAGTAGCGATGGTAAGATTAAATTCTAACACACGTTCTCCGATAGTGGCGATGGTTACTAAGGCATTTTTGTTCAATTGTCCTTCGACGCACACGGTGGGCACGCCAGTGTATAGAGTGCTATTGCAGACCCTAATGTCGGGATTATTTCGCAGCTTCGTGTAAAATATGGTTTCGATGGTTGTGTTTGTTTCGTCGTAAAGTTTGACGTTTATGCGTTTAGGCTTTCCCGGTATCAAGTACACAGGTTGAGGTTCGTCCACGACACCAAAATTATCCGGCATTGTACGGATGTCGCTATCATTTATGTTGAAGTTTCCCACACAACTGAAGCTTTGCACAGTTGAATTTATGCCGATCATCGTCTTACATGCAAAATAGCAAGGCCACAGGGAGGTCGCATAAATTGCATTGCCATACGCATGCGCTTTATTTCCCCGAAATGTAAAAGTGATGTTATTGGATTTCTGATAGTTGTAGCGTTGGGGTCCAATGGTCGAGGCATTGTTTTGAAACTGAATGAAACAGCTTCTTGACGATACGTAATCGTGTTGATCAATGGAATTGTAAGAGATGGCGCCTCCATAGTATGCAGTGTTATTGATGAACTCGAAGATGGACTGGTTATTTACCATCATCATTGAAGCGCCGTTCAAGCTAATGGCACCGCCATTGGAACCGCTGTTGTTCATGAACGTCGCCTCCATCCCTTCGTGAAAGATGGCGATGCTAGACATTAAGCAGAGAGCAGAGCGTGAGTTTTTGATGAACGACACTGACTGGTAAAAATGGACAGTGAAACTCGTAACGGTAAAGACGCCGATATTTTCGTACTTTGTGGTTCCCACTACTTTGTCATTGTTTGTGTTCTCCACAAAAGTACTGTTTATGAAGACTGGAGAGGGGAGGTATCCTCCTTTCAGGGTGTCCCAGACGTATGGAGCAATGTCAATGGCAGAGCTGAAGTATGCTCTGTTTCCTGTCCACTTACAATCCTTATATACTAGTATTATGGCCTCGTATTTGCTCGGGATTCTCTCGCCGTGACTGGAGAAGATGGCTGACCCTCCGCCATAAGGGGCATTGTTGTTCGTAAACTCTGTGGCCTCGAACCGCACCGTGTTGTTCTTGTTCGTTGGTGGGGGCAAGGAAGTGTCAGAAAAATAGCCCGTATTAGAGCCCCCTCCAGATACGTTCGCCTGGTTGTTTTCAAACCTGCACAGTTTAATCTCAAGGCGGTTATGTGACACATTGCCAGTGAAGTGAGAATAAAGTCCACCACCCCACACGGCCCGGTTGAAGCTGAAATTGCTATTTGCTATAGTCACGTGATTGAGGCAGCTCGATTCGTCGAAAATAATATTGATGCCGCCACCCTGAGTGTAGAAGCCGGCACCGATGTCGCAATTTGATACATAGTTATGCATGAAAGTACAATACTGAACGTTGTATATCGTGGGTGACGATGAACAGGAGCGAAAATTGGCATGGATTAGAAGCCCGCCGCCGCCCGGGAGTGAAACGTTCGTCGGACTATTCTGTACAAAATTAGACTCTGTGATTAGTATATTTCCGGTGACGTTAAGTAAAGCGAGTCCTACTCCAGTGCTACTTTGAACAGTGACATTTTTGATAGTGATATTCGCCGACTCCATTATCCCTATGGCCATCACGTAGTACTCGCTTTGGTAACAGCTAGATATGCTGTAATTTCTCCACCCGCAGTCTTTGAACACTGCGTTTCGGATTGTAATTGCGCTTAGGCCGTTGAAGTAGAACCCCGAGTCACTCCCACTTCGGCACTGTATGTACGTCATGTTGGAATAACCAGTTAAGGACGCCTCTAGATAACTGCCAGGAGCGGAAGTAATTTCTATAATGGTGGTAAGTTCAACGTTAGAACTGAGTATGAAAATGTTGAAAACTTCGCACTCCAGATCTCGTTGAGTTAGAGTGTGTTCGAGCGACCTACACGGTGCATCGACATCAGAGCAATCGGCGCTGTCCCAACCTTGCTCGCTGTCAACATACACATTCTGCTCCGCCATTTTGGTTTGAACCGAGTGATAAAATTTGTTGCCGAGGGTCTCTTCAGCTGAGGAAACAACCAATAGCGACATGAGGATACCCCACAGAAAACTTGCTGCTACCGTTGAACCCATCCCGCTATAACACTGTAAGTTTGGGAGAAAATATATTTCCGGCAATAATGTTTATATCTGATCATGAAAGTCGACACAATCTATTCATCCGCAGTTAGATATTTTTCATGCACACGCATTACACAAAGGTATATAATGCCCTGACTAGTGCTAGCATTTGCAAAAATGAGAAATGAAGCCTTCATAAATTTAAGTATCAAGAAAAATTTGTGCATGAATGTTACATGTAAGTAGGGTGTGTAACCTTTTTTATAAATCACAATCGATTATTTCGACTATGAAAAAAGTCCAATCGGTTTTTCAGGTTTATAGCAACTTGCAAATCGGTTATTAGAAACATTAAATCGATTTTGGCGATTAATGCACTATTAATTTGCCAAGGTTTTTCCAGGTTTGTCGTTTTTTTAAATAATGGCACGATAAATCACAGTTTCTCAAGTCTAATACAAGTTTAGCCAGTTTTATTGCTTATCAGTTGCTTATGGCCAACTTTAAATCATTAAAACAACAAAGATGGTATCCACAGGGACTGGGAACGATGTGCTCGCCAATGTTACGCCAAACCCATGATTCAGTGGCGGCGGATTGTGACCTAAGCATTTTTTTCACCGAAAATCACGTGGCTATTTTTTCGCCCGCTACCAACGCAATCAGTACTAAGTATGGGACAAGTTAGATTTAGTTTACTGAGATAAAACGAAAATGAATAGTTTGTCCACCCAGCAGCTTGCGCTCTTTTCTGGTACAAAATGCCTTAAACACGTACATGTATCATTCCCATCCGCCACAATTGGCAGTTTTTCCATTATATTCGCAATTCAATAAGTACTGAGCAGTACCAGCTAGAAACCTCCGTAAAGTCCGGCGAATGGTAATAGGCTGAGTTGTTTGCAGTGCATTTCGCACAGAGAATACCTTGGCGGTTCTTAGCGCACACAACAGATTCTATATCTGCGTTCGAAGCAGTTGGCGGAAGCTCTTGAAAATCAGCGATGCCGCAAATATGGCTGACGCACGGCGCCATGTACAAATTATTTTCATCCGGCGTGTCCCCTTCGAGATAATTATAGTAGCCCACCCAGGTTGAAGGGCTGATGAAGGCCTGCATGGAAAGATGAAGTGTTGCACGCGTCAATACCCTGGTACTTGTGACCTTTGCACAATGCGCTGCACACACAGATGTCAGCTGTACCGCATTCTCTATTGTTGAATACATAACCAGGGGGACAGCTTGCAGTAGCGAGGGTAAGATTAAATTCTAACACACGTTCTCCGATAGTGGCGATGGTTACTAACGCAGCTTTGTTCAATTGTCCTTCGACGCACACGGTGGGCACGCCAGTGTATAGCGTGCTATTGCAGACCCTAATGTCGGGATTATTTCCAAGCGTGTTACAGGAACTATATTGCAATGGTAGAGTTCAATACCAAAAATGTTTTCTTATTATTTTTAACCCTACCTTGAACAAGAATTGCAAGGAAGGTTGAGTCGGGCTTGCCAGGCCCTGGTAATGGCATTGATGGGTGTACAGAAATTCAAATGAAATGAATGCTGCGTATAAGTGAAAGTTGTAGTGCGTGTCTGCACTGATATGCAGGGTGTAGGCCTTGGTATCGCTGGCCGTTTTCCGATAAACGATAGTCGATAATTATCGCCTAAAATCCGAGTGACGATTATCGATAAATATCGCCAATCGATACGTTTCCTGGAGGTGGAGCAAATAGTTAATTACATGTTATCTGTAACGTGCTTACGTGCGGTTTTAATGGCAAGACTGGAACAGTTGTTCTCTGTAAGTGGGAGGAAGGAGGCAAGATTAGTTGGCTTTCCGCGAAGATTCTTTCCCACCCTGTCCCAGGTAAACCTGGGGGGCAGTGGAAAGTTGAATGGATGACACGTGACTTTCAGCCATGTTACGATGATAATGGAAACTGTTCTCATAGTGTCGTATCAAATGAAGAGGATTTTAGACTGATCAGTAACACGAAATTGGATGTATCAACACGAACTCCAACTTCATTTACTTCATTCACAAATCAAGTGGATGTTACGGAGAAGCGGTTGATCCCATGGAAAAAAATCGCAAAGGCTGGTATTAAAGTGACCAGTAAAGTATGGTCCGTATGGAACTATTTTTCTGAACCAACCTATCAACAGTGGAAGGGATCTTTAGCACAGGTCACGTTTTGCACAGTTGAAGTTCATGGGAAGCCTTGCATGTCTGGTTTCAAATACTTCGGACCTCCACAGCCCATGGCACACCATTTAGCAACTAAGCATCCAGAAATAAAAAAATCTGACAGAAAAAAAGAAGAAACCCAAAATGAATCAAATCGGATAGCCAATCCATTTGAATTAGCTCGAACACAGGCACAAACAATATCGGAAAAAACAACTCCATATTTTTATGTTAAATTTACAACAACCTTATCCTTGGTGTCTGATTGGATTGCAGAGTGCTGTTTACCTTAATAAACTGCTAGTTCACCGCAATTCCAAGAAATACTTTGCCATCTGGATCCAAAATTACCACACATCAATGAAAAAGATATAAAGGCAACCATTCTAGAGAAGCATATGCAAGTAGTAGAAAACCTCAAATCATGCTTACCTGCTCGTGTTGCCTCTACTATTGAATTTTGGTCGCGATTAGATCATAAAGGGTTTGGCACTGTAACTGTACATTGGATTACTTCTAATTGGTCATTGGAAGAAGCTGTTCTTGGAGCAAAGTCTCTTGATTGTGTCATTGGATTTAATGATGAGATCACGAATGGGAAGTTCCCAGAGAAGATGCTGCAAATGTGGCCGAGTTTTATATTGGCTTGCTTGAAGAGTTCAATTGCACAGGGCACAGCAACACAACAGATTCACCATCAGTAATGGAATCATTTAGAAGACTTCTACAGCAAGGTATATTATTATTTTACAAGGTAACATTGATTCTATACCATTTTTCTGATTTCTTTAGGTGTTGGTGTTCAGGGAATGAGATGCTTATCACATTGTCTCCATAATGTGATCAAAAAAGCATGTACTACTCCTCTTATAGAGAGTGATATTAAGCTGCTATGGACACTGTGCAAGGAGATTAAAAAATCTAGCATTTTATCTGGACAGCTTGCTAATCTCGCACACATGCTAATGGAAAGAAGTGCAAAGTTGTGCTTGACTGCAAGTGGTGCTGGGGGTATTCATTGAAAATTATACGAAGATATTTTGATTTAAAAGTGGAAATAAACCAGTTGGATACATCTGAAGTCCTTCAAGCTACAACAGAGGCAAGATTGCAAGAACGTGGGGATATGTTGCAAGATTGTGTCAATCTAATTTTCTTTATTGAAGGCAGTCGTTATGTCACTTTGAGCTGTGTACCTTTTGCATTGTACTATCTTCTACAACACCTTGAACCTAAACGTGGAGATGATGTGTCTATTGCTACTTCTCGTTCAACCCTTCGTAAGTATGTTTTAGAAAAGTATCCTATGTATCCAGTTCACTACCTTGCTGCCTATCTTGATCCATGATTCAAGAATTTGGAACCTTTTGTTCAACCAGTGGAGCATGCTGCAAAACTTCATGACATTGCAGAACTATTGGAAGATCGTATGTGCACATTATGCAGTAATCAGCCACTTCCCACACCAGACATTTCAGAGCAGCGACAAGAACCAGCTGAGGAACCGCCAAGAAAAAAAGGCAAGATCAATATTCTGCAAAAAATGAGAGCTGATCATAGTGCATCCTTGCATGTATCTCAGGCCTCAGTTTTATCTGTAGATGATGCTCTTAAGGAGGAAATGCACAAGTACAGAAGTGTGCTGCAAATAGATATTGATTCTTGTCCTCTCAAATGGTGGAAAGAGCATGAGACGCAATTTCCTCATTTGAGCAAAGTTGCACGTGAAGTGTTGGCTATCCCAGCCACTTCTGCACCCAGTGAGCGAGTTTTTTTCCAAACTAGCTCAAATCTACTGTAAGGAAAGGCTCTCACTAGGTAGTGATGTAGCCAATGCCTGTTTATTTCTGAGCTTTAACTCTAAGGCCAACAGGAGGAATGAGTAAATCAGTTGTTCGTTTTTTAATTTTTAAAAAACTTTTGTTATTCCGCCACCCATGACTCCATGTAACTTTTCATTATTGTGATTTCACTTTTATCAGTTGAACAATTAAAAAGCCCATCCGTGTAGTCATAGCTGAATTAAGTATTCAGTCGGGCCTGCGCTGGTTATTTTATATGTACTCAAATAATTTTAATCGATGTGTCGATTATCTAAATTTTGTCGATGTGACATAAATCGATTTACGATTCTCCATTATCGGCTCATTTCGTTCCGATAACCGATAAAAGTTCGATACTCGAGGTTTATCGATACCAAGGCCTAGCAGGGTGTCGACGAAAGAGCGCAAACTTTAAAATATAATTCGGATTGTCAAATTTAATAACGTACTATGACCATGTACTAACAGAATTTTGTTATCTTAACAGAGCGTCTCCGTAATTTCAGTCCCAAAATTTTGGGCGCTTGTAGGCAGTTGTAGCGGGTCATAGAATATCCTGTAGTTAAATTGTATTAGATAAATCTGTGATAAGCTAAGAAACAATATTTTTTTGCGATTCCACTGAAAGAGACGAAGAGCTATCCATTGTCAGAGACGAGTGGTTCGGGGGTCTGACGCAATTTGGGTTTAGCGAAAATTGCGTGAACTGTGAAAGAGAAATAGCTTGAAACGCTTGCGTCAGTAATAAAAACCCACTTGCCTATCACCATTGATGAACTTGTCAAACGGAATAATATGCCTATTATTTAGGTCGCAAACTGCTATATCACGGATGCCAACCACTTAACTTCGGCAGCCTACTTCTTAGTAGCAATACAATTGTAGGATATCCCAAACATGGGAACCATTTCTGCATTCAATCAGGTCTGTTCCAATGGTCTCAGAGTCTTTTTAATCGCTTCTCCTGATATTTTACATTTGACAACGCGCCCAAAATAATTGCCCTTTTGGGTCTGAAATTACGGAGACGCTCTGCTAAACAGTTCAAAAGATAAAATCAAATAGCCTGCAATTAATTAATTAATTTGACACAGAAATGTAACTTTTAATACCATCATTTATAAACTGCAGAATAACTTTGATAGAAGTTTGAAAAAATATGAA
Source organism: Eunapius fragilis (assembly GCA_963681505.1). Classification (NCBI taxonomy): domain Eukaryota; kingdom Metazoa; phylum Porifera; class Demospongiae; order Spongillida; family Spongillidae; genus Eunapius; species Eunapius fragilis. The sequence continues at coordinate 2,129,419 of OY811992.1, forward strand.
ATTTGATTGACGTTTTACTAGTTAATATCCAAAACAACAAATCAAACTTGAAAAAGCTAAATGACCTGTACAATTTAAATCAGCTTCGAGTTTTAATAATTCACATCAAATCAAATGGTGTTTTTTTTTTACTTCATTTAATACTGGACTGGTTAGTGATTGTTATTTTAAATAATAGATCTTGTGTAACTTATTAGTAGTTATTGTTAAAATGTTTCTGAGAGTGCCTTAGCAGTAGAAGGTGAGTACAGAACTAAAATACAGCCTGGTCCCAGCTTTGTTGGCACACAAGATATTGTGTAAGCATGATGCACCAAACTCAACTTAATTGTACAAAGCAAATTTTCAAGCAATATTGCTAGGTATAACGATACCAGTAGTAACCTCAGAGCAGTTAAGATCTCACACGTAGTTTTTACAAATGCTCTATTTCTTCTTTTTTTTTTTGTACAATTGTCACGTCAATTTGAATTTTGGTATAAGTTATTAACTGCGCAACACACAGGTAGTTAATAGATTTGTAGCTATCAAAAATACACTCTGAGGCCCCCCAGTGGCACATGGAGGCAAAGTACAGAAGGAGGAAACTAGTAATCCATCTTGAAAAATTGTATGATTTTTATTTTATACTGGAGGTCTATTCTGGCACATTTAGTATGTGTATGCATACATGTACACATTCGTCTGCGGAACATGCACTACATAAAGCCTGTATAAATTATGAAGGTTAGGCAACAATGTTGTATGCAACTCAATGAACCCAATTATATCAATATTTGGGACTGTCCAGCAAAATCACCTTTCTGGATAGTTTTTTCAAATTTTCAAATTTTTTCGTTTTCGATGAACTCCAAAGAGCTTCTATCAAATGGTCCTTACGCATCCTAAATTGGACTATCCATCATAAAGTTATTAGGCACTGAATTTATAAATTTCAATGCGAGCGTTACTTTTCTTTTGCTTGTCAAATTTGATAAAGTATCATAGGGGTGATTTTGCTGAATACTGTTCCATTTTCAGTAAAACATTTTACTAGAAGTTGATTGTGTGCATGCAACATGTTGTCTATTAGTCAGCCAATGAATGGTCGTCTTATACGTTAAGCTACGGGGTTGTAGGACCTTGACATACGTGACTCTGGTGGCTTTTGATTACATAAAGTATCGACTATAGAAGGGTTGCGGTGTCATCCTCAGGACGTTCACTTCATGGCCAATGTAGTTTTCAGCCCCCTACCCCCCCCCCCCCAAAAAAAAATGCCTCCTGCCTACAGCCATGAAGGGAGCATTCCTGGGATGACACTGCAACCCCGCTATAGTCGATACTTTATGTAATCAACAGCCACCAGAGCACCATGTACTGCATGTCATTAGTTAACAAGGTCCATGACTTGCAGAGCACACAGCAATCAGTTGGCTCCCCAGGCGAGTAGTAACTGGGATAGAATGGTTCATAATTTCACTTTTGAACACACAAGCATATTTGTCAGTGAATCACACGTTTACTGATAATTAGGGAACTTCCATAGGTTTCTACACTGGCATTTAAACACATAACAAAAAAACACCACTGTCCAAAAATGATATATGAAATATGTGTATAAATTGTTCTAAATAGCTTGATACTTTGTGTTAATAGGTAAGGACACCCGATCAAAACGAGAGGACGTTAGGATACTGAGGTCATCATCCAATGTGCATGAGACATTTTCTGGGGGCCGGCACTTCTTCAAAGCAGGCCGCAAGAGGTACCAAATGATGTAGCACAGGGGGATGTAGGAGAGCAGCACTTGTAACCAGCTCAGGGCTGTCACTGACAACTGTTCGGCCGGATCACTAGCACTAGAGTAGTTGAAGAGAGTGAAGCTGTTAATGGCCAATAAAATAGCTAACAGAAGGCCATCAAGGACATTGTGTGCTCGCTTGATGTAAGGCTGGAACACTGCATGAACAAGAAGAAACAACACAAGGAAAGACTCTACAAGAATGTATCCCTGGAGAGGTGTGTTTGCAAACATGTAAACTGCAGTTGGTAGTATCCGATACAAAAAATACAATCCGGCAAAAAACCGAAGGTCATCTTTGAAACACCCCTGGAAACAATCAAGAAATGGCTTAGGCTTGCTGCAGAAGAGAAATGTCACTGATCTCAAACACGATGACTCACTGCAAGAAATATATTGCAACACCTTGTTGCAGGAAGGATTAAGTATCAAAATCATTGGAGGCAACAATAGAACCACAGCTGAGGCACATGCTGGTACAGCATATGGGAGGTGATCTTCATGGAAGTACAGGATTCCACCATACTTAGACATACAGGGACCTAAGGTTCCATTCTTACCATAAAGCATCACTGGAAGGAGTATTGCACACGTCACTTGTGCACACTGTCCGTAGCAAATGATCAGGAATGCAGACAGTCCATGTATAAATGATGCCTTTTTAATTCCATGAACCTTTCTTATGCGCATAATGGTGCAACTGCAGTAGTTCATGACCAGGATTACTGTTATAATCAATCCAAATGCATATAGTGTTGTCACGTACTTGAACGACAGCACATCAAGGATTGTGGCTCCTTCCCAGATGCAGAAAGAAAGCTTTGGGTGGCTGAAAAAGTCAAGGTTAAAGAAACCATAGATTATTCTTGCCGCATCATTTAACAGGCTCGCTACTAGTGGAATGGTTACTCTCCCACCGGCAGTGAGGTCAAAAGAGTTAAAAACCTGACAAAACAGAACAAAACCGTTGATATCGCCAGATGTGAAGCTAACGTTGAAAGCCATGGCCAAGGTGAACAGTACAGTGAGAGGGAGAATCTCAGATATGAGATAGAAAAGGCCACCGTAGCTGCAGTGGTCATCATTAAGTCTGCACGTAAAGTCCGGCGAATGGTAATAGGCTGAGTTGTTTGCACTGCATTTCGCACAGAGAATGCCTTGGCGGTTCTTAGCGCACACAACAGATTCTATATCTGCGTTCGAAGCAGTTGGCGGAAGCTCTTGAAAATCAGCGATGCCGCAAATATGGCTGACGCACGGCGCCGTGTACAAATTATTTTCATCCGGCGTGTCCCCTTCGAGATAATTATAGTAGCCCACCCAGGTTGAAGGGCTGATGAAGGCCTGGAAAGATGAAGTGTTGCACGCGTCAATACCCTGGTACTTGTGACCTTTGCACAATGCGCTGCACACACAGATGTCAGCTGTACCGCATTCTCTATTGTTGAATACATAACCAGGGGGACAGCTTGCAGTAGCGATGGTAAGATTAAATTCTAACACACGTTCTCCGATAGTGGCGATGGTTACTAACGCAGCTTTGTTCAATTGTCCTTCGACGCACACGGTGGGCAGGCCAGTGTATAGCGTGCTATTGCAGACCCTAATGTCGGGATTATTTCGCAGCTTCGTGTAAAATATGGTTTCGATGGTTGTGTTTGTTTCGTCGTAAAGTTTGACGTTTATGCGTTTAGGCTTTCCCGGTATCAAGTACACAGGTTGAGGTTCGTCCACGACACCAAAATTATCCGGCATTGTACGGATGTCGCTATCATTTATGTTGAAGTTTCCCACACAACTGAAGCTTTGCACAGTTGAATTTATGCCGATCATCGTCTTACATGCAAAATAGCAAGGCCACAGGGAGGTCGCATAAATTGCATTGCCATACGCATGCGCTTTATTTCCCCGAAATGTAAAAGTGATGTTATTGGATTTCTGATAGTTGTAGCGTTGGGGTCCAATGGTCGAGGCATTGTTTTGAAACTGAATGAAACAGCTTCTTGACGATACGTAATCGTGTTGATCAATGGAATTGTAAGAGATGGCGCCTCCATAGTATGCAGTGTTATTGATGAACTCGAAGATAGACTGGTTACTTACCATTATCATAGAAGTGCCAAACAAGCTAATGGCACCGCCGTGGGAACCGCTGTTGTTCATGAACGTTGCTTCCATCCCTTCGTGAAAGATGGCGATGCTAGACATTAAGCAGAGAGCAGAGCCCGAATTTTCGATGAACGACACTGACTGGTGAAAGTGGACAGTGAAACTCGTAACGGTAAAGACGCCAATATTTTCGTACTTTGTAGTTCCCACTACTTTGTCAATGTTTATGTTCTCCACAAAAGTACTGTTTATAAAGACTGGAGATGGGAGGTATCCTCCTTTCAGGGTGTCCCAGACGTATGGAGCAATGTCGATGGCAGAGCTGAAATACGCTTTGTTTTGTGTCCACATGCAATGCATTAATGTTATGGCCTCGTATTTGCTCGGGATTCTCTCGCCGTGGCTGGAAAAGATGGCTGACCCTCCGCCATAAGGGGCAGTGTTGTTTGTAAACTCTGTGGCCTCGAAGCGCACCGTGTTGTTCTTGTTCGTTGGTGGGGGCAAAGAAGTGTCAGAAAAATAGCCCGTATTAGAGCCCCCTCCAGATGCGTTCGCCTTGTTGTTTTCAAACCTGCACAGTTTAATCTCGAGGTGGTTATGTGACACATTGCCAGTGAAGTGAGAATAAAGTCCACCGCCCCACACGGCCCGGTTGAAGCTGAAATTGCTATTTGCTATAGTCACGTGATTGAGGCAGCTCGATTCGTCGAAAATAATATTGATGCCGCCACCCTGAGTGTAGAAGCCACCGATGTCGCAATTTGATACATAGTTATGCATGAAAGTACAATACTGAACGTTGTATATCGTGGGTGACGATGAACAGGAGCGGAAATTGGCATGGATTAGAAGCCCGCCGCCGCCCGGGAGTGAAACGTTCGTCGGGCTATTCTGTACAAATTTAGACTCTGTGATTAGTATATTTCCGGTGACGTTAAGTAAAGCGAGTCCTACTCCAGTGCTATTTTGAACAGTGACATTTTTGATAGTGATATTTGCCGACTCCATTATCCCTATGGCCATCACGTAGTACTCGCTTTGGTAGCAGCTACATATGTTGTAATTTCTCCACCCGCAGTCTTTGAACACTGCGTTTCGGATTGTAATTGCGCTTAGGCCGTTGAAGTAGAACCCCGAGTCACTCCCACTCCGACATTGTATGTGCGTCGTATTGGAATAACCAGCTAAGGTTGTCTCGAGATAACTGCCAGGAGCGGAAGTAATTTCTATAATGGTGGTAAGTTCAACATTAGAACTAAGTATGAAAATGTTGAAAACTTCGCACTCCAGATTTCGTTGAGTTAGAGTGTGTTCGAGCGACCTACACGGTGCATCGACATCAGAGCAATCGGCGCTGTCCCAACCTTGCTCGCTGTCAACATACACGTTCTGCTCCGCCATTTTGGTTTGAACCGAGTGATAAAATTTGTTGCCGAGGGTCTCTTCAGCTGAGGAAACAACCAATAGCGACATGAGGCTACCCCACAGAAAACTTGCTGCTACCGTTGAACCCATCCCGCGCTATAACACTGTAGGTTTGGGAGAAAATATATTTCTGGCAATACGATGAATGAATGTTTATATCATGAAAGTCGACACAATCTATTCATGTCGCTAATACGACAGTTAGATATTTTTCATGCACACGCATTACACAAAGGTATATAATGCCCTGACTAGTGCTAAAACAGGTAGCATTTGCAAAAATGAGACATGAAGCCTTCATATATTTAAGTATCAGGAAAGTATTTGTGCATGAATATTACATGTAAGCCAATCAACTTAACAATTAAAAACATTCTTCTACGAGAAAGTTGGTGGTTTATAGGATTTGAAGGCAATTGGTGGTGTAAAAAGCATGGAAACAAGGTCTTATCAGAAGGGAAAATGTAATAGTCCTATATTTAGCACACAAACAACACATGCCCTAGAAATGTGCTAATTATAGGACATTTTCCCTTCTGATAAGACCTTGTTTCCTTGCTTTTTGCACCACCAATTGCCTTCAAACCCTATATACCACCAACTTTCTCGTAGAGAAAATTTGTAGTTACTTGTATACTCTTAAGTTGATTGGCTTACATGCAATATTCATATTCACGCACAAATATTTTCCTGATACTTGTGGCACTTTCTCGTAGAGAATGTTTTTAGCTACTTGTTTCCTTGAGTTTTTTTCATACCCAAATCACTGAAATCACTGTGACTATTATGTATCGCTGTAGGATGCCCGTGTCGATTCTAACTTGAACATCGTCTCGAACTTGAAGGTATTTCGCACGTCGTGTCTTTTTCTGACGTGAAGGTATTTTGAGAAAAACAACTTCACTAACAAAAGAGGTTACACCAAATGACGATTGAAGCACCAAAGCTAGTTGGTTGCTATTTATACAAACATTTATTTTTCGATATCTAAAATTACGTCTTACAGGTTATCTAATTAATTATGCGTCTTACATAGACCGTATAGTTGTTTACCAAAATATAACATCGACTATTTTATATGAAAGCGGCTCTTCCAGCCTATTCTGAAGCTATTAGTGAAAATTTCATTGTTTAAAAGTGTTCCTATCCCTAGTTATGCGTTGCCAAGAAGGAGGAGACCGAGAGAGAGAGAGAGAGAGAGAGAGAGAGAGAGAGAGAGAGAGAGAGAGAGAGAGAGAGAGAGAGAGAGAGAGAGAGAGAGAGAGAGAGAGAGAGAGAGAGAGAGAGAGAGAGAGAGAGAGAGAGAGAGAGAGAGAGAGAGAGAGAGAGAGAGAGAGAGAGAGAGAGAGAGAGAGAGAGAGAGAGAGAGAGAGAGAGAGAGAGAGAGAGAGAGAGAGAGAGAGAGAGAGAGAGGGAGGGAGGGAGGGAGGGAGAGAGAGAGAGAGAGAGAGAGGGAGGGAGGGAGGGAGAGAGGGAGAGAGGGAGAGAGAAGAGAGAGAGATTAATCAAGAGTGGGAGTGAGTCATTGACTCATGATCATTGAATCATGCAGAAATATACAATTCTGCAGAACGTCATTTCGCTGAAAACTCTGGCCGACCCACCATTGATGAATGATTGCGTGTACATTTTTGCATTAGTAAAGCTTTCACCATGCAGGAGTAATATTGATGAATGAGACAATTTTTAAATGTTTATACTACACTTTCCCTGCATGTGCCACAAAAAGACAGTCGAAGTGAAATTGGGCTCGTTGCACAATGATCCTTAGAGGTGGTTGCGCTTATGTGGGTGTTTTTGTAAGGTATAGTACATCCGACAAGAGCTACCCCTCCGAGTTTGGCCCGCAGCTTTTTGTTAGTGATGTTTCAACATTGGTCGTTCATTAGGACTAAATTATGTCCAAAATGACCTATGAAAACGAAGTGCCTTAACCTTAAATTCATGAGAGAAACGAAATAAAAAATGAGTTGTACAAAAAGCATGGTATATTTGAGTCATCTGGATACTAAACATAACTCATGCAGTTAATTAAACATCTGTTTAGTGCAGCTCTCCAATGTGTATCTGGCTACTTAAGTTCGATCTCCAGTGCCATACTGCATTCAAAGAAGCTTTTGTAGTACTGTCCAAACTGTTCTCGAGCTGTTCAGTTAAGCAGACAGGCTTTAAGACTGCTACAGGGAATGCATGTATTATATAACTATACATGTATATTATGCAAATTTCAACTACAATTGTATTTATCACGCATTACAATTCAAAGTATCAGGCATTTGGTTACAACAGTCGTAGTACAAAATCACAACGACAAACAGACTAGCTACGAGAGCGATGCAAGGGTCTCTCGACTGTCATGCGCATGCGCGAACTCTGAATAGTGCACACTATTACACTTGTAAACACCTGGTCAATACCTATATCAGGAACTACTATCGTAGTTCCTGATATATATTTTGTACAGCCTAAACCAATCATACCTAAAGCCTTTATTTTGTTGACAGCAACAAAAGTTGTATCCTATTTAGTTGGTTATTAACGATCAAGCCTATAAACAGCCGTACATTTTCTATGCCGGGAAGTTATCAAGGGAGTCTGTCGCGAATGTAATAAAAACCAATTTACTCTGTACAATCATATAGCAGATGATATATCACCACATATACATACTGCTGCTGCTACCAATTCCATAGATGCAGGAACTAAAGGTTAACCCCACCAAATCCTCTGTGTAGAATTTATATCAGAAATGCCCTGCATGCGAGTGTGTATGTGTGTGTGTGTGTGTGTGTGTGTGTGTGTGTGTGTGTGTGTGTGTGTGTGTGTGTGTGTGTGTGTGTGTTGTATGTGCGTGTAACAACACGTCAGTATGGGTTAAATTTGCAAGCTTACTGGATTTGGCTACAACAGCTAGGTACAGCTCAACACCCATACGTCAACCTCCATGCATGGGCATCAAAAGCTTGTAAGATACCCAAAAGGTCAAAATAAGTACCTGTGTGTGTGCACATGTGTGTGCATGTGAGTGTACGTGTTAAATCACAAAGTCAGTGTGGGTTCAATTTGCAAGTGTACTGGATTTGGCATACACATACAACAGTTAGGCACTGCTTATCCACAGGTCAACCTCCATATATGGGCATCAAAAGATTGTATGATACCCAACAGGTCAAAATAAAATAACAGTACCTGTGTGATGTGTGTGTGTCTGAGTGTAGTGTATGTGTATCACAAAGTCAGTGTGGGTTCAATTTGCAAGTATATATGTACTGGATTTGGCACTGCTTATCTCAATCAATCTACCCAGTGTAACAAGTCAACCTCCATACGTGGGCATCAAAAGTTTGTATGATACCCAACATGCCAAAATAAGTACTTGTGTGTGTGTGTGTGTGTGTGTGTGTGTGTGTGTGTGTGTGTGTGTGTGTGTGTGTGTGTGTGTGGTGTGTGCATGTACGTGCATGTGTGTGTACGTGTTAAATCACATAGTCAGTATAAGTTCAATTTGCAAGCATACTGGATTTGGCATACACATACAACAACTAGGAATAGCTTAACCCAGGCACTGCTTATCTCAATCTACCCACAGGTCAACCTCCATATATGGGCATCAAAAGATTGTATGATACAGTACCCAACAAGTCAAAATAAAATAACAGTACCTGTGGTGTGTGTGTGTGTGTGTGTGTGTGTGTGTGTGTGTGTGTGTGTGTGTGTGTGTGTAGATGTTAATATCACAAAGTCAGTGTGGGTTCAATTTGAAGCATACTGGTACAGCAGCTAACCAGGCACTGCTTCTCTCAATCAATCTACCCACAGTGTACACAGGTCAACCT